>CM042435.1:26317003-26627003 GCA_023631565.1 Gymnocephalus cernua
CGCATATATTTGTTAAAACGTTGTCTGACTTTACCTGTGGCAATTATTTCTTTTTGAAGACACGTCACCTGTTGGTCTAGATGTCATTCTGATCAGAGGAATACAAAATAAGACAGAAACAGTAGAAACTATTAACTTATGTAAAATGTTACATCTGGTCTGCCCTGTTGCACAAATACCGACAGCCTCAGAAAATCAGAACTCATGCTACACTTCTTTTGCTGTGTATGCCAACGTTATACAGTCAGCAACCATTTTTGACACTTCAACAAACCCCCTACAATACCAAAGGTTTGTCCCGGCTGATATGCACACTGGATGCATCTGTGACTTTATGCTGAGCTCCGTGGGTTTGCTCAAGCACGTACATCTATGTTTGTGTAAGTGAAGAGAAAGATGAAAGCAAGAATGAGAGCTTGCTTCCAGATAATAGTAGCTTAGGCTCTTTGTCCTGCTGTCAGCGAGGAGAGGAGCTAGGCTGGAAATCGCTCTAATGCAGCGGCAACATCTTGTATGTTTCATTGACATATCAGTCTATGGGGCAATGAGCCGTCGCCTCTGCACTCCTCGTGTGTGTGTGTGTGTGTGTGTGTGTGTGTGTGTGTGTGTGTGTGTGTGTGTGTGTGTGCGCGGCACACCAAGGTGTACTTCTTTGTTAGCAATGTTAGTGAAAAAGCGAAGTTCATATAAGCGAACTGTAAAAGTAAAACATTATTATTGTACCACGGGGGATTGAGCGACCGAGAACCGAGGCAGTAGCTTTTGGTTTAGCAGTTACATTGCGAATTAATCACAGTAATGATTTTAACTGTCGTTTTTCATGCTTTCACACCTTTTTTTAGTTTTTCTTTAGAACACCATATTCAGAGGTTATAGCGACAAAAGAGGTAAGACACAAAAACAACACACTTAGGGATATAGATACACTTTCTAGTTCAGTCAAATATAAAAAAAATTTTTTAAGATTTATGTTTTGGCCATTTTAGGCCTCTATATGTATAGGACAGCTGAAGACATGAAGGGGGAGAGAGAGGGGGAGCGACGTGCAGCAAAGGGCCACAGGTCGGAGTCGAACCCGCGGCCAAAGAATGTTGATTCTTTATCCTGAATGGACTCTAAACATTTTTAACATGCTCACATTATCATTTAGTCCAAATTTCTCATTAATAATGGATTAATACGGTAAAAGCGCTTTTACTTAAGTGAGATATGGACTTGCCAAACCTTTCTCAAACATGAACCTGAAAGCTCTATACAATCCCGGTAAACAGAGCAGAGACGTGCTACCGTCTCGAGGACCTGCGCTGTCCTCTGTCTCACCTCCTCTGAGCTCAACCCAAGGCAAGGTGACCAAATTCATCTCGGACCAGCCCATCCATTATCTTGTCAACACAGTCAGCTTCCCGCCTTAGTTTGCTCTTCTCCCAGAAGACTTACTCTAATGAAATACGCAGTAATCACCACACTCATCTCGTCATGCTCAAGGTAATTAATATATTTAGAGGTCGATGGCTAACTCTTAATTAAATTATGCCTCCTTTAATGAGACCTTGACTGGGACTAAATTTATGACCACTATCTGCTTTATCAAGTGCTCTGCACGCAACAAAGATTAGTCATTTTGTCCCAAATCACAGCCAGATTACACACAATGGTACTCATGATTTATATATCAATTTATGCTTGTTTGTTTCTTTATTTAAGGTTTAATAAATTACCTCCTATAATTACCTAACCTAGTTTGGGGTTCTAAAAAGCACCAATTTTTGCAATTAATGCTCAGTGCTGTATCACTGTTACATATTCATTTTGGAGGAGAATACAGATAACAACTTGGTGGCATTAATCATATTACAAAATTGCCTGTATTTAATTAATTAGAAGTTACACTAAAAATGAATTGTGCATTCTCACAATATTATCTTAAACTAATGAAGGCTTGACAAAGAGACTGTTTCATTTTTTTTTTTTTAGAGGCTAGATTAGTGGGATCTCATTTATGGCTAAAACAAAAGAGGGCTGCTGGCTTGGGCATGGCACAAAGCAAAAAGTGAGGATTCAGCACTTTCTTCCAAACAAAAAACGGAGAAAGTTCCCATTGTTTTGGGAAAAAAACTGAACATGGCAATGATTCAAAAGATACATGGAAAATAATGAGGGCTGTAATTAGCCAGTCAGGCAACAACAGTATTTAAAATGATCATCATATAGAGGTGCTTGATAATGCCATTCACAGGAGGCAGGCAGCAGGCATCTGCTTGCTGACAGACTATCATAACTTTAGTGCTGGTGAAAGAAAGCATCTGGAGGCCTGCGTTCTCTTTTGTTGCACGTTTACAGCATTTGGTATTATTCTAGAGTGCATAGCAAACTCTTGAAACCAGTAAATAAGATGTAATATGGTGTCTGTATAGGATAAATGCACAGATGAGAGTTTCAAGTGTGAGCAGAGCTTCAGCTAGGCAGCAGACTTTGTTCCTTCGCAAACACAGAAGTGATCATGTTGCGCAATGGATAGCTTAATCCAGCCTCACCCAGTGGCTCAGAAGCAAAACCATATTTATTGAAATTTTCTGCTTAATTTCAACTGAATTGAAATTAGCTTTCAATGGATAAGAGCTTATAATTCACAGTAATTTAGTATTTTATTTTCCATTTAATGCATCATATACCAAATGTTTTAATAAGAGTGTTCCTCTTAATCTGCCAAGTAAACGTAAAGAGTCTTTGTCTAAGAAATGACTTCAAGGAGCTAATAATCATTGTGTATTCATTTAAAAATGCTTCCACCGATGTCCTCTCCTGTGATATAATGCCATTTTCTTTTAGCTTCATTAGTCAATAACCACAGCAAAAAAAAAAAAATGCTTGTGTCAATTATGGGAACTCCAAGGGTCAGTGAGTATGTGAATTTTTAACTGCACACTGCTGCACGTGATTATATTAAGTGGTCTTGTAACAATGATTAACCCCGTGTGTGTGTGTGTGTGTGTGTGTGTGTGTGTGTGTGTGTGTGTATGTGTGTGTGTGTGTGTGTGTGTGTGTGTGTGTGTGTGTGTGTGTGTGTGTGTGTGTGTGTGTGTGTGCACTACTGAACAATTTTGCATGCACTTGTGTGTCGAGCATACTTGATAAAATATGTTTGAAATGTGCATCCCTAAATGATAAGCAGCTACATCCCAGAGAGGGTGAGGTGATGAAGTGAAAAAACTATTCCTTTGGCTAAGTGAGATGGAGCAGAGTGTTTGGGTGGTCACGCCTTGTCTGCTCATGACAGTGGCGGGTTAAAGAGATTACACTGGGTCTGTGTCAGCAGCCTTGGCCTTGCTCGCACATAATGAGGAAGGACATGCTTGGCCTGCCAGGGAGAAAAAGAGGCTAAAGTTTGAAGCATTCTTCACAGGCAGCTACAGGAGGCAAAACAGCTTTTTGCATGTTGTTTTACAAGCTGAGGTCAATAAGTAAGACGGTTACATTCCACAGAGCTGAACAAGGTGACGGACATATGCCTCCTGGGCTTCACTCCCCCGCCGCCACGATATGAAATAGAAATGACTCTGCTACAGTGGAGGCAAGAATGCTGCGTTCTCGATTAGCCCCCCGAGTCCTCTTGCAACACTCCACAAAAGCTCTCCTAGAAATCAATGCATCTGTCCTCTGAGTGTGTTTTGTGGTTCTTTTGAAGGTTTGAGTGACAGTCCCTCCAACTAATGACCGAACTTAGACGCTTTCACTGCCTCAGATGGGCCCACAGTAAGAGATGATCGTCAGGGATGCATCCCAACATGGTGAGTTTACTAATCTTCCTGCTTGATCCCTTCCCATCCTCGCTCATGATGACTTAAGCTCCACATACAGCCGCTCTACGGTGGAACAACCGAGGAAAAGTAATGACACGGCGCAGTACTTTAGAAAATCACATTTCTATGAAAGACCTGCTTTCATTTATTCTCTGTCCGGATACTGTACATACAGTAGAAAAGCTGTCAGTCTAAACACCATCTTCAACCAATCTGCTTAATAATTTAACGTTTTGGCCATCCCTTTATCTGGACCGCATTTGCACCTATTTGTAAAACATGAATGATTTTTCAACATATTAAAAAGGAAACTAAATTAGATGGAATCAATTTTCAGATCTTTCTTTATTTCTTTTAATTTGTTGTTTGCTTCGTAAAGAGAGTTTGGACTCATGGACGTTATGCAGCAGTCCAAAAATATTCTCATATTATTATTTTAAGAGAAAGGTTTTGATAATGTTTAAAAATAAATGCAAATAAAAACTCACATTAGGTGAAGATCTGCCATGTAGAGCATCTGGGAAGCTATCAGTAAGTATAAATGAGGTTTTATGATACCTGAATCTGATATCTGAATTTCCCAAAGCAGCATCCAGCAATAAAAATGCATTTTATAGAAGCCTTTAGTTATTTTATTTTTTAGAATCTTAAGAAAGAAATATTCCGAAATGAATTAATGAACCATGACTGAAGAGTGTTTGTAAAAATGTATTTTAATATCAGTTCAAACGGTTTTCAAAATAAATAAATAACTAAGATCTGACAGAGTATAAATGTTCCACAGCAATGACTCTGCATTACACACAGACATTAAACATTTTAGGCTATTTTTGTTAAGTATTTTATTGTCTCGTATGGGTCAAATAAGTCAAATTACCATCAGGACTACTAGCCCTGCTTTGTGAAATAAAGAGGTGATAATAGCATCACTTTTATTCCTTTAAATGACCCGTGAATATTATTTTACCTGTGTTGAACTGGGAGGACGCAACCATTCACGCCGACACAATAGGAACAGCAGACCGTGCGTAAATTGCATCTTCATTTGCATTCCTGGTCCAAAAATCATGCAAATCTTAATGAGACAGTCTCCATTGTGGCTGTAATTGAAAACCCATTCTTTGTTAATTACTGTTTCTCAAAGGCCTTGTCCGCAGTCACTGAGCTGAAACAAAAAAAGTTATTGATTCTGGAGGTCGGGGGATTTATAGTGTACACGTACAATAATGTTGTTTATTGTCGGTTTCAGATGCGACTTTCGATTAAACAAAAAAAAATCACTTTCCTATTTGGGAATTGTCAAAAATAAGATTTAAAAAAAAAAAACTTGTAGACGCTGCTATAGTGATAAAAAAAAGCAATAAAAAGGCAATAAATTACAAGCTTATCAGATACTTATTTGCAGCTGAATGGCAGACATGCAGCGCCGGGGTCTTGTCGTATAATATTAAAGTTGAGCGCATTTTGTCCGTCATTAATTCAAACTGTCTGGCCATAGAGCTCTATTGACAGCCGAGTAAAGGATGCGGACATGCAGAGAACTCAACTGTGTTTCAAAGGTGGGATTAATGTGGGTTTTGTGTCGACCTGAATAGATTTTAATTCCCCTAAAGCTCTTTGCAAATATAGCTTACATTTTCGTTTGTTTTATTTTAGGCCCAAATCCCAGAATATCAAAAACGTTTATTTTCTGTAATCAAATTTAGCCACCAGATTCATTGCTGTGTCAACACAAATGTGAAATTCAAACACAATATTTGCTTTTAATAATCCGATACATCTTTATTGTAACGAAAACGACTAAAACACTATTGATTTCCCCTCAGAAAGCGATGGTTTGAGAGAACAATTATATGCACAATTTATACATAAAAAAAGTAGGCCTATCTATCTATTTAGCTGGTTGCATGCAGGTTATATCCTCCCATCAGGACATCCACATATTTCCCAACATTCAACAGTGGGACCCTGCAGCCTGGCCCTGAGAGCCCCTTTGGGCTGTTAGGCTCGTTGAGTCTGAATCAGACTGTGCTGGTGGTCCTCCGTTCCTTAATTAGGAAATTAGCTGCACAGAGGCCCTCATTACCAAACTCCGGGTTACTCCTGGTGCTTTTTTTTCTTTCTCTTTCTCTCTCTGCTACCGGTCAATTTCCATAAGAAGATTACAAGCGGATCAGTATTGAGATCTGCCCAGATAAACAAATAACCGGTCCCTGAGAATAGATAGCTGCTAATTGGACGTTAGTTTTATTGCCCTTGCTCTGTTTGTGACGCCCCATTGAACGCGAAAATGAAATTCATGAAGTGATGTCTCTTTTTAGCTGATTTACAACTATATGGCTGAGGGACTATGCTTTCCCTCCATGTAAGATAAAACGCATCATTTTCTTTCTTTGTACCTATAGATGAGTCGTCTCATTTGAAAAGTCAAATGAGATTTTAATCCCTGTAGCTCTGTTTTTTAGTCACAGTGTAACTTTTATAAACATGTGTCTAATGGCTGCAAATTACATAGTATATCCCTCTGTTAAAAAGAACCGTGTGATATGTTTTAGTTTTATTTAGAAAACTGAAACTTTCATTATTGGGAAGAAAGAGGAGCACCAGTGACTGACAGATGTTGTTCTAATTTAATAGAAGCAGCTCATTAAGGGCCGGAATAAGATCTGATCTCGAGTCAGTGTCTTCAACTAAATACGCCACTTTCCAACAGACTGGGTTTTGCATTTTCATATTTTGCTTTCCACAACTGTGATAAATAAATTAAAAAAATAAAAATAAAAAGTCTGTATAGGCTCCGGCCCCTCAGGTGCGCTGCATCTATAATACCATGCATGAGGCGTACTTTAGCTGTTAAAAGCTGCGGGGGGTGAAACGCTCTAAAATGCACAGATCCCTGCAGAGCTCTTCGCACTCCGGAGGTGTTAATAGTCGTTTTCGATGGCCGATTCGCTCCTAATCATTAGCAGGTGTGAGCTGTGCCCTGTTGTTGGCCGATTGGTTTCAGCGGCGAAGGCGGCGTTTCAGGTCGTTTGTAAGAAGACACATGCAAATGAAGGCCTCTCCACGGTAATCATTTTAATAACCATTAACACGGCAGAGAGACAACAAGCCAGCAAACAGTAGCTGACACTAACTAACACGACGGAGCGAGCTACCTGGAAGTCAGAGTCCCAAACTAAACTTTTTTCCCCCCAGGGATTCAAGAGATAGCCCGTCCTCTCCACAAGAGGTCGTTGATGTATTACAGTTTTGCATTGTGGGTACCTTAACGCTGCACAGATACAGCCACATTAACGTGCCATTTATTTCATTTGAAAAGGAGTAGCCTACCGTCTTAGTTAAAACCATGTTACGGTCATTTTATGAGATGAGATTAGTATCGATTTATTTAAAAGAAAAGAAAAGAAAAAAAAACAAGATACTGTTTTAATTATACTAGTTGTGTCATCAGTCTTATTCGGTTTTATTTAGCCTACACTTATTCTTCCACAGGAGCTATATGGCATAGGAAGATAATTGAATGATTTCTGCCCCCCGGCAGGTTAACTTCTAGTTGTTTAAAGGAAATGCATTCCGTGTCGAAGGAGACTGAGAAACCTAGCAGGTATTTAAGGCCATCTGTTAAACAAAACAGAGGTTGTCTATTGAGGGCTTTGACAGCACCGAAATCCCTAAAATAAGACCACTCCTTTTATAAGGGCGGTTTGATGTTGGCATTATATATATTGTAAAATTGTGATTAAAGCAACAAAAGCGTGTTTGACAGCAGGTATAGAGATGAAAGGATTTCTCTCTGCCAAGGGCACATTTTATTCCAATATTCCACTTTTTACTTAAAGTATGTGCACTCATCTTAGGGGGGGTTTGGCCTGTTGGGATTCGCCTCTGCAATTAGTTTATTGACATTGATCCCATTAGACTTTTGTTTCCCTGCAGCATATAGCAGCATTTATATAGATAGCCTCCTTTTTATTTAAAGGCACAGTCTAGCCTTTATTGTTAAACTGTCTACAAAACTTCTTTTTTTTTGCAACTTTGACTTTTTCAGTTTTAGTCAACTGAGTCCCACATTTAGAAAACCAGTTTACAAAATAACCTATTTTGGATGTAATTTGGCCCACAAACATCCGTTAAATAAGAAAAACAAATCGGCTGCATTTTCCGTGAACTTGTCATCTTCAATTTGACATTATAAAGGTTGTAAATCTCTAACATTTTGCGCTCAGGTTGTGGAGCTGGAGCTGCTGTTTTAAAACTTCACCTCTCCCTCCCTCCTCTAACCAAAACACAGCGCTGTGTGCTCCGGTTGGTTACACGGTAGATATGGGAGCTACGCGCTGATTGGTCGACTGCCCCTCATTGTCATGCTGTCAATCCACATCACATGGTCCGGCCACTAGGCCTATTAACATGAGCTTGGCGAACAAGTTTACAGACTTCTTTTTCAGAGCCGTGGGGGACAGAGCAGCTCTGAGCGGAGAGAAACCAGAAGCACCTGCCGACACATTTGCCTCTTTGGGCACAATTTTTATCCTATCTTCTTATAAGACTGGTCAGTACCTCTACCTCTTTGACTTCTGGTGCTGTTTTGTGAACTTTTTTTTATGTGCCTGTGAGTGAACACTAAAAGCCGCCTGAATGTATAACATGATGGAAACCGAGCTCAAGACCCCGCTCCCGCAGTCCAACTCGGGCTCGGCGCCGGGCGCTAAGAACAACAGTGCCAGCGACCAGGAGCGGGTGAAGCGGCCGATGAACGCCTTCATGGTCTGGTCCCGGGGACAGCGGAGGAAGATGGCTCAAGAAAATCCCAAAATGCACAACTCTGAAATCAGCAAGCGGCTTGGTGCTGACTGGAAACTTCTGACCGACGCTGAAAAGAGGCCATTCATCGACGAGGCCAAGCGTCTACGCGCTATGCACATGAAGGAGCATCCGGATTATAAATACCGTCCCCGTAGGAAGACCAAGACCTTGCTCAAGAAAGACAAGTACTCTTTGCCCGGGGGACTGTTGGCGCCAGGATCCAACGCCGTGGGCAACTCTGTGTCGGTGGGGCAGCGGATGGACGGTTATGCGCACATGAACGGGTGGACAAACAGTGCGTACTCCCTCATGCAGGACCAGTTGGCTTACCCTCAGCATCACAGCATGAACAGCCCCCAGATTCAGCAGATGCACCGATACGAGATGGCAGGGCTCCAGTACCCGATGATGTCCTCGGCGCAGACCTACATGAACGCGGCTTCCACCTACAGCATGTCTCCAGCGTACACGCAGCAGACCAGCAGCGCCATGGGACTGAGCTCCATGGCATCCGTGTGCAAGACCGAGCCGAGCTCACCGCCGCCGGCCATCACGTCCCACTCTCAGCGGGCGTGTTTGGGGGACCTGAGGGATATGATAAGCATGTACCTGCCACCCGGCGGGGAAAGCGCAGAGCATTCCTCCCTGCAGAGCAGCCGGTTACACAGCGTCCATCCGCACTATCAGACCGCAGGGACTGGCGTCAATGGGACGCTACCTCTCACCCACATCTGAGAGCAACAGAAAGAAAAAGACTTCTAACTTTAAAAAAATAAATAAAAGTACTTCGGATACTTGAACTTTTTGGTTGCTAAAGAATCAACGTTCAGCAGTTTTGTTAAAAAAACAACAATTTTATCTCAATATGTCTTGAGTTGTCCATTTTAAATGCATTTGAAATGGACCGAAACTAAACGTTGAGCCCATCAGAGTAAATTGCATTGCAAAGAGGCTTTTTATCACAAGTATAAGCAATCAACTTATGTAGAAGAATTGGACTTCTATATTTTAATGAATGCCATATTTTCTCTCTATGAAAAGGCATGTGGCCTCATTAAGAGAGGCTGGTGTATTTCAGAAAAGCTGGATGGAAAGTTGGTTCATAAATGTTTACATCTAATTTGTAGAATGTCAGTTGTCTCGACTGTGTCCAAATTTTGTAATCTCTTTATTTTCTTCCCCCTCATGACCCATAGGTTAAAATGAAATGTTAAGACTGTGCGGGTCGCAAACGCAAGTTTTATTTATAGTAAGATTTTTGTTTTCTTCTTTTTAGCTTGTGAACCCGATGTTTTGTCACGTGAAAAATGTTCAAATTTTGTTTTTGTAAAATGTTATGATGGTTTTGACAGTGTCATGTTTACTCATTATCCTGAACGAAAATGTTTATTTAAACTGACGTTTCTACATATTTTAAGACCATCCTCTATTCTTAAATGCTGAATAAATTTGTACGAAACATAATTCTTGACTCTGTCTTTTGTGGGTAATATGAGATTTGGAAATTATGACTGGTTGTTTAAAAAAAAAAATAGTCAAGTAGGCATACAGAAAAGTGATTTTATTTTAGGTGTAAAGACGCACTGAATGACAATCTGTTATTTCCACAATGATAATCCTGCAAAGATCAACCAATTGGAATCTAATTTCAACATGTTTGCTCACAATAATTATTTAATTAATAAAAATACTGGTACTTTTTTCACATAGGTAACACATCTGATTTGTCTTCATGGAGAAGGTACTAGACAAATAATTTGGTCTTCCACTTCTATTCCAATTGCTTTCCTGGGGAAAAAAAATGCTTGTGTATAGTTTTAAACATCCAAATTAAGAATATCATTGTCAGGCCTGTTGGATTTTAATCAGATTTTTGGTAAACATTTATGTTCCAGGCAGGCTAGTTTTGGAATTGACCCTAGTGGAAAATTAGTCTTTTTCTTTTATTTTTTTATTAGTTTAAGTAGCTGGTGAAAAGAAACTATTTGTCTTTGTCATTAAGTTGGAATACTTCCTAAGTTTACAGTTTACTCACTTATTTCAGTGTTTACTTGGTGAAGAAAGACTATTCAATGTCACAGGTTGTCAGCAGTCACTTTGAATGTGTTTTTCATATTTTATCACAATAATTCACTTATATTTCTACTATAAAAAAATAATAATTTAAGAATCTAAATAACAGCTAATGAGATGAGTGTTCGATCACTTCACATTTAAAAGTGGTGTAAACACATTTTTCCATGTATAATTACCGATAACAAGATGCCGTCTGAAATCTGTTTTTAAAAGTTTTGTGAATTGACGTTGTGTCAGTGCTGATATACCAAAGTATATATAATTTTTGACTTTCTTTGGCATAGAAAATAACATAATAAATGACTTCAACTTAAGTATTATTGAAGTATTTTGCATATTGACAAGAGATTTTCTCCTTTAGTCTTTCATATAATTTCTGATGTGCACAGAGAAACTTTAGTTGTGCTCATTTACATTTGGAACGCTTTGAAATTGCTCTGTGGCGATGTGTCCACCTCCGAGTTGGTTCTGTTAAAATATTAATAGTGATGACAATAATCAATATGGTAGTTTTCATTTTTTAACACGTTGTTCTGAAATCACATTCACAAACTTAACAGCCCTCAACAGCACATACTGTGGCTGACACTAATAATGCAAAGGTGTGTGGAAGAATGGACCAGCTTGCTGTTGCAGCGTACTTTAGGATAAATAAGCTCTGGCCACTAAGAGGGCCGAACCAGTGTCAGTCCTGCTGGCCTTCCCACACTCCCTGTAGGACTTGATCCACAGCTCAGCACAGCGGCCTGGATTAGCCCCACGCACCTTTGTGGAGGGAAAGATTATCCAGACCTCCCTGCATTCACTGACAGGGTCTTAAGTCACTCTAGCGTGCCAGCAGCCACCCGTCACCTAATCACACTTTCTAACTCATTTTTTTGTGATTAAGCAGCTTTTCTCTTCCTGCTCCTCAGTGTCAGAGGTGTTTGCTGTGGGCTAGACAGATCGATAGTTTTTAGTCATTTATCAAACTCTGAAAATTATGTTACCTCAGTATGGCTTACACCTGCACAGAAAGATAAATATGGCAAGTTGTGGGTTAACTTTGAACCAAAATGTTGAGGTTAACAAGTGATGCAAAAGTTGAAACATGTCAGTGATATCAGGGATTGGCATAGAAATGTCATGCCTAATGATGATTTAGGAGTGAAACTCTGTTTGGGGAAAGGTGTGTGTGTGTGACTGCACCGTGCATGGCTATTGATTGTGTTTGAATGTTCTGGCAGTGAGCCTGTACGAGTGGGGCGCCCCCCCCCCCCCCACCCCAACTCTCCCCCTGCTGAGCGCCCAGAGGGCCTCTCTCTCCTGTCATGTGGAGCTCTGTGCCCACTCAGCAAGTGCAGGCATATCCCACTTCCATCTGCCTATGACCTCACAGCCCCTGTTTGTTTAACCCCCTCTCCAAAAACTAACCTAATTATAGCCCTGTAGAACACGGATTCAGCGGATTCCCAGTGGATTCTGCCACTGTGTGCCTACGCGCACCTATGCATGTGTGCAGCGCATGCAGGGCTCCAGCTTAACAGCGGCAGTGCTCTAGGCTGTGTTTCAGTCCATACTGTGTTTCACAACTGTCTCTCCTCATATTAGGTTAGAACATGCCCTGCTAGTTACACATCTTGTGGTTTATGTGAACTAGATGGTTAAATCAACAGGAGTGTGTTTTGAGTGTCTCTTTTTACATCAGCATGATGAGTGGAAAAGTCATTACACAAATCTGGCTGACAGACTGACGTTGGTGACATCACTAACTCTCCTGCTCAACTGGATGGGCAACTTCAGGCAGCAACACACCTTCCGCACATACTCGCACGTCTTTGCGCAATCTCAAACTCAAATCTGGAACCTCCTCTGATGTACAGATCAGACGTCACCTATACGACATAGCTGTGTGTGAGTGTGGTTAGGGACTGCACCTATGACAGTCGCACTGTATTGATTTGCTGTGGCTGGGATCTCTAGGAGGCCCTGTGAGCTGAGCCTGGAGGGGCCTAGAGTGGCCTGGGCAGCTTGGACAGGCCTGTCCAGAGCGCCGGGACTTGTGTGAGGTACTGAGATTGACGGCAGAGCGGTGTGTGAGTGTGTAGAGGTGCGGGGGTTGGGGGTTAATCTCCCTGAACTAGGGCAGATGTTGTTAACGAGCTCCTCTCAGGTCGACTCCCTGCGTGGGAAAATGGCATCAAATCCTCCTGGGGTCAGGGCTTTTGGACTGACCCACTGAGAGCCATCCCTCTCCACTGCACCATCCTCTCAATCCCCTCTCCATTCACTCACCCACCCACTCACTCATTCACTGACAGCACTCACCAGAGACACTAGAAAATCACATTTGACCAGTTTTATACCTCTCCTCTTTTAAGTACATCCCCAATTTTCAGCTCCTTGCCTGAACGCATGTGAGCAATGACAGACTTGTTCCGTGATGCAAATGGCCCATTAATGATAGCTGTGGTTGGATTGCCATGCCTTACACAACCACAAGGAATGCTGAGTGGGAAATGCTTCAAAGACAAGTATGCCGCCACTCAAGGAACTGCATCCACCCAGCAGTGAGTTACTTGTGTTTATGTCAGTTGAGTTTAATTAAGGAATAATAGACTTTCAGGCGCCCAAGCTGCTATAGGGTAGGGTACGTAAAGAATTCATTGAGGGTGCAAAATTACACTTAAAGTTTATAAAATCTGTTCAAGTGGAAAAAAATTATGTCTGACAGGTTTGTTTTTCCTGCATCAGCCAAAGCTTTGGCTTTGATCTGATACAGGAGATCTCTGTTGAAAGATATGTTAGAAACACCTGACACCTGTGTTACAAAGCATGGAGCAAATCAGTCCAAGTAGAACGTTTTAAATTCAGGGAATCAACCAAAAATCTACATATAAAATATGAATAAATATTAAAACTAGGGAGAAGAGAAATCGCCAAGCACCGGGGCCACGAGGTTGTTTGACTTATGTACAGACTATACACTGTACAAAGGAGTTAGCTGTGATGTGGCGACTTCTCATCAATCATATCTGGAATGGGCATTTCTCTTTATCATGTCAACATGCCGGCTTTAGGCTTTATCCTGATTTAGGTTTTAATGCGAAGGTCATCCATTAAGGTGTCTGACTCTGAAGGTGTGTTTACTTTGAACCAGCAGGTGTGTGTGAATATGAGACATGTCAAATATGAGACAGGATTACCGCCTCTTTTGTCCCAAACAAAACAAATACAAATCACACGAACAGCTGAAATGGGAGGATGCTGTTTTTCCGCTGCCCGGGTTGTATGCTTAGAGAGTTGTTCCAACAGAGGATCCTTTTGACGTTTTTGTTCAACTAATCACTTCTGAGGTTTACTTCAACTTGTTTTCGCTTGTAATTGTGGTTGGAGGAAGACATGTAAAACCACACACACACACACACACACACACACACACACACACACACACACACACACACACACACACACACACACACACACACACACACACACACACACATACACATGAGCACACAACCTAGAATGAAACTGGATTAAGAGGCCTCTTCCTCAATAACCTGTAAAGGCAATTACATAGGTTGCTTCTAATGTGCGTTAAGGAAAGCTCAGGCACCTAGCGAGACACTCTAGTGTGTAAAAGTGTGTCTTCTGCAGATGGTCCCTTCACACATCACTTTGTCTATGAACACTGAAGCATGTAGCGTTGCTTTTAATTTGCCAAAGTTCTGACCCCACTTCTGACCTGTCTTGGATGCATAGAAAAAAAGGGGCCAAGTGTATATGTGCTGATGTATTTACTATGCCTAGGGACAACAAAGTGAATATGGGACTGCTGCAAGACAATGCAGAGTCTGCGGGGGAGGATTTAAGGGGGTGACATGGGGGGAGATTAGGCCTCTCATCTAGGCCACATATATTGATTATTGTTCGTCGAGGACAGTGAGAGAGAACACAGATTGACAGATACACAATGGTGGTGTGATCTGATCATATCGCTACTGTCAGGAGTCATTCAGTAACCTGTACCCGTGTGTGTGTGTGTGTGTGTGTGTGTGTGTGTGTGTGTGTGTGTGTGTGTGTGTGTGTGTGTGTGTGTGTGTCTGTGTCTGTGTCTGTGTGTGTGTGTGTGTGTGTGTGTCTTAAACACACACAAACACTCCAAAACAAAAACACTTGCACATGTTAAAAAAATGTTCGTGGCATCTAAAGTAGGATGAAAGATTTATTTTCCTAGGGGGCACTGGTCAGGTTAGGGGCACTTAGTTTTTTAGTGTAGCCTTGGCTGGATGTACAGTTGTGTTCAAAATAATAGCAGTCCAACATCACTAACCTCATAAATCAACTGTTTTGATAAAAGTGATATTTCTACATGGCAAATAATTTACTGGTAAGTGTTGTAGAGTCATAGAAAACCGACAGACCCAACAGTCATGACATGCACGCTGCTCATTCTGTGTAATTGAATCTGTAATTGAAAGGGGCATGTTCAAAATAATAGCAGTGTCAATTATGGCCCATATTTAAGGAAGGAAGGAAGCACATGTTGTGCATGCTGGTTATAGTGCATTTCACACTGAAATACTCTGCAAAAATGGGTTGTTCCAGACATTGCTCTGAGGAACAGTGGACTTTGATTAAAAAGTTGATTGGAGAGGGCACAACATATAAAGAAGTGCAGAAAATTATAGGCTGCTCAGCCAAAATGATTTCAAATGCCTTGAAATGGCATCCAAAGCCTGAACAACGTGGGAAAAAATGGTCAACTACCATTCGAATGGATTGAAGAATAGCCAAAATGGCAAAGGCTCAACCAATGATCAGCTCCAGGAAAATCAAAGAAGACTTGAAGTTACCTGTGAGTACTGTTACGATCAGAAGAAGGCTATGTGAAGAGCTATCAGCTAGAAGCCCCCGCAAAGTCCCATTGCTGAAAAAAGACATGTACTGAATAGGGTGAAATTTGCCAAAGGACACATTGACTGGCCAAAGGAGAAATGGCGCAACATTCTGTGGATTGATGAGAGCAAAATTGTTCTTTTTGGGTCTAGGGGCCACAGACAGTTGTCCGACGACCCCCATACACTGAATTCAAGCCACAGTACACTGTGAAGACAGTAAAGCATGATGGTGCAACAATCATGTTATGGGGATGTTTCTCATACTGTGGTGTTGGGCCTATATCGCATACCAGGGATCATGGATCAGTTTCAATACATCAGAATACTTGAAGAGGTCATGTTGCCTTATGCTGAAGAAGAAATGCCTCTGAAATGGGTCTTTCAACAAGACAATGACCCAAAACACACCAGTAAGCGAGCATTGTCTTGGTCCAGATGAACAAGATTGATGTTATGGAGTGGCCTGCCCAATCCCCAGACCTCAATCCCATAGAAATCTTGTGGGGTGACATCAAAAATGCTGTTTCTAAGGCAAAACCTAGTAATGCAGAGGAATTGTGGAATGTAGTGCAATCGTCCTGGGCTGGAACACCTGTTCACAGGTGCCAGAAGTTGGTCGACTCCATGCAACACAGATGTGAAGCAGTTCTCAGAAATAATGGTTACACAACTAAATATTAGTGCAGTGATTCAAAGTAAAGCAAACCCTTGAGCCATTTTTTCAGTTTATACAGTAAATGTTTGAGTTTGTAAAGAAAAATGCAAATACTGCTATTTTTTGAACAGCCTAATATTCCTTTGTCTTCACTTTCTGTAAAGGTATAACACAAACTTGATCAATTTTGGTCATGTTTTGATTTGGAATTGAATGCGCAGTGTTCCCAATGCATTGACATTATGGAATTAAAAGCTATTCTAAGTATTTTGAGCATTATTCACTTTTTTAAACACACTGCTATTATTCTGAAAACAAGTGTGTGTGTGTGTGTGTGTGTGTGTGTGTGTGTGTGTGTGTGTGTGTGTGTGTGTGTGTGTGTGTGTGGTGGTTTATGGTAGTGTAACCCTGGGAACATGGGGGAGGTGGAACTCACTGGGCTATGGGTCAGTCCTGACTGACTCTGTCACTTATTGATTAGTTGCCATGGAGAGTTAGTCAGGCCATCTCTCTTGGAGGTGTGTCCCTGAGGGCCAGCAGCACTGCCCAGCTATTGTCTGCAGGGTGTGTGTGTGTGTGTGTGTGTGTGTGTGTGTGTGTGTGTGTGTGTGTGTGCTGTGTGTGTGTGTCTGTGTGTCTTGTGTACACTGTGTGCGTGAATGAGAGCGTGTGACCTTGCTAACTCTCACTCGCACTTCCTTCATCCCCATCCCTCTTCTTTGGACCCCCTGTGGTACTTCTTCTCACACTTTAGGCGCTTTTGCATCATTCTCCTGAGTGGACCAAACTCCCAGCTAATCTGCTAACATCTAAAATGCATCAATATTTATATACACCTACTCCCAAGGGGCCTGCAATAATGGAGGTTGTAAACAAATTGTCCAAACTTATTGAGCTGTGAAATCCCCTTCATACCCTCTGGATTTGCCTACTCATATGATCCTCTCTCATCTCTGTTCTTGTATTGTCATTGTTCCCATCAAACGTTAAGAAGGAGGGGAAACAGGAGTGGGTGCACGAGGGAGACGGATGGTCAGGGCTCGGTGGTGCCAGAGGTTCACCTGCAGTAGCTGACGACTCCACTGACAGCCCAGCAGGGGACGGTGAGGGTGATGGTCTTCACACCTCTCTGAAATAATAAGGAGGCTTGGGTGTTCAGGTAGGGAACAGGGCAACATACCTGTATTTACTTTTAAAAAAAACAGGGTGGAGAGATAAAGAAGCTCAAACATTACGGTATATAGTATTTTGGCAGCTGTAAACCTTTATTCTTTTTTATCAACATCACCCAGTTTTAAAGGATTGTTTTGCAAGTTATCTTTGTAGCTTCGACAAAGTCTTCTAGTAGTTAAAATATATCTGTGTTCACCAAGTTAATTGTCGAATTAGGGGATCATGGAGACATTGTGATAAAGATGCCAGATGGGGTAAGAAAGTCACACAATCAAAAAGGTCCAAAAGTGTGAAAATAAGACCTAAATTGTAATAAATTGCATTTATCCTTTATTCCTGTTCCTGTTGAAGCATCTATCTGGCTGTACATTTTCCTAAAGTGTCAAACATAGTCTTTAAAGAGAAAAATAACATGTTGGACTTGATTTTCCCTTAAAATTGTAAATTTATAGTCACAATAATGCAAACTTCTTCTCCTTTTAAGAATATGCGCACAAACCGAAACTTGACGACGGGCCCCTACTATTCCTCCCTAATATCACACCTTGGATGCATAAACATGCCTGTGCTCTACACATCACCCCACAGCGGGGGGGCCTGCATGGCTTTAGTGCCGCACTGTGACACCAATCAGGGGAGATGGCGGGCTCCTTTGTCATGCAAACACCAATCGTTTCTTGTCTTATTCAAATGTCTGCCCCCTCTCTTTCTCCTCTCCCTTACTCTCGATCAACCCTTACCCCGCTTCACCCTCCACCCCCGACTTCAGGCCTCTCTCTGCCTCTCCCTCCTTCTCAAGTCCAAGTAAATCCTTGCTGAGAGAAGAGGGAGCCTCCAGGCCCGGAGCTGCTGAGGCAGGCCTCTCTCCTGGGGGTCAGCCTGTGTCTCAGTGCATGGGGCTGTTTCCAGGCCCAACCAAGTCCATTTCATATTCAAATGTTACAATCAGGCCTCTGATCCACAGGGGGCTCTTTATGGTTGCGGCCCCAGGTCGCAGGGTCAAGATGGTGATTTAATAGCTAAGGCAGAGGAAAGGAATGGGGGGAGCCAAGTGATTTAGGGCATGAATGAGTAATAAAAAAGCATTTTTCCTAAGTTGTCATGTAAATTTCAATCCGTATTCAATATGAGGCTCCCTCCACACTAGAGGCCTTCCTCAATGGCTTTCTAGTGGACTTTAGTCATTCAAAATTAAGAAAGTCCATTTTCTGCTTTTACTCTTGACTTGTGCTTGGTGTAAACAGTAGCTGACGGTGAAGCGGTTGAGGATTAGGGATGGAGATAAGGAGACGTTAAAGAGTCATCATGCTTGTATGGTGCCACTGTCTCAGATGTCCTCATGCTCTGGAGTGGCCTGTTATTCCTGTCCCTGAGGGTGTGTTCCCAGCCCAGCAGCTCCAGTAACATAGGCACATTTGTGTGTTTTATATATGTATGTGTGACGGAGAGCCAGCTAGAGTACTATTATAAGTGTTAACTCGTATGGCTTTTTGTCTACAGGTGGAAACATGGAGGCACATACAGCACTTGGACCTGGCACACCAATTTTTTAAGGTTTGGTACAGTTGGCAGCATACCATAATCTGCTTTATCTGTGACTCACATGGTGTCTACTGTTCAGGCCGTCCCTAAACCTGACTCATTAAACCATAAACAAACCTTTCTTTTCCATCTTTGATGATGAGGTTGGTTTTATTTCGTTTACCTTTTTTCCACACATCATTTTGGTTTTGAGCCCAGTCCCTACTCTTGTTAACATTTTCAGCTCAAGATATGCAGGTGTACATGCATTATTTATTTCCGTTTGTTCAGTTTCCCACGCTAGTTGAGGTAAAGGGGACAATACACCAATAAAACAACATCAAATTCACCATTGTTTATACCCAAATCACAGTCAGTCCTGTGACAGAATTGAATTTAGATAATTCTGAATTTATTCTGATGTGTATACATTGTTTTTCTTTTGAGCTGCTGTAGCGCAGGAATTTCCCCAGTGCGGGATTAATAATAATTAATTGTTAAAAATAATAATTGTTAAAAATAATAATTGTTTTATGCTTTTCTGTTTTATATCACTGTAACTGAGTATCTTTGGGCTTTGGACTGTTGTTTGGACAACCAAAGACATTTGAAGACGGACTCTGGGAAACTTTGATGGACATTCTCTAATTTTCCTTTATATTTTAAATACCAAACGATGAAACATTGAAGCAAGATATATATATATATATATATATATATATATATATATATATATATATATATATATATATATATACAATATGTACTTTTGTAATTTAATCAGTAGTGAAAATAATCATTACTTTCAGCCTACATAATTCTCTGATCTCAACTGTGTTCATAGTGATGTGTTATTTATGTGATAAATATATTTTTCATGTATAATTCTGAGGGTAAAATTGAAAAAAACATACAATACATTCGTTTTCTTCAATATCACTCACCCATGAAGCCTCATAAGACTCATTTTTTTAAATCTCTTTTGAGGAATCCCACAATTGTTTTAGAGGAGAAAAATACTGGAGCAGAGGGCAACATGGTGAAATGATGTTGAGGGGCCAAGGTAGGGCAAGCCTCAGTGGGCACAGCTGTAGCTTATAGTCATTACTGCTCCTCTACTGGTTTAGAAGAAAAGGGCCTCTACCGCCACATGGCCACCCTGCCATGCCTGCCCCCTGCCACAAACACCCAGGAAGGCCTGGTAGCACCAGGCAGCACCACTCGCAGTTTGCACTCCTGTCACGTGTGGCAGGGCTGTGGAGCAAAACAGAGAGGTGTTGCAGGGGTAGGGACAAGGCCGTGGTGAGGGGTAGGATGGGTGGGTGTAGAGGTTAAACCAGGGTAGGGGGGCTCTGTTCCTTCCTCTCTTATCTCCCGACTGACCATTCTCTTTCCCATCCCCCCCATTCTCTCCCTTTTGTGGCCTATGCACCTGCAGCCCTTGAGTCTGGGCAATAAAGCTGAAGGATTTGTCTACATGAGGTTGGAGGAAAAGTGGGGGAATCATTAAGCATGGGGAACACAAAAGCAACAGGTTCAAACTGTGGTTGTTTGATATGCTGCTATGCCATATTCCAGAGTGATGGGCTTGACGTAATGCAGTTTGACACAGAAGGAGTGAGTTTAAGCAGATTTGCGTCCAGATTTACACCCTGTTTGGGTTAGTGTCATTATGAATCAGTTTGATCTGACACATGATCAGCTTTCAACCTGTGGCGTGCTCTATTTCCATTTAGGGATTAAACATATGTCAAATGAACAAATCACAACTGTCCCATGAATACCATGCAACAGCGCTGGTTTCAGCAGTTTTAAAATAGTCCAATGCTTCATATTTCAGGGCGAGTAGGATTCAAAATCACCAGAATTGGAGATACATGGCTTTCACTGAATAAAATGTGAAATGAACTGCCACAATAATAGTAAAGCTAAGTAAAGCTAATTTCATTATATTAAATTAACACAAAATAATTGTGAAAATGTTTATAGTTTAATTTGTGACAAAATTCATTTGAAGAGTGTCTATGTAATTTCAGGAAAGGCTTTTATTTTCTTAAATCTAATGCATCAATAATTAGAATCAATAATATAATGTTATATGATTGTTTATTATAATCTAATAAACAATCATATAACAAAATACATTATTCTGTAATGGGCTGTTCTGCATAATGAGTACTTTTGCTTTTGGCACTTTAAGTATAAGTTAAACATATTAGTATCAGGCTAATACTTTTGTACTTTTACTCTGTACTTTTTGAAATTTGACTTGTAACAGAACATTTCTACACAATTATAATGTTAATTTTACTTTTTAAGTATGATATCTGAGTACTTCTTCCACTGGATAACAGCAAAAATGTAACTATATAGTAAATACCAACTGTAAATGTAAACATTTGTTTGTTCAGCCTCGATCGTCCATTTGAATGATTGCTCACTGTTATGTTTCTGTCATGTTTGGAGGATTGCTTTAAATCATAACTAAGAAGACATGTCAGGGTTGTTATAACCCCAAACTCCTTAAAATGATTTGTTAAATTAAGCTTTGCGTAGGGAAAACAAAATACATTTACAAAAAAAAAAAAAAGATTGTGCAACAGTAAAGAAGATGTGAGTTTTACAAACAGATTATGTGTTAATGGGGAAATTTGAAACTAAATGGATTTGTTTTGGTATAAAATCCGTTTAGTTTCAAATTTTTCATTGTTTCACATGCACATTCATATAGTATAGTATAGAAACACTAAGAAACTACATCTACATTAACTTAAGAATTCATTAAAACATGTTTATGACATCACTTTGTATATGTTTTATCAACTGATTTAGGTGTCTATAGCTCAACACACAGTGCTGGAGACATGAAGATACCAGACTGACCACTGGTTGTGTTTGTGGTTCCCCAGGGAAGCAGGTTGTATACTCATAAAGCGACATGGATGTAAGTGTGCTACAAAAGTAGAACTTTTCTACCAATCTGAAATAGTGGTTCAGTGTAACTCAAATGCATAGGTGAAGTGAAATTGTTCTTTGCCATGTTCTGCGGAGCCTCTTCTCGATTCCCCACCTGTTGTAATGTTATGTTCAGTCATGTAGAACTTTTCTCTCAGCCCATGCATGCCAGACCCCCCACATTGTAAATCGCTGCAAAGGAAAAAAGATTCAGCTCTTTTAGAGTGTGACCATGAAGGCAGAGGAAATCACTCTAAACGGTCTTAATTCTGCCATTAGATGAGAGAAAGTGCTGAGGGGATTGGCTGGCCCTATGTTCCATATTCACAGAAGCAGGATGAGGCTGGGAAGCCTGCTGAGAAAATGGTGTCGTAATCAGGAGCCAGCAGTTCTGCCTGATCAGGTACACTAGCCCCTCTTCTCCTTTCCTCAAACCCCTCCTCCTCCTCTTTGCCCCCCGCCCCCTCTCATTTCTCTTCCATTCCCCTGCCCCGTAAGGAGATCCTAATAAGAGTTTGGACGTACTGAGCTCCTCTTATGTGTGGACCTGGCAGGAGGGAACAGAGACGAGGCCTGAGGTGGGGGTTGAAGCTCGAGGTGCAGAGTTGTGGTGGAATGGTGGGGGGCTCGTTTTTTTTGTTCCCACATTTGATTATTCAGGTTGGCTGAACTAAATTCTAAACCCATAAAATTCGTATCCCCTCTGGGGGACCATTTGCATATATTTCAGTAACCCCCTCCCTCACATCCCAATTCCCTTTTTTTCTCAGAAAGTGAAAGAGAGGGCGAAGCAACCAGGCCTGTCTAGGCTTTAAGATGTCACCGTGGTGTGAAATATGGGCGAACAAGCAGGGGCTTTGAAACTCAAACTAACCCCCCACCAGCCTCTGAGCTGCTGCCACACACACACACACACACACACACACACACACACACACACACACACACACACACACACACACACACACACACACACACACACACACACACACACACACACACACACACACACACACACACACACACGCCCTCTTGCCCGCCACTTGTTGCTATCCTTAAATATGAATTCAATTTCAGCCTGTAGTCACGTGTTCTGCAACTTTACTCTCAACTTTTTGCACCTGAGATTCTTTCAGGTGACACATGACCATGATTTACTGTAGTGTTTGTTGTTGTTTCTGTACAGTTTAAAAAGGGAGCTGCTCCTGTTACAGTTGAGTCGTCTCTTGTGTGTTTTCATGTTTGGTTACATTGTAGTTTATCACTTTCAGATATGTGGAATCATCTGTTTGTGTTTGTTGTGTATTTGCAGCTATTTACAAAGTGACATAAGCCATGACATGTCAAACTGTGCCATTATATCACCGGGGCAAAACTGCTGGAGGCCAGGAAGAGTTCCAAGTATTTGATAAACATGTCAAAGCAGTAAAGGCTGGACTTGTAATTATGCCAATTTTACTCTTACTGTTGTTGATGTAGGGGATTAATTTTCAGGCAAAAATGTTCTGAAGCCAGGTCTTAAAATTCCGTTTAGGATGTGTGCCCAGCAGTGTGAAGATGAAGGGAACACAAATATAGCTGGGCACACAGACCCTGAGAGGCAAGCTGGATGAGGGCAGGGCTCTACATCGCCAGTGAGCCATAAGAGACACCTGTTCGTTTGTTTGCTCTAGCGAACTCAAGGTTTTGCTTTTCACTGTGCCAACCAGGCCCACTGGCACTAGTTTTACTGCCCATCTGTATGGAAGGGTGAAGTTAGACGATGGCCTTTGATAAAGGGTAGGGGGAGTTGATACTTGATGGCATTTTGGTCACATGGGGTGAGTTGCTGTCATCCTTTAACCCTCCCCCCTGGACCCCTTTGCCTCCCCCTCCCGTGCCCACTCCCTGGTGCACAGGCAGAATGCAGTGTCAGGAGGGTGAGCACTGAGCGCCCATTGTGTGTGCTAACCAAAGCGGAATGCCCGGGTGACAAAAGGGGGAGGAGTGGGCTCAGGGCACACAAAGCCAGGGGGAGGAGAGGGGTGGGGGGAGGGGGAGAGGGGTGGGGGGGAGGGGGAGGGGGGGGGCAATCTGCTGGGGGCTAAATAGACCCACTCAGCCCCCAAAACTCTAGGCACCCTAAAAATCATCTCTCACCTCCCCCACTGCCTTCTCACCCTCACCCGGCCTCCCTGCCTCGGCTCTGGGGTGTACAGTACGCAGGCTGCTGGAAGTTGCCCGTTTGTTCCCAGCAGCGTGAAAAGAAGAGCAACTGAACCCTCAAACTATTAAGTGTTGGTTTTGGTGTTGTGAGTCATGGCCCTGGGGCCTAAAACAGGATGTATTTGCCAACTGTAGCCATGGTTTCCAATCTCTGTCAGCAGTCAGAGATGTCCTACAAGCCCCATGTATCTACTGTCAGATGTTTACAAAACAGACTAGCAACATAAAGCGTTTTTAGGAAATGCTCATAAAAATATATATTAAATAGAATATCAAATATAGTAACTGCTGATATCCACTCCTCACTATGTACCTCTACATGGTTATGTGAATGACTTCTATCACTATACGACCTATGACTTAGTAGCTGTGTGTGTGTGTGTGTGTGTGTGTGGGGTGGGGGGGTGGGGTGGGGGTGGGGGGTCACATGTACATGTACTCACCTGCCTACTCTAGAAGCTGAGAGCAATTTCGCCTGTGTAGCATCGCATGTCAAAGCCAGTCTCTCAACTCCCACACAGGACCTGGGGCAACACTGCGGCCACTTTAAAACACACAAGACAAACCCTGAATTAACTCTTTCTTAATACCAATACATCTCCTGCAGATGCAAGTAGGAGCAGATCCACTTTTAACAGGCACCTTACAGCTGCAGGACCTCGGTACTTTTAATGGCAGTCAAATATGTAAGATCTGTTTATTGGCCTTTACATTTTTTTATTCAAAGCTTTGGGCATACGTTTGATACCCATTGATTAAACATAAATTAAAAACAATAAACTACAGGATATTATTGCATTTGCATCATTAGCATTCCCCTGGCTAATGTTTATGATCTTAGAGTAATAAACTGTGTGCTGAGAGACTCCGCCAATTAATTCTATGGCAGTTGGCATCCTAGAATCCCAAACTTTAACAGTCTTAAAAGCCTTTCCAACAGTACTTGAAGGAAGTTTTATTTCAAAAACGATTTATGTTATTATTTACTTTGCCATTTTCCTTTTTTCTTTACTTTATGTATTTGAATTATGCTTTTGTACTTTGTCAATAGCACTTGATGGCAGGGCTTGAGGTAATAAATTAACGTTAAATTTGTTAACTTTTGTTTTATGTAACCATTTAGCAAAAATGGCAATCAAATCAAATGGACATTATTCCTTAAAGAGCTTGGGCGATGTTGCAAAGTCACTCATTGACAACATCAGTTGTAGCCAAAAATGCCCTGATGCACCACCCAGGTGTGGATGTTGCCATTGAAGCCACAGGGTCACTTTGAAGAGACCTTTTCGTCCCTTGTGGTCCTTCTTTCCCAAAATGATGACTGGGCAGATCAAAGGGGATGCTCTAAAGAAAACTCTTAACTGTGACCCCCCCCTCCTCCCTGCTTCTTTCTCCCACTCCCCTCATATGCCCTCTTAACATCTGAACTCCCTCCTTTCATTCATGCAAACTTCAGCCTTTCCCATCGTATTTACATACGCTGCTGCAGGGCAAAGGTAGTTTCCCGTTTTATTTGTGCTTCATAGGAAGTAGCTTGCTGAGTTGTTTTGGTTTATGTGTTGTTATTGAAACACAGAGGGTCAAATGCAAGCCTTGGGGGCATTTTAAGGTCACTGAGTAAACCTGGCAAGGTCTTCTTTCAAGTACTTTTGTGACTAACACAAAGTTTGAGTTTTGTGGTAGCTGTGTGTGTGTGTGCACGCCTGTATGTGTGCTCATGCATGTATGCACATCAGCGCATAAATGTCAGGTGAGTTTGTGCTGTCTGTGCTGGTGCAGTCAGAGCCTCTTCATCAGTGCTGACCCAGGCAGCCATCATTGTTCTCAGGCTGTAAATCACCCTGCTGCAATCAGGGCCCTGATCTAGGCTTCTCTGAGCCCTCTCCACTCCAGATGATTCCCCTCCTGATTGGTCTAACTGGACTCCTGTCTGTGGCGGCAGATTAGCTTGGATTGTTTTTCTCTGTAGCATATAGATTGAACCATGTTAGCATTCACACCTCCACACAGCGGCCCAGGGTTCTGTAGAGGCTCAAAAATACAGAGGAAAACTCAACTTCACTCATAGCTTTGATAACTTTTAGATGAGCAGAAGAAATACAGGTGGTGGAATAAATAAGAGGGACACCTCACATAATAATGTATTTCTATAACATAGCCTCAAGTACTTTGTTATACACCTTTCTGTTGATGCTGTATTAGAGGTGTTGATTTAAAGGTTAATTCTTGAGGTTATCGTATCAAAATGCATTAAGGTGTTTCCCTTAATTTGCCCACACCTACAGATTCACACACAAGTGCCACATCTACTCACCTAATGGTATGACCGTAGAGAATATATCCCCTCCTGATTGGTCTCTTTGAGACACTGTTGTCTTTATGGGACATGAATGGGAATTTATTTAACATTATTTCTCAATTGTATTTAGAATGCAGTTACAATGGTTCAATTTACTTTATTTCACCAGGATTACCGACTCAGAATCAATAAAGCTTTTCAGAGAGTCCTGGGTGCATATACTTCATTCATGACCTGATCATGTGAGACTACATGTACCTGCATAAGTTCCCACCTACAGCAGCCCATGTAGTTTTAACTCCTGGGGTCATTTGCTCCCCCAGTGGGGGACCATTTGCCTGAGCACCTTGTCAACAGCAATCAGGGAGTGACCAAGGGACCGTAAGGCAAGGCCCATTACCTCCCATGAAGAGAGACTTGCTTATCTATCAGTATCTATGCAGTCATTATGGGATGAGAGCAATCTGTGATGTGATACCATGTGCAGTTTGTCAGAGATGTAGGTTATGGTTATTGTCAAGAGCTCACAGTTATGTTTCAATATGAACATGTTAGCTAAGTGGTGCTTTATGTCGATAGAAAGTACAGTGTCTCTTGGGAGCTAGTGCAATGTGATGTAAGGTCAGGGATTTAGGGTCTTTCTGGTGAATTTTTCTTTCAATAACATCCTCAATGTTGCTTAACATAGAAAGACAGAACTTTCACGGGTAATGTACCGATCATATAGGTTTACATTAGGACCAACAGTTTCAATTATTTCAACTTTGTTTTCAGGGACATGTTTAATCCATCATTTTGGCAGGGTGGACCACTCTAAATACTACAATACCCATGAGCCTCAGCCGCCGTTGCCATGGAGAAGAGGCGACTCAGAGGCGCTAATCATAGCAGTAGCCAATTCCAACCGCTTCGTTGTTGCAACACGGCACCTTAGTTGCTGAATTCGATCACAGTTCACCACAAAATTAAACTGAACTGATTTAAGTGGCAGAATATAAAATCAGTTTTCGTAACAGCACATTTGTTTTGCTTCCACCTGCCATTAGCAGCGCACGTCATATCATTTTAATCTTGGTGATTTGATGTTTTTTTGCCAAAATGCACCTTGGTAGTCGTAGTTAATGTCTTAAGCCCGAGACACACAAACCTGACGGCCGACCGTTGGCAGAAAAGGGAGTTGGACTGATCAGTTGGCTCCCCGAGGTCCAAAAAGTGCCTCGGAACACACCGAAGCAACGCCGACTTGAGCGTACGTTCTACGCAAGACGTAATACGTCATGCGCGTGATGTAATACGTCTCCATAACAGCAGGCGGCGCTACTCTAAATTGTCGCCCCAAAAAATGAAAACCGGCAGCTGATTGGACGAACGCGTGGGTCTGGCTGCTTCCGGATTTTTCTACCGGGCTTAATGGCAGCTCATTCAGAATATGATCTCATATTTTACGAAGATAGTTCACCGAAATGTGTTTCTGAAAACATTTTAAGCGAGAAATAGGCCATGCAGTTGCTGAATCTGTCTTCATTTCAGATCGACAAAGGTCAGTTTAAAAGATTTTTGTCCGATTTTGAGAGGCTTAGTCACGCACATCTTGCTCGCCATTTCCAGATTAGCACTCCACCAATCAGATTGGTCATTGAGTCCTGACTGCCCGCCCTCCGACTGAGCATGTCAGGTCGGCCAAAATGAAGGTTGACAGCTCCTCCGGCGGACGATGGTACGGAACGCACCGAACAGACTTGATGCACTGACCTCGCCAGACTGTCCGACGGCCAATTATTGGGTTAGTGTGTCAGGGCCAATTACCCTAAATCTTACATGTTTGTACCTTTGACTTTGTATCAAAGAACCAGCATTTTCTAACACTGTTATTAATATTTTGGACTGCTTATATAACTAGGATACTACCCAACTGTGAGGCACCTAACACTGCCTATGGGAAAATGAATGAAACCTTTGCTTCTGGAAACCAGGGGTTCTGAAAATACCTCCTCCCTCTGTGCAACTCTGGTTGAGTTATGTTGTTGTGGAGACGGCCATTATGTAGGCCTCATGGAATCCTGATGACATCACAGTGATTCCAGACTCTGTGTGTTCAGTGATCATGGGGATCACAGGCCTCAAGTCTGGGTCCTTGCAGTTGGTGAGAGCCAGTGAATAAAGATTGACAGAGAGGCAGAAAAAGTAAGTATGGTTTAAGAGTTTGTCAATTCTAGTCAGAGTTATGTATACGGCATGCATTATATTCGGCAGAAGAGTGGGTCTTTCTGCCACAAGTTCACCTATTTATAAGGTGCATGAGTAGAGAAGTAACAGGGAATAAGGGAAGAAAGAAAGAAAATAAGGAACGACATGCAACAAAGGTCCCTAGCCAGAGACATACTGAGAATGTTGCTGTTCTGGTCGGCACCGTACTGCCTTGGCCACCAGGGGTCCTCCTGAAGATCTTCTAGACAATTATAACACTTGACTCAAATAATTGCAAAGAGACCTTATTTAGCTAAACACAGTTTTTGAAAATAAAACTTCACCATAAACAGTCTTACTTAATTTCTCTCGATCTTTATTGCAAAATAAAACTACAAACATAACCAAACGAAGCAAGAGTCTACAGCCATGCTAGCAGCTCTGTGAGTCTGGGAGTAGTGTATGTAGTGTATGTTGAGCTTTGCGGGGTGCCTTTTTTTTTTTTTTTAATTAAGGGCAAGTGAATAAAAAATGTGCAGTAGCTTGGCTAATTAAAAATCTGGTATTTGTGCAGGATGTCCCGTGTCGCACTATTGACGATTCTCTCTCCGGGTCTGCAGTGTTTTAACTCCACGGCTCAGCTCACTTGCTAATGGAATACCAAAAAAGAGCGAGTTGAGTTGAGTCAAGCTGATACAGTGGAAAAGCAGCATTAGGCCCTTACTCTGTTCCCCAATCCTGGTTTAGCGTGTTAGCATGCTAACATTTGCTTGTTACGTACAAATGACGCTGATAAGAATGTCTTTTGTTTGGCAAGTTTGGCACAAACTTAATGGTGCTGCTAGATTTTAGGGGCATTTGTTTAAAGAAAAAACGCTCACAGACAAAACTGAGTTGATGAAAGGTGATTTTTGCAGTGAATTTCTCTGAGTTGTAGTATATAATGCAAGTGAAAAGTTACCAAAGGAAATAAATAAAACCAGTATGCTAATGTGAAATTGCAATATGTTGCACATTGGTAGTAGGAAACTAGAGGACTAGAGAGGAATTTGCATTCAGTTGCTCTCTAACCCAACAATGTCAGAGGATGCTAAAGACTAACATCTCTCTGACTAAGTAATGAATCAGACAAAGATCCTCTGGTGGAATTCTACAGGAGAGAGAGAGGGAGGGAGGGAGGGAAATTGCCTCTGGTGTACATATCCTCATGTCTAATAATCCTGCCTCATGTGTCTGAGCGAGACTCTTGACATGTAATTATGGTGATTCACGACTCGTTCCTCCAGTTGCTACCATATTATCACATGGGCTGAATGTTTGTTTTTTTACAGGAAAGGCGCTGAGTGGCTCATCATAATTCTCTCTGATAAAAAATGCCTCACTTTGATTTGGACCAACTGTACATTATTTGCCCACTTGGAGCAGTTTTGTGTGCCTTGTTTGTACTTAAGCTCGCATGACAAAGACAGGTTTCTCAGGCCTGATTGTGTACTCCAGTCTAATGCCCATGTTTGCTTATTGAGTGTGTGTGTGTGTGTGTGTGTGTGTGTGTGTGTGTGTGTGTGTGTGTTACCATTGCAGGGTGGGGCAAGGGGTCCAAGGGGTAGACAGGTGAGGAGGTGGGTGGTGGTGCTTGGACCTCATCTCCCAGGAAGCTCTCCGTGTACCAGAAACCTGAGCTTAGGCTTGTTAAGACAATGAGGGAAACAAGCGAGACTCTGGCACATGGTGGCTAGGGTTACCTGCCCGCTCTGCCTCGCTCTGAACTTTTGGCCCTGAGAGCAAAACCTCCCCACCCTTATGACTCCTGCCCTGCTCCACCTGTCTCCCTGCTCTCTGTCTTCCCTTTGTTCGGTACCTCCTCCTTTATATTCTTGTGTGTTTTTCTTGGATGCTTTGCGTTAGACAGGTTTGTGTCTTACGTGCCGAGGCTCCTTATTTCAGGGCAGTGGTGGCCTAAAGGTTAAAGAAGTGAGTGATTGGGAGGTCACCGATTCAATCCCCATACCGACAGGATGAAATCTGGGTGGGGAAAGTGAAAAGAGCAGCTCTTGTCCCTCCCTCATTACCACCACTGAGGTGCCCTTGAGCAAGGCCCTTAACCCCAACGGCTCCAGTGGAGCTGCTCAGTGGCCAGCAGATCGGACTGTGGTTGTACTGGGCAGCTTCCAGGTATGCATGTGTAACTGTGTGAATGTGACAGGTCATCGTTGCAAATGAGAATTTGTTCTCAATCGACTTACCTGGATAAATAAAGGTTAAATAAAAAAATTAAAAGTTCCTTATACAGTTGTGCCCCCATACTCCTACTTTTTCACTGTTTTACAGGTCGTTGTGAGTAATGATCTTTTGAGTGATTCGCTCGACAGAATTCCACCGTTTGTGTGTTTGCTGTCTGTCTCTCCAGACAAAAGGCTGACTGGTCCCCAATCTCTATCCATCCACAGTCCACAGGTGAACTCCTTCCACAAGCCAGGCAAACCTGACTTTCAAGTGTCCCACCCACACCTATAGGACTGCTGTCCTCTCACCTGTGCAAATAGAGAGAGATGGAGAGACGTAGGTGGAAAAGAGTGAAATGGAAAGATATCCCAGCCTTTGGTTACTGGGTGGGGCGCAGAAAAGAATACCGCACAGCTGAGCAAACCTCTATACCCATAGGACTTCACCTGTACACTTCTCCCTCTGTTTTTTTCTCTTAATCCATTCTCTCTTTCTGTAACCGGCCCCACAGCGATAGTTGGCTAAGGCCTTCTTTTATTATTACTGAATAGAGATTTCCTTTGAGGTTATGGAGTTGATACACTCTCCAACGTCACTTTTGTGCCGTGGTCACAATGTAGAGTGATTTTCTGCCTAAGGGGACACATACTCTCTTTAGAAGTGTTCCTGTGTAGGTGTAGGTATTATATAGATATTATTAAGGAAATCCTTTTATCTAACGATATCCGCAGCAGAGAATTTAGAAATGTAACCTATGATCTTGATTACACTATACTAAACTGACTTGATGACTGAGGAGCTCAGGTGGTGATGTGCACGGCAACATGATTGATATAGTAACATGAAGCTGAATCTATGGAAGCCTAAATCAAAATAAAAGCTGAGTTGTGTGGACATGTGTAGGGGAAACTAATTTTAAGTTTTTTAAAAAGAGCAATAGATTTTGTACACATTCCTGATACGCGTGACTGCTGCAATACAACGTGTTCATCAACAGCGATGCACCTGGCTGAAATGTTGAAGCAAAACAAAGATATGCATGCTCCTTGCTCATTGGTAAGAAAAATGTCGAGATATGAATCTAAACAGAAACAAGGTAAAATCATAAAACTGTATCAAGTGGGAACGAACCAGCCAGCTGGATTCAAACGAGAAGTAGATGTGTTCTGAGGTACGTAAGAACTCACTTTTAGCTGTGCGGACGTGATTAAAGTGATGTACTTTTTTTGCTGCTTTGCTGTTCTGTACATTAATGACTGTACCTCACTTTCAAAATGGCACACGCTATTAAGTTGACTTCACCTGTATGTGGTTTTGACAGTGCCAGAGTAGTTTTTAGTGATGGTGAGGTATAAGTGAAGCATATCACATGAAGGCAGGCAGACTCTCACACCTATTTACTTTCTGCCTCCCTTCTCTCCTCTGCAGGTTTGGGCCTGAAAGACGTGCCAGACCTGCTGCCAAAGCATCAGCCTCCACCTCACCCTGCAGACATGGCTGAAAACACACGCATGCATATATACACACACACACACACACACACACACACACACACACACACACACACACACACACACACACACACACACACACACACACACACAGTGTAAAAATCATGCATCTCTATATGTTTTCAAGCATACTTAATTTTCTCTATCCTACATCCACCATACACATGTACCCATGACCTTTTCCAGTGCGCGCGCGCGCGCACACACACACACACACAGCACGCACGCACGCACGCACGCACGCACGCACGCACGCACGCACGCACGCACGCACGCACGCACGCACGCACGCATATTCTTGCCCTCTGTTTATTTCTGTTTGTGGTGATGGAGTTGTCTAACGCTCTCATCCCTCCTGTCAGACGTAGACGCGATCAAGCCACATTCACACGGTCTTCCACGATAACAAACATAAACACGCACATGCGTTCGGTTTGTCAGTTGTCTCTCAGGTATGCCCTATTTTTAAAACTGTAAGCACACCTACACACATTCTCCCATGCTTGGTCACACCCACTGCAGTTCATGTCATGCTGCAAGACTGTCAGTTGTAGAGCAGGGAAAATTAGTCAGGTAAAGTAAATCTTGACACCTGATACTAGTGGCCTCTTTTTTAAGTTGTTTGCACCACCGCCCCCATATAGTACAGCACCTACTGATTACTGCATGCGTTGAGTTAGTCTGGTAATTGCGTGGCCTGTCCAGGGTGTAAGCCCATCCACTAAAACATGGGGCCCCTCTGTTAGATGGCTCACAGTATTGTCGTAACTGAGAGAGAGCCTCCTATCTGTCATTCAGTGTCAGTCATTGTCTGTGAAGCATGTGACCCACCGGTTTAATGGTCAATTCATAGAAAGATATGTTTATAATTTTAATCAGCTGTTTTTTATGAGAAGTTCAATCTCAAATAACTGGCAGTATCCATAATATCAGAAGCACATAACACTGGGAACCAGAGTTACGCCTTTAAATGTTAAGTCATGATGGTTTTCAACAGTCATTTGGCATGTTCTTAAACATGTGCTTATTTTCATGACATCTGAATGAGTCAGACTCTGTGTATGTGTTTGGGTGATGGTGACGTCTGTGGTAGTACAGCATGCCGCCTGTAACCACTAAAATGTCACCGATTTTTTTGTTAGTATTCTTTTTGTTATTTAAGGTGGTTCCAATATCAGATTCCCTATTAACTATAAATCAGAGACATTGCTCATCTTTTTGTTCCATAACATTATATCAGTTTTTTTTTCTTTTGCCCATCATACAGTTGCAAAACGGCTCTAAAACACCCACTTCATATTTGCGTGTGTAGACGCTGAATGTATTGTCTGTGTATCACAGCATTAGGTTTTTGATTTTAATGTGACAATTAGGAAAAAATTCTTTCAAACTCTCTGATGGCCTAGTACGATGCTGAATGTGAATGTTAATGAGGAGGTGTAGGAAAAGGAGAATTATTTGGAAAAGGTATTATTTGGAGCAATAGGGATATAAAGGATAGAAGTAAAATGAAGCCTCACAAAGAGATCAAACATTTCCGAGCATTTACCAGCTCGTTTCTGGGAGAAGCAAACGGGAAAGAGGAGTGGCCACAGAAGTTTGTCACACATGTTCTGTCTTAGAACATGGTGAATGTACTGTTAGTTTACAGTACATACAGTACATTTAAAGGTAACCAACAACAACATACGGATGCGATATGTATCCTCCGATCTAACCTCTTTTATTTTTATCTGCCCAAAACAAACAGAAATGACATAATGATAATCAGTATTATCTCATTGTTTGCTCACTATTCTTTGAAAATTAGAAATATGTGGACTTTTGAATTTTACAACATTAATCACAACATTAAATGTGACATTACGGACTTTGTGTACACTACAGAAGGCAATAATCAATACCCAAAATTAAGGTTTTAAGAATAAGAATAGGGAAACAGGAAACATGCCTTCATTTTCTAATTGTATGCAGTTTACAGGATGAAAAAGAAAAGAGAAAACCCTTCATGTTGGTATTTAGAAACACTATGTAAATGTGAATGTGACATAGGAGCAATTGTAGATTGTTGATTTGCTAAGTCAGAAAGAAAAAAGTGATTTTTGGGCTAGGTTTTCTGAAGGTACAATTTAGTACAATGTACAATGTCATATGAGCTTTTAATAGACCATTGAGTGGTTTGTGTGTATGACAGATCCATTTTAAGCTGCTTTTTTCTACACGAGTGGTGAGTCCACTATCCCTCCCCCTTTAACAAATCTCCTTGTAGTTGTGAGGTGTTGTTGTGTTGGTTAGGAGGTGGTTGTTGTTATTGATATAGCCACAGGCCTGTGGCTCTTCCTGGGTGACAGTAACAGGAGTTAAAACCTGTAAATCTTCAGGAGACCTCCTTCCTCCCCTCTAATTCCTCATTACCTCACGGCAGGTTGTCCCAGGGGAGATTTAGAAGGCCTGCAGGGCTGCTTCAGTGGAGGAGAGTGTTTTACTGAGTATGTGTTAACCTCGGTGGTGAGTATGTAGGACCGCAGGGAAGGACTGTGGGCCGTGGCTTTAGGCCAGGTGTATGACCACGGACCACAGGCAGGTAACACCGTATAGAGTTTCCATCCTTGGTCGTGTGTATAAGTGTGTTTGGTTTCACACTCCAGGTGTAAAGATGCTGCACTCTGACTAACATTTCCAACAACCACAACCTAAAATAAGCGGAAAGAAATCCTGAGAGATTGAAACTTGAAATGTAACTGCTCTACTCTTCTCAGTCCGTTCTGTCACAGTTTAGCATATCAGGGCAAGTGTCACATCTAATGCACTCTGTTAATTCTGCCTAAATGTTTACAGACTAATGAAAGGACTCTGGGTTTGCTCATCCTTTAAGCCTACATCAGTGAAACCTAACACCCAGGCCCTGCAAACTCATCTATCTATTTATCTACCTGGCTGTCTGAGTCTAAACCTGTGTCTTTAAGCAAACCTGTGAAATCAATGTCGGTTCCCAATACTGTTCAAACAAGAACTTTTTCTGAGTTGGAGCCTGCAGGGGAGCCTCATGTCATCTGTTTACTAGCTCCCACTAGTGGTAAAAAGCAGTATGGTCAAAGCCGACCTGGGAGGTGATTAGATAGTGTTCAGCTGTCTGTGTTAATGCATTTAATATCTAATGAGAGTGAGTTGTCTTGTTTTATTTTTATAAATTCAAGTTAGGGTATTTTAGGATTTACATAAACCTGATGCGCTGGTTTTATTGTTACAAAGGAATAAATAAGTCAAATTATTTTAGTGCACATGTCACTTCTAATCTTGTATCACTAAACCAGAACCCACTGACAAGTTGGCGTAATTACCTTTTTCCCTTTCTTCACATCCTCTTTGTGAATGCATGTTGTTGTGCTGTTGAAATGAATCATTCAGTGGTTTGTGTGATCCTCTCTATGGCATTGTGTCTCCAGCGACAGTGTTTACTGATAATTGAGTAATTACCTGTAGAATATAACACTCCTGTGGCTCTGTTCAGCTGTAATCTTCCCAGTATGTCTACTGCAGATCAGATTTTAGTTTGGGAAGAAGCTTAATGCAACAGTTTTGCACTACTCTCTGTGCACATGTGTGTGTGAGAGCTACATGTATATACATAACTACTCTTATGCTATCGCTAAACTGGCCTCAGAGAAATCCAAGGAAACAAGAAAGTGTTTAAAACTAATTTGCCAACTCTGACAAGATGATGGTTGGACATTTGAAATTGCACAAAATCATATGACGGTAATTTGACATTCCTTTGTGAGTTCCACAATCCCACAGTGAATAGAAAGTTGTAACAGGCACTTTGTGCGTACACTAGTGGCCTCACCCACAATGGCATTTGAAAGACAAACAGCAGTGCGTGCTGCTGGCCAGAGCGCCACAGCAGTGAAAGTGGCCGTTCTTTTAGAGTTACGGCAGCCAAAGTTCAGCATAATGTCCGTGTCATTACAGTGTAAAGAAACCTTTGTGAGTCAGCCCTGTCCCTTTCCTGATCTCCTAAGGCTATTCTCTTCCTCTTAAAGATTTTGAACTTGCTCTTCCTCTTCCTTTTCCTTCTTTCATTCATTATTTCCTCCTTTTTCTGCTCCCTCTCTCTCTGTCAAACCTTGTGTCAGCCTCTCTGCATTAAAGGACAGATTCACAGCTTTTGAAGTCTGTCTGAAAACATGCATGCTGTAATCATTCCTCCGGATTATAGTGGCCATTAGGAGATCCCTCCCTGATTTGTTTTCTATGTAAGGGATGGGGGACAAAATCTCTAAATCCTGATAGAGTTTGTCAAATCAAGTCAAATCACTTACACTGAAAGCCCATTAAGGGATGTTTTCATTGGTTGTCAAAATGGAGAAATAGGAGGAGTGATTACAGCAAGAAAAACCTGTTTCAATGTTCATATGGGCACCTGACTAACCTGACAAGACATACTTAAAAAATTGTGAGCCCATCCTTTAACAAAACAGCTGCTCATCATACTTCCTCCTCAGCTCTGGCAATAGAAGCCAGCACAGTTGGAAACCTCATACATTCACGTTCATTTTCTCTTCCTTTTTTTCTTCTCTCTCTCCACAGACTACCAGCTCCAAACTGGGCCTCAAACCATAAAATGAGTGGGACAGGCTGAAATATTTGGTTACGGATGCATTTTCATTCGATTGTCCTTAAAGGGGACGAGAAGAAGTAAGCGATATGACTTAAGGGGATCATATTAATGTAACCACACACGCACGCACACACACACACACACACACACACACACACACACACACACACACACACACACACACACACACACACACACACACACACACACACACACACACACACACACACACACACACACACACACACACACACACACAATAATCCCACAGGACTTCCTTCCCATTAGAAACCACACCCAGGAGGACAGGTAACAGGAGAACACCTTTCACAGGGTCAGGTTGGAAGAGGTGGGAAAAACAGGCACGGTTTCTCTCTGATTAGTTTCACCTCTTCATATCTCTGTTCTTTTCTTTTCATGCTTCACCTCCTTTTATTTATTCCACTTTTAAACTATCTCTGTCGCTTACCAGCCAAGTATCTGATCAATTTTTATAACAGTATTGGCTAATAATTTGAAGTGCCTCATGCATGCCGTATACCCAATATGATTGGCCAGTCACTTTTTTTTTTTTTTTACCCCTCCAGCGTTTGCCTGAGAGTTAGCGCTCTCAAAGGGACAGTAATATGCACTGATGTAATGTGTGAGATAGGGATCTTTTGTGGGGTGTGTTATAAATTGTCACCGTAATGCGAGTGCACAGGGAGCTGGTTTGTGGGGGGAGGAGGGACTGAGAGGAGGGGTGGGTGGATCAAGCAGTGTCACTGGAATCCACAGTGTTGTGAGAGCCCCATACCTTTCAGCTTCATTAAACCAATTTCACGCCGAGGTGAGCTAAGAGAGGAAGCTCTGAATCTCAGCAGCGGCAACAATGGTGCATTGAAGGGATGAGGCGAAAGTAAATTAGGTACCACTTCACAGACGGCAAATTAAAATCTGAAAGTTGGATAGGAAAAGTTGAGGGTAGATGATTATGTCTTTATTGTGCCCTCCCTCCTCAATCTAGAAAACCCTCCCTTCCTTTTAGCAACCACCTTTGCCCCCCCCCCCCCCCCCCCCCCCCCACATCCCCACAACCCAATCCTCTAAGAAAAAATAATGATCTATTTCTTGTCTGATAATTGGTTTCTAAGATGCTCCCACTCAAAGACCTGATCTCAAATACCAAGCTGCTTACGGCCCTCCTTTCAGCCACTTAATTTTCTTGAGTTTATCAGTAAGATTTCATATCCAGGAAAATCATATAAATTAAACATTAATGTAGGGCTTATTTCTGTGCAGTCATTGACCTCACACGGCCATTGAGCTGTGCTATCGGGTTTGGGACTGTTTGTCACTCAAACTGATGTAAAGGTTTCACCAAACCCTCTTAGACACACACTGTAGCCTTGCACTTGAGCAGTACTTAGTAAAATATAACTTTGGATATACGTTGTCATACAAGCCCTTAAAAAAAAGGTATTCCTTGTGTTTACTTTTAGATTTTATCAATTTAAACTGTTTTTATTGTGCAGAATAAATTAAATACCACAACAATAATGATAGCTGACAACTGTGCTGTGCTCATAAACTGGTCGTATTACACACATATTTGAAAAAGGAAGTTTGAAAAAGAGAGGCAGGCAGCAGTTGAATAAAAAAAAAGATTTTAGGTGGTGGCAGTACTCAGATCCTTTACCCACTTTATTACTTACTTCGAAGAAATATCGGAAAGTAAATGTCCTGAATTTAGAATTTTAGTCCAGTAATATTAAACAAATATTATCACCATAATATACTCACCATAATCAAAGGCAAAAGTACTCAAAGTGAGAAATTATATGTATACTGTGTTATATTGTTGTACATTTATTAGTACTGCCTTAAGCATCATTTTTTGTTATAGCTGATGAAGGTGGTGAAGCTAATTCTACCTACCTTATATGCTGTTGGGTATTTTAATAATAACATTGCATACATATTTTATAAAATGATTGCATGTTTTGTACGTGAAGTCTTTATCTGCAAAGTAACTTGTCAATATATCTATCAAGTAGTGGAGTAAAAAGCACAGCAGTTCCTCTGAAATGTAGTGGGTTAAACGTGTAAGCACATAAGTTCAGTACCAGATGGGATTAGTTACTTCTACCACCTATTATTATCATTATTATTGTTTTTTTTACATTACAAATTGGATCTCTGTCCCCAGGAAGTAACTGTTTGACTTGTCTTAGTAGTGTTTGTATGTTTTCCACAGTATAGTGGTGAGGTACAAAAAAAGAAGAATGAAAAATGTCAAGAGGGACCGCAGTAAACAGTTATTGTTTTGAAATCACACACTGGGAGAGTGATCATTATAAAGTGCTGGGGGCCCACTCTGTATGTCTTCATGTACATACATATATGTGGATGCATGTGTTTTATGTTTTTTGTTTTGGTGTGCTCATGTTAATGGACGCTATAAGTATATGCGTCAGTTGTTGTGGGCGCTAAACTGGGCTCCCTCACTGGCTGGTGGGGTCACTCTGGGAGCCATGGGGGCCCCACACAATGCCCTGGCAGCAGTGTGGCTTTTACTAGGCCTCGCGCCGCTGGCTTTACGAGAGCCAGACAGACGGATCCCCTTCACGCCATAAAGCCATCAACAAGGGAACAAAGAGGGCAGGTGCTGAGGGTTGCATTGAGAGCTCACCTGCACCCAGCGGGGGAACAGACTGTGTCCAGCCAAGCCAAGAGGCCCTCCACATTCACATCCCCACTCACCAGGCACTAACAGGCTAGTGTGGTTCCACTGCCAACCATTTCTCTTTACAGACAGAAGCAGATCCTCAGTTGACAGTGTAGATGATGACACACGTGTACTGTATATGCTGTGGTAAATGATTTTGTTGAATGAATGATGGCTGCCGTAAGACCCAAAAACAGGCTATAACAGGTTGCTGCTAAACTCTGTAATTATTAGCATTTGACAGGTAGCGGGAGTGAATGCTTTGGGAGCCAGCCAATTAAGACTAGGTAGTTTTAAAGGAGGATGTGAGATATCAGGTGTGTGTGTGTGTGTGTGTGTGTGTGTGTGTGTGTGTGTGTGTGTGTGTGTGTGTGTGTGTGTGTGTGTGCGTGTGCGTGTGCGTGTGCGTGTGCGTGTGCGTGCGTGTGTGTGTGTGCAGGCAGCCACAGTAACTTCAGTGGTGTCCTGTAGTCAGGAGAAGGAAGGTCCTACAGAGAAGAACCCCCCTGTCCGCTCAGAGGTGTGTGTGTGTGTGTGTGTGTGTGTGTGTGTGTGTGTGTGTGTGTGTACAAGGGTGTTAGTGGGGGGTTTCATAATAATAAAATGAAAATAGAATGGCAAAGATAAGGAAACGAATTAGAGGGACATGCAGGGAATCAAGCAAACTGAGACCCAAAGGAGAGGCAGATGGTAAAGCTCAGCAACAAACCACAGCCACAGGTAGGCATGGCGTCAGGCAGGCAGGCAGGCAGTCAGGCTGTCAGCGGGGGCAGACTATAAGCTGCCGCCTTGGCTGAAGTGACAGATGTGTGGTGAATCTTTAACTCTGCTAGTTCTCCACAGTCACTGCATCTGTCCCTGCACTCCACATGGTTGGCTCGCCCCCCTCCTGTGTGAAAGAGGCGGCTAAAAAAAGAGAGCTATCACCGGACTTATTGATTAGTCCAGGCTGTCTTCTTTTAATGACCTCTGGGAGTCATTATTGAAAAGTCATTGTCTTTGTGATTAGTTTACACTTTCCCTTACCATGTGGGAATCCTCCTTTTCCAACCTCAAGGGTGAAACCCATAATGTTCTTCAGTGTAACAAAAGTGCACTTGTTGGCTGACTGAACATACATCTGAAGATGTTTGATTTTTGTTTACATATCTAATCTGCTTTAAAAAAATTAGGTCATGCTGGGGTACACGTTCAACAACAATAACAAATAAAAGGCCAGCGTAACACCAACCCCTCTAATTGTCTCCATTTAAATACTACTACTACCAAAAAAACATATCACTGACAGTATGAACGATACATCCCAGTTTATTGTCATTTATACATTTGGTCTAATCTCCTCAGACGGCACAAATGACAGGGACGCTGTCCCTCTCTCTTTCCCCACTCGGCACTGGCAAGAGATGGTTTATTTTAATTGAAAATTAGCAAAACAAAACAAGGGCAAGAGGATCCCTGAATGGGGCCCCTTTCTCCGGGAGCTCCTGTGCCGTTGAATAATGCATATGGGAGAAAGTAAACAGCAGCCGCGGGCCTTGCTGGGGGAACAATGGGCCGCACACAGCCCAACCAGGGCGCCTGATTTTATTACTGGCCTGTCAATCCCCCCAGCCTGGGAACTGTGGGACCTAGGCCAGGCAGCAGCTGCTGACCGCTCCACACTGACCCAACACACCCAACAACCTGCAGGATAAAACTCTCACACCGCTGCATACCTCCACTGACTGCACTGTCCACTCCTAATCTGTCCATTCACACACTCAACATGGGTGCAGATGGAAATGGAAGAGGGCTGAATTGAACCCATTTCCTGTTTGATTGGATCATCCATTCAGTCTTGTTTATCTGAACTAATCTGAAGTTGATTTTGATGGATAAAATGTGATGTGAACATTTATGTAAACATTCAAATCAAACCATGTGGTGGAATTTATTTTTGCAATTTGGTGAACAACTTATTTCACACTAAAGTAGATTTTCCTTTAAAATTTTCGTTTTCTTTAATTTGTTGGGTTTCAGATCAACTCTTTCTCACCTCGGAGGCAGTGGTCTGGGGTCACCGCGGCCACTTGTAAACTTTTTCCTTCCACTAGAACATTCTTTGTGTGTTCGTTCTCTCTCCGGGCATTGAGATTCTGGTCTTGCTTCTGGCTTCAGCCAAGTCCCGGTTGCCATGCCGACTGGCAACTGGTCTCCCAGGATGAGTAATGATGTGATGTGGCTGTGCTCTAAAGTCCCAACAAAGACCTTATTACCGCTGCAGCACCTCATAACACACCATTGTTGTCAAGTGCTCCTGATATTAACCTGCCTGCACCGGGGCTTCCTCCCTTCACAGAGGAGATGGTTTGCGTGTGTGTGTGTGTGTGTGTGTGAGAGAGAGAGTGAGTGAGTGCAATCATGTAAGCATTTTGAGGGCTACTGCTGATGAAAGTTGGTCAAAAAGAGCCACCCTCAGAAGTTTGCTCTGAATTTAGTTAATCATTTCCACACTATAATGAGAACCATCATTTAAATTTTGACAGTTGATTAATTGGGTTATTTGAAATAGACCTGTTCTGAGGCTTCAACAATCACAATTTCTTACACTTTTGCTTACTCATTTCGTCATGAAGACTATCCTCTGGCTTTTATTTAATCGGAATGTAAGTTTAACTTGAAGTAAGTACAAATCTCCCATATTTCAAGCCTTCCAAATGAAATCCAGGATCTCCTCACCTCAGCAAACAACATCCCCGGCCTGTGAACCGTCCACAGTGGTCAGGCCCCAGTCAAGTGTGAACTGCCATAAAGAGGAGGTGTGTGTGTGTGTGTGTGTGTGTGTGTGTGTGCGTGTGCGTGCGCGCAGGGTGATGCCACAGGATGTTTGAGTGTTTGACTTGGTTTAACAACATCCTCTGACAGAGACACCACAGGCTGCAGATGAGGTGAGAGATAAGAAACAACTGTAATCCAGGCCTTCACCCTGGCCATTGTCCTGCTTATCTCTAATGTAGCGCTATCTGCTAATAATGGGGAGGAGATAGAGGAAGGGGTTGTCATTGATAAAGAACAAAAACATAATTTTTTGTTAATTAAGGTGTGTTTAGGGACACTTTACTTGATTAGAGCAGAACGTAACCTCCCCATAATGTGTAATAGAGTGTAAGCTTACGTTACTAATGCTAAATCAGTCTATAAATAGATGTTATGACTTTGTGAAGTGAGTTGGCAAATTTCCCTAGAAATGTTTAGGAAAATGTCTGCAACAGATATCTGTTTAATGTACACACACAATATGTATCTATTTATTTCACAGTCATTTCACATTAAAGCACTAAGTATGTTTTTTTGATGTGTGTGGATGTCTTTATAGGCTGATTTTAGAATGGAGCCCTCTTTGTTTTAGCCTAATGAGGCATACACTCAGGTCTGTCACACAGGATGTCTTGTCCTCTCCAGTTTCCCTCGACCCGGCCGAGAAGGGGTGCGCCAAGGAGGTTATCAGCGCAAAATCACCACTCCAGGTCCAGACTCCACCAGGGGGAGGGGGAGGAGGGGCTTTTGGCCCTGTGTACATCACTGTCGCCGTGGGAAACCACATCCATCAAATAAAGTCAAGAATTTACCTGTGTGGCTCAGGTGACAGTGGAGGAGGGGCAGGGGGATAGGGAGAGGGGGGAGATGTAGGTGCCCCAGGGGTGAGAGAATAACCCTGACCCTGTGGAGGTAGTGGTGAGGAGGTGGGGTGATGTTGGAGTGGAAGGGGTGGCCACCAGCGCCCTGTGGCCTCTGTCCTGGAGCCAGACAGAGGATTGTGGGAATTATGCCTCCTCCTAACGGGGTCAGCTGTCCCTTGGGAGACAGTCCCCTTTCCAGGAGTATCAGCGGTGCCTCGCCCGCCCTCCTCCTCATCTTCCCAGCAATACCACGCAGGACTAGTAGAACAAGTTCAAACACACACCGCTAAGACTTCCTCTTTCTGGTGTAATATATTCTGCACATTTTATTTGCCGCATTTATATTCTTTGTGTGTGTATAAGAAAGGGAAAGTTATTCAGGAAATCTGCAGCTACATAAGATTTCAGTAACCATAACTGGCTGTAAAATGCATGTATGCTTATTTACTTGTGTGCATTCACATGGCTGCCCGATTCCATGACCATGTATATATGTCATATGTGAAATGAGTAGGGTGTGGCATTTGCTCAGCTATGATCACTGACTATGTCATATTTCATAGAAAAACTCTTATTTCAAAATTTGTAAGGAAGTAATTAAAAAATAAATCACCACCCCCACATTTATTAGAAACTCTGTTATAGATACTGTAGAAGAATTAATTACGCTCCAAAGTCATTAAAAGTAGACTACGTCTCCATTTTAATTACAATCATTCTTTAATGTGATCACTTTGAAAATTCATCATGTTTCTCGTACTCTAATGAAGCTAAGTTCCATTGCAAATAGCGCGCCATTCTTGTGACATATGACATATTATTTATATTCAGTTTCCACCTGAATAAATCATTCCTGTGACAATGCAAAACAGAACTGAAGACACCTCGGTTGATAAGAAGGATATTTGGTTACACCTGGTGATATGTAGATAAGATTAAATTTGAGACAGAGCGATGAGGGGATGGATGAGGAGGAGGAGAAGGAGGGGATTAAGGTTTCCTCACTGGTGCATGAAGAACAACATCTAAGGTGGTTGGGGCAGGGGTTGTCAGAAGACCTGGTCTGAACACAGACTCGGGGTTGTATGAAGAGGTGAGCTGGGTGTTAAGGCTTGTGGTAGAGCTAATCTTTGGATTTAGACAGAGACAGGCTCCAGGACAGGGACAGGGTCTGCTGAGAGTGGGGCAGGTTAGATGGCCGAGGGGTCGAAGGGTCGTGTTTACCTGCGGCAGGTATTTCCTCTGGGAACTGATAAGACTCAGGGAGGGGAAGTGCTCTGTTCCAGGTGAGTGCAGAGAGGCCTGCAAAGTGACACCATACACAATCCTCACCTAAGCCCCCTCCCCTTCAGGCTCCACCCCTACATACATACAAACAGGCCACCTTTATGCCTCATGCTCTGACCTGTTTTATTTTTATTTATTTTTAAACATGGAAATATGAAGACATGCCCTTCATTTGAAGTATTGTCCCAGATGTATGAGGGTTTCTCTCACATCTGCATTTACTTGTCCCTTTGCCTGGTCAGAAGCTGTGTCTGGAAACTGACAGGAGTGTTATCGTTCTGCTTTCATCTGCTTCTCGCGGCTGTTTTGTCTTGCTTTATCGGCTTTTGTTGCTTCAGAGTTTAAGGAGTTTTTTTTCTGCAAATAAGCAAAATATTATTCCCACTGTTAATGTATGGCCAGTATCTTCCTGGCACCATTTGATGACTTATTATTTGTTCCAAGATTCTTTGTCGACTGAATAAAGTGAACTGAGGTAACTGGGTGGGACCTCTTTCAGGTCTGTCATGGGAGCAAGCAGCTGTGATATGGCTAAGGTGTCACCTTGTTTGTTTTCTTTCTCTCTTCCTCTTCCTCACCTGGCTCAGCTATGAGGCCCTACTGCTGAGAGGAGTCAGTGAGCTAGAACATGTTAACAAGCAGAGCTTCGGCCACTGTATTGAAAGACACACACGCTTGCTGCACAGGAGGTAAGAGGGCAGGGTGGGGAGAGCTCAGGGCTAGTATTGATCAAATGTATTTAAAAAAAATAAAATAACAATTGGAGTTTATACAAAGTTTCTTGAGACTTGAACATGCAAATCAACAAGTCTCTGAAGTAATCTGTTCATGATAGGATTTAAAAGTATACCTGCCTAAAGTAATCCAGATTTTGTATTTCCTTTACGTCTTTTGAATGCATGGCAGCTATACAACTGTAGAGCAAAGTAGGCACATTATGCTGTAAATAATGGTTTGTTAAATGTTTTGTGCGGAAATATCAAGTAACCAAAAAATGGTTGTATCTCGACAGCTGCGCTTGTGTGTCGTGAATGTGTACTCATTGTGTTATACAAGATCTTTGGTGTGTTCAAGAGTTAGCGTAGCTGTTATCAGCAAAAGAGGGGAGAGTGGTGTGTGAGGTAGGTGTGTAGTGGTACACTCCTCCTCTGTTCTCCTCTTCTCCACCTCCTCATGCCCTCTTCTCCATCTCTGCAGAAAGCCTCATTAGTCCCGAGGAGCTGCTGAGGTAGCACACGGCTGCCATTGTGGCCAATCCAAACATCAGGTCCTCTCCATCCGAGCCCCCCACTTCAGAACCCCCAACCAAATCCCATTTTCAGGCTCCGCAGCTGCCCTGCTCTGCCAGAGCACTTAGCCGTGTCATTCTATCCGGCTCTCCAGGCTTCAGAGGAAACAGGCCTGTTTTGTGCTTGGCAGTCTCTGATATGACTCCAGAAATGGAAATGAAGCCATGGATCTTCATTAGGAGAAGCAGGTGTCCACAGAGACCCAGCCCAGGTGAAGGAGCTGGGAGGGGCTGGCTCGGTGAACGAAGGCGACGCTGGGTAAGGGGGAATTGGATTGGTGGGGTTTTTGATCCTTAAAACTCAATGATGGTTACCCCTCTATACACTTACACACACACACACACACACACACACACACACACACACACACACACACACACACACACACACACACACACACACACACACACACACACACACACACACACACACACGTACGTACACACTTATTCGCCATCGCCATCGCCCTCCCCAACCCACCCCGCTCCTCCACCCAGCACTTAATTGCCCATGTAATGAGCTGCAGTGAATGGGATTACTTGTGTGGAGGCACTTGAGGACCCTGTGCATTGGGGGCACCTCCTGCAGACCCTCATCTCCAGGGAATACATTTAGGATGATGTTTTCTATGAAGCGCAGGGGCAAAAACCTCAGCTCTTCTTGCTGCATCTGGCCTAGTTGCATTAGGCCCTCCACAGCTTCCCGCCTCCTCCCCCACACTCTCACCCCCTCGGGGGCCTTTTGTTTCCTTAATTATTCATTACAGAAAGGTGGCCTTTGCTTTGAAACCTGTGGAGGTGGATGAGGCTTGGCGCTGACCCACAAAGCACCAGAGCATCCTGGAGCCTGAGATGTGTCTTTGTGACAGGACACCTGTTATTTCTCCATCCTCGATCAACTTGGCCCCCTCGCCTCTAACTATGCATTAACAGAACAGAGGGGAAAATAATACCCATCTTTGTGTAGGTTAATGTATTACATATGACAATAAGACAATGTCCATCTGTCCTTTCAATTTATTTTATATTTGCTAAGATGTTTTGCGACATTAGTTTTAATGTTTACTTTTCGAATGGTGCGCAAAATGCAAACTAAAGATGTGTTCATAAGGCCCTTTACTTTGGAGGCTATGCAATTGTTATTTTTGTGAGTTCCATAAAGTAAAACAGACTGTACTTTTCTGCTAATGTGTGTGTTAAGTGTGAAGGAGCGCTCTCCATGGTGCCCAGGGCCGCTTCTCTTCTCACGCTGTTTTTGGTAAAATATTAGCCCCCGCAGCCCTGTGCAGGGCGGCTGACAAATAGAGGGCTGTTGTCCCCGTTCTCTCACAGGGCTGAGGGTTAATGATCCCAGTTTCGGGGGGTTAAAGCCTGCCAGTAGGCCTTTCTCCTTCACCCCAACAGATGTTGCTAGGACTTTAATGTGGTTATCAAATCGGAGTGCCCTCTGAGCCCCAGAAGCTCATTGTGTGTCGGTGCATTCCAAGGCCTCGCCGTGGTGACAAGGCATCCCGGGGGCCAAGCTGGGCTCCTGCTGAGTCTTCCAGCAGCCCCTCAGAGCTGACAGCTAGGGCTGCCCCTCTCCCCACACCACCTCCACCTCCACCCAGGCCCTCTCTGTTTCTGCCCCTGATCCTGTCCCCTCAGTGTCATAAAGTCATCCTCCGTCCCCCCTCGATCCCACAGTGGACCTCTCAGTCACACTGCTCTCACAAATAGGCCCAGTCACTCACTCACTCACTCACTCACTCTCGCTAGCCCACTCACATTTTTTGTCACGCACATTAAACCCACTCACACACACATCTGTGCCAACACTGATCGGAAACACACATACGTATTCTTATAGCAATGATTAAATGTACTTTAATGTGTTTACAGGTGAAAAGATTATCCTGAAGCATGTCCTGTATGTGGAGGAACTGTTGATGGAAGCAGTAATTATTCTAGATCTTAATCCCTTAAACCTTGCTGACTGGTGGTTCAGTCTTTACAAACTCATTGTTTTGTTCAAACCCATATCATTTTATTTTAACTTCAAAGTTGAGTTCTCAAAGTTTCCAAATATACCAAATAGGGTAGGCTGAACTTCTGGGAAAATGTGTAACCAAAGATGCACAATACAGCTAGAATATTATATATTTGATGGAAATATGTAGCCTTAGAAAACATGGAGTCTAGGGTTTGAATATGTGTAATGTGTAAACAACATAAATCTTCAATGAAGAGCTGGAACAAGCTGAATATATGTAATACTGCCAAATGGTGTGGAATACAATTGTGTTTCCAACCGATTTTAGAGGACAGAAAGGGGGGACGTATTTTAAGGAGTTAGTGGAGAAGAAAGAGCAAGACTTTAAAGCTATAGTATGTGTATTTTCTTTCCTGGTAAACTATTTCTATAAGAGTTGCTGAATTACACTTGTATAAATAGAATATTTAGGACAAGTGGGATTGTACACTTTAGGCACCTATTGATCTCTGTTTCTATCACTTTTGCATAATGATACAAACATTTATACGACGCTCTCTATCAACAAAGAGCACACACTGTGGTAAACATAATGTGACCGCACATTTGAAATTGTAAACAGGTCGAGTGTTCATAGGTGCCACAAATACCTCCCAGATGAATAGGTCGTGGTCTTGGAGGCGATAGCGGAGCCCCTGGGTCAACCTGGGCTTTCACTGCTCTTCTCTGCATATACAGTATCAATGCCAGCAGCTGTGGGATTGTTTGTACACAGATGCAGGGGTGCTTGATGATAATTGCCTCGCAGCTGCACTCCGGGGCTGGAACTGGGTTGGTTTTTTTCATATTGTGTGTGAAGCGTTAAGATCAGGAATGAGGGAAACAGTCCTAATTAAAGTATTCTGTAACTCAATTAAGGACTCTTCCCCCCCTCCCCCTTCCCAGAGCCGCTATCCTACACCTATCCTCTGCTAGATTCTGTCTGAATGAGAGCCTGTGGCCTCTGCAGCCTCAGTTGCCGGGCCTTTATTGTTTAACTAATGTTAGGACTGGTTGCACTGAGAAAAGAGGGATTTGTTACGTGAAAATGTGAAGGTAAAAGGGTATATGAGGTGGAGAAAAGACAGTGAAGTGGAATAAATGGGGAATTACTGTTCCGCGGAGGGCTGCTAACGTGGTTACCACTGAGAGGTGAGACACTCATTACAGTCATGAGTCATTTTTCATAGGCTGTTATCAACTCACTGTGCACAGAAGATGAATGGATGACAATTACGCTGATGAAAACCTCACATACTCTTATTGGCAGGAATAGGAGCACTCAACAAAATCATACCATTATTTTTTAGTTACTTATTCAAAACAGCAGAAAGTTTATAAGATGAGTAAAGAAAAACAAATTTCAAAAACAGCTTTTTCGCGTTTATAGTTTGCTAAATATGTGGAAAAGTGGTGTTAAAATTGTAAGGCAGCACAATTGATGTTGTGCTAATTCCCCCAAAACTGCTGCAGGCTCGTTGCTGGGCAATGTATCTGAGTACTTTGAACAATGACAGGCAACAATCAAGGTGCTCAATTAACTGTATAACGATTAAGACATCAATTACGAAATTGATTGATGAGACCAAATGATCCGATTCATTTTCTCCATCCAGCGTAAAAATTGGGAGCAGCAATATGAGAATATTTGTTGATTAATGGTTTGGGTGTGGAAGCCCTTCGCCATGATAACATGTTCAATTTAATATAGTAGAAAATTGCTAAAGACACTTAAAAATATATATTTAGAACGGAATATGCAACAGGATTAAAAGCTATAAATGATATATTAAAAAGACAATGCGAACAGACTTGTAGTTATAAAGTAAAAATAATAGACCAAATGCAGTTTAAAATAGCTATATATATAATATAGTTTAATAACTTTTCTTTTTTTTTCTCAATTAATGCTTTGATTGTATAAAAGCAGTTAATGTATCAGATGAATGTATTTCTTTTCTCTATTGGCATTCATGCTGATGATGTTCCTCTGCCCCTCTAACAATAGCCAAAACAATGTTTGAAGAGCGCCTTGAGACCAGCTTGGACTACGGCTTTAGTTTTTATTCTGTTCATGTTGTCAATGTGTAGAGGGATAATTGAAGCGATCCTTGACTATGGGATCTATTTATACAGAGCATAATTCCCTTCTGTATTCAGGCATTATCATGGTGTCAGAACAAGCACAATAGCACAATAAGGTCAATATAATGAAACTCCAAAACAATATGGTGTCATTCGTATAATAAAAAGTGAGCCACTCCCGGTTTATTTGGTCTTGCAACAGTGGTTGGGTTATATTAAACTTGTTGCAAAAATGTGATAAATGTATAGTCAAATAAATTACAATACATTTTGTGGTAACATCTTACTAATAATTATCATACCATGAATGTATATAATTTCTTAAAACTTATACTTATACAATAATTATAGTCTTTTGACTTTCAGTTTGAATGTAGGAAATTATACTTTTGTGATTTGCTGTATTTCTTGAGGGTTTATCAAAGTTTTTTATTTTTTTATTTTTTTTGTTGATGTTTAAAAAAAGGCTTATTTATTGCTCTGTTGAAACTAATATTTTGTAGCACTTGTTTTGTTCCCACAAATGTAAATCTCTTTAATGTATTATTTTGATTCATATTAGTGGTGGTGGCAGTTGTAATAGTAGGAATTGTTGTATTTTTTTGTTGTATTGTTGGAATACAATTCTAATGACCATTTTATTATTAGTAATAAACAGCCCCTAGAACCTAATTTTATTTGTGCCGCTGTGACTTAATTTCTTCATTTTTAGTTTTCTGTTATACTCAACAGCATCTGGAGCCAAAATTACATCAGTTATCTGCTTTTTCACATTAGCAATTTGACAAATACCCTCTTTATAACAGCCCCATATCATTCTGCTTGACTTTCCCCCCGGGTCTGAATTCAGTTATTGATTGCCTGTTCAGTTTCACTTGGAAAAGGCTGATAAAAGGAGGTTTTCACTTTCTCAATTCGATGTGACAGCTCCCTAACAAGAATAATGGAAAGTGCCCATTCACAGGCAAATCAAGCTAATCCAGCGTGCCCCTCCACTCTCAATGGAGAAGTCACAGTCCTTCCCGGCCCATTCCATCACAAGCCTCTCTCTTCAGAAACCTTCAAAGTTAGCCCAACTCCTCCAAAAGACAACATTGCTCTTTGTATGGCCCTCTCACTCACCATTAAATGGATAAATAGATCGATAAATGTATACAAAGTCACAGGGGAAACAAAAACTGAAGCATATAATCGGTTTGTTTTATGTGTAATCTTATTTTACTGATTCCCACTCCTCAAACAATTCATGTGGTTAGCTGATGGATAGAAGTTAATTGTCATTCATCCTCAAATTTAGGCCATGTCCACATGAAGACGTTAGGATGAAAACGCATCCGTCTTCCCTGGATTCGGTTCCAAAAAATTCACGTCCAGATGAATCCATCTGTAAATGACTCAACACACTACTTCATATGCCAGGCGCTGTTATTCCTACAGAAATTAACGGAACGAAGAAGAAGAGCAGCTTTCAGTCACTTCCACTTCCTTTCATAACATGAATAGCTAGCTAGTTCTCTTAATACATCCATGGACTAGACTTTAATAACTTTCACCACTGCTCGTTATATAAAGGCCACCTAGAAAACGTGTTTTTGTTTACATTCTATCGGACATGACTGCAGCGCGCTAGCTAGCAGAGCTAACGTTAGCTAGCGCGCTAACGTTAGCTCTGCTAGCTAACATCGGCAGTCAAACAAACATCAATGATCCGATGTCTTTTTGATAATCTAGCTACACGTTTTTCTTGCTGTAGCCTTTCTACAATAAGCCGTGCTAAAAGTTACTATGATCCATTCAAGGAGTTGATAAGCAGACAGATTAGCTAGCTAGTTGATAAGTTGTCTACTTCCACTTTATAAACAGCATTGCGTCCCTGCTAGAGCGGTCAGCTGTGAGGCTGAGGTGTGTGGGGATGACATCATCGATACGCACTTATGCGGTTTCGCCGTACACACGAAGCCAAACGTGAGCCGTTTTTTTTTTTTATTCACCCTGGGACCAGGTTTCAAAAAAGTGCATTTACGGGCAGTGCATTTACAGGATTTGTGTGGACAATCGGCCCAAACAATGCAAAAAAAGTGCGTTTGCATCCAAACGCATCTTCATGTGGATGGCCTCTTAGAAAACATCAGTTCAGCAGAAGTGTCTTTAGTTACAGCAGCATGTGTTATATTAGTAATAGGTTGTTCTCCCTCCTCTACTGTTCTCCACTGGAATGAGCTGCAGTTTTTCTTCTGATCCCTTGTTCTGGGCAGCAGGTGACAAAGCAAAGGTGTGTGTGTGTGTGTGTGTGTGTGTGTGTGTGTGTGTGTGTGTGTGTGTGTGTGTGTGTGTGTGTGTGTGTGTGTGTGTGTGTGTGTGTGTGTGTGTGTGTGTGTGAGTCACAGTAAGTGAGTAAGCATACATGCTTGACTGACTGAATGTCTTGTGTTCATATGTGCATGCATGCATATGTGTATGTGTGTGTGAAAAATATCTATTCCATAGCTAATACAGAGGTATCACTGCAACCTAAACTATGTTGTCAGTTTATAAGTACTTTGTAGTCTCTCACAGAGGCACTGTGAATCTTATATTACACCATCAGGTGCAGCTGGAACGATGAAAAAGGCTAAAAGGCTGCAGAACAGTACCCTATACTCTAAAGTATCTGTATGGTGTCCATAGCAGGCTCATTAAAAAAAAGTGAAAATAACATAAATAAACTCAGTGTAACTGTTAATTGTGGTGCTTATGTTTACATTGTTAAAGAATACTCCAACTTGTCTTCTGTTTTGACTGCAGAGGTCTCATTCACATTTGACTTAACAAGACTAAACAATGACTTTGTAAGACTTTGGTTAGGCCATTAAAGTGCCACAGGTTCACTCCCATTCTGCTTTTAGAAGAGAGAAAAGGGAGATTAACATGATTTTGTTTTATCCACCACATATAAGCCTCAAAACCATAAAACACAACCCAAAGGCATTCCCGTCCTGCTCTGAATGTGCACTTGTTACTGCTCTCAATTCGGCTTTCAGCCCCCTCTAAAGAGACAAGGCCCAATCACAATATTGTCAAGGCTCTGTTGGTTTTCTGGTTCAAATCCTTGTTCACGCTGTTTGCTGAGTACTCATCTGCTGTGACAGCCTTCAGACAAACAGTGAGTCCTGAAAGAGGTCTCCCACAACCAGATCTTTCCTGCTGGGCAGCGGCTGAAACGTTCCTTTCTCTCTCCATCAAGTGGAACCCAGGCTATTGAGTTGGCCCCTGGGATCCCTCCATTGAGGTGGGCTATGGGCCAGTGCTTCACCCCTCCTTGCCCTGGGCCACCCTCATTCTCCCAGCACACCTGTACCCCTAAACCCCATCGTGGGAACCTCCTTGCTGCCTCTGCCACCTGAGCTGCTCACTGTGCCAGCTGGGCACATCTGACAACACCATCGTGAATCAAAGCACACAGAGACCAAAGATACTCACAGCGTGCCAGCTCGATTGAGCTCTTAGAACTTTTGTTTTTTACTGGAAAACTGTCGAAGTCAGAGAGATTAAGGAATCTGCAGAAGTTATGAATCACACTTGTGTGTCAGTTTGTGATCTATAGCAACCATTTAAGATTTGCATATCTGAAAAATACACTCACAGAAACACATTTCCAGCCTCGGATCACAGTTCTCCCTGCTTACTCACAACCTCCCTTATGCACCCCTACCCTCTAAATCTCCATGGCACACTGCAAAAAATGGCATCAATTAATCAACATTCATGAACCGTTTACTTGAGCTCCCCTTTGTGTGCTGCAGGGCCTAATCCAGACAGAGACCAGGCTGTTCTGCAGCAGTGCAGACTGCGTCACTCTACCCTTTGTGGGAGAAACCCATCAACTGGTGTTTCAGGGAAATGTCTCCCCCCACTGAGAGCTTAACCTTCCCCCTCTCTCACCCTCTTCCTCTTGTGCCCCTTCAGTACTCAGGGCAGGAAGCTCTATCTTTTAGAGGAGGCCATCCATCCATCTTGCCTCTTCCAATCCAATTCACAGCCGCTCCACATGTATGAAGACATCTGTCCATATTCGATCAGATATTCCATTTTGCTGCAAATGATCCCACCCTCCATCCCCACCCATGAGGGAGGCAGCTATTTAAATGTGCTGATACTTGCCTGCATAATAACCTGCCAATTCTTTGCCTTGCAGAAGAAGCAAGTTTAATTGGGCTGTGCATTTAGAGCTCTTCTACAATTACACAATTACAGCGGAGATGCATTTCTGCACGTTGCGATGTTTGCCCCAATTTGCTGCACTTTTCATACAGTTTAACACTGGTTCCCTTTTCAGAGGATGCAAATTTGGCTCATTTGGCTTCAAATGAAACATAATTGCTCATATTGAAATCTACACCTTTCTACAAGAGGTTCCTGCCAGTTAGTTCTCATTAAACCTAAGGAGAACAAAAATTCCCAGTTCCATTTCAGCACACATGCCATCTGTATCATCTTGTGTTAAAAAGCAAGGAAATTGGAGACAAAATGGATGCTGAGTGCATGGATGGAAAACTTGAAAATCAGTTTGTTCAAGTTAGTCAGTGCAGAATAACGCTTCCCCACTGAAGTCTGTTTTCTAAATTTCTCACAAATAGCATGAATTGGAAAAACGAAGGGACATGGCTGATTTAACTTTAAGCTATGTTCATTGTTTTCAATACAGAATATGTTTGCTGTGTGCAGCCTGAAAAAGCATTCAATTAAGTGCAGCCTAATTAGTTCGAAGGGCATGTATGGCTGGCCTCTCTACATTCAAAACACAGAATGGTGTGTCAACCACAACATGTGATCACCATCAAAGTGTTTTCAACTCCTTCCTCTTCTTTTATACCACTGTCTTGAAAGTTATAGAAAAAAACTCTTTTTCTAAAAGGCCCTCTGAGTCTGAAGTGGTGGCCTGAGCCCACTCCAAACAATGCCTTACAAGATACTGTTTAAATTAATATCCGCTCTTCTTTTCTTACAGGGGGACAACACAACAAACCACTGACCCACTGATACACAATTAGAAGTGATGCGGCAGTTAAGGCTACAAGCAACTCTGTTTAACCGTCTGCCTTTGACCCTCCACCATTGAATAAATATAATGCCCCCAATGAGAGTAAGACACTGAGGTGGAGTGAAAAGGGAGCTGGGGAAGATTTTAAGCCACACATAAGTAGTTAAAGACCTTTATAGAGTATAACGCCATTATCCCTGCTGAATAAAAATAGGATTTAGTGTTTTTTCCACTTAATTTAAATCAAAAGAGTCCCCACCTTACATATTGCACTGGTAATGTAATGGAGGGAGACCCACAAAAAAGGCTTTGTGGCTCTGACACCTCCTATAGTGGGACTGTGTTGTCCTGTGAGCAAAAGGGAGAGAAAGGTTTTTCTTCTCTGCGTTGCTATCTGCTAACACATTCTAATTGATGCTGCTGCATTCCTCCACTGGATGCATTCAGTGAATAACGAGCCTTGGACTGAATACCATGAATTGGTCCCCACCAAGCAAAGCAGTAAAGCCTTTGCCCCCCCCCCCCCCCCCCCATCAGCCTCACCGCACCGCCACCATCGCAACCACTACCAAGCACCACCTCCCCTCCAAACCTTCCCCAAAGCTCTACTCTAGCTTTACCGCCCATTAAAGCACGACCATTGTGCAGAGATGCAGTCCACAAAAGCTGTCAATCTCTCCGGGTCCTCCAAAGCTTGGACTCACACAGACTGGAGTGACAGACCTCCCCCTTCTCCCCCAACCCACCCGTGTTCCCCCAAAAATCCTCTCCCTGAAAACTTCTCAGCTAACTATCCCCCACCACCCTCTCTCTCTCTCTCTCTCTCTCTCTCTCTCTTGCTCTCTCTCCCTCTCTCGCTCTCTCCAGCCCCAGTGCACAAAGCATCAATCTGTCTTCAGCCCCAGCACCCTTGGCCCTTTGTCCCATCTGCAGGTGCCTCTGAAAGCACCCACGGTCGCCCCAGCCTCTGCGCACGCCACGCCTAGTCCAGGGACAGGAACTGCTGACAAAGGCCCAGTGTGGGAATGAGGGATGCGTGGAGGGAGGGAAGGGGGTGTCGGAGGGGGGCTGCTCTAAGACAGATGGCTGGAGAAGTCTCCCAACTCCTCCACAGGGGCTGTCAGTTTAAATTCTGAACTACGAATGAAACTCACAGGGGAAGGACCAGTAAAGGAATGCCCACTAAATTCAGCAGCTACTGTACACTTCACCAAGGACCAAAACACAGAACCAGCAGCACTCTCTGGAAAGCAGATAGAGCTCATATATTCAAAAAGAAAATTATTTAAAATAACAATGTTAATAAAACAAAAAAACATTTGAATTGTTGAACATCATTTGTTATCCTCCGATAAATGTCAAGTGTTTCTAAAATGTGTTTGGCGGTTTTAAATATATCAGTGCAGAAAAGATTCACAAACACACAAATTGTATCATTCTTCTCAGCCCTTGAGCCTTGCTTTTACTTTGAAATAAAACTATAATTTTCATGCAATTGCCTTGTGGTTCTTAGTCTGTTTTTATTTTTAGCACTCAGCTGACCGTACTGAAATACATTAAGACATACACTACATCTATTTATTTTGATTCATTTTAGTTTATCAATATTTTTTTAAATATTCATGACACTTTTTGTTGTATATTTATTTGGTGTCCTGTGTTGATCTTGTACTCTGCTTTCCCTTAAGGATTTGAACACTAAAATCTTACAAAACACAACATTTGAACGACCTGTATAGATATGCATCTGCATAGATACTTTGTGTAGATGTGCAACATACTTAAATTTCAGTCTTGAACAGCACTTGTACTATAGTAGTTGTGTCTTCAAAAAACTACACAAAAATCCAAGATGAAATGCAATGAACTTCAGTTCATGTAATCAGCTCTGCCATCCTGCTCAGGTTTTCTTTCCCCCAGTGCAACAAGTTTGTTACATCTCATTGATGTTACTGGGCTGCCACCATGTGGACATGCATTGAATTACAGCAACCAGTTGATAGATGAATGTATTCAACACATGTGGATACAGTACTGAATGAAGTAGCAGGAAAACGTAGCAGACAAATAGGACTGCTGTCTGGTAATATGTGTAATTCATAAATCTCTTTCTAGGTATTTTTTTTCTACCATTAAATTATATAGATTTGGTGTCATTTATCCACATTAACAACAGCTCAAGATTCGCCATACTCATCAATGTTGCTTTAGCAATTATAGCTTCACAGGTATGCTATTAGATATTTATGAATGGATAAATTAATGTTTATTTATGACTGAATGCATGGATACTTATGGAAGTAGGAATGGGTGTTTTTAAGGCATGTATGGGAGAACAGAAGATTGTAGGAAGGATGGCTTTTTTGCACAAGTATAGAAAATGGTAATTTGCAATTTGCATAGCTCTTTGAGTAGCCCAGATGTTTACTGTACATTTGTCTTTTAATTGTTTTAACCCTGTGCTTGTTATGTGTCTCTGTTGTAACTCTTGCAGCAATTTCTGTGTACAAAGCAAATTTCTCCTTAGGGAGACTAATACAGATACTTTGACTTTGATGAAACCCAGTCCCTCGGCTGAGTAAATTGGAGTGCTTTTCTGAGCACATGGACACTGAGCTGCCTCAGCTCTTCAGGTTGTCAATGACATCCTAATATGTTTTTTTTTTACATTTTCCTTTAGGATTCAAGTTTACAAAATGATCTCACCACAAGCTCCATTCAATAGCAGTTTTGGAGCTTTCCATGTTTTGTCTCACACGATCTTCCCCTGCAAGTTGGTAAAGATGCTTAGGGAGATCATGTGATATGATTGAAAGCTCCAGAACAGCTACTAAATGGAGCTTGCGCTGAGATTAGTTTCTCAACCTTAATTATATTACATTAAAGGAAGTTAATATAATTAAAGTATTGGGCCATGTACACTCTAGTCTATTGTGTTGATTTTAGTCACTTCGACTGTTCTTGAAATTTGTAATTTGGCAATGAGTTTAAATGTAATATATATTTGAATGCTGTAGATTTCTACAAATGGGCTTTCCCTGTGTGGAATCATCTTAGCTACACTGCAGATCACGCAGTGTGTTAACCTTTCTGTAAAGGATCAGGGGAAAAGATTTTCAAAATTCAGTAAAATAAAATGAAACATTTCTTTATTCGGCCACGTGGTGGAGTCAGAGTCCAAATTGGCAATAGTTGACGTGACAGCTTCCTCTTCATGCAAACATCAAATCTTTCTGCCTGCCTTTAACTTTGTTTTGCTTATATTGGTTTGATATCATATTGACATCATAAAAAGGTTTATCCCTTACTCTGAAATAAATAGTTTAGCAAAAACACAAAACGACTAGAAAACCTTTTCGTGACAGCAATCCCATAGAATGATACACAATGATGAATGTTACTATAATCCTACATTTTGAGTATCTTACACACAATTTATAGTGACTCCTTTTAATGATGAGTGAAGTAACTACAGTGCAACATGTAGGCTACAGTATGTGTTGACAGTGCTGTGACTTCTAAAAAATTCTTGGTTGTTTGAGCTAGGTGAGAGGTTTCGGTCAAAATGTAAACATTTACACGGAGGTACTTAGCCAGTGTTGTTGTCAAAGATGACAGTTGGCCCAGGTTTTAATGATGTTTACCTGTTGTGTGTTTTCTCGGCACCACAGTGTTAATCAAGCTATTTGTTTACGTGACTGTGAGGTGCATGACATGACGCACATACTGAAACCACATTTTGCAAGTGAGATTGTCCTTTCAGTGTTTTGACTTTGAGAGATTTTTATAGCTTTTAGCTAAAAAAATCCAAATATTTGCCTAAAGAACAAGTCAGCCATTGCTCCGAGATGCTGAACCATAATTGAGCTGCTGACCACACCGTTTATGTAAAAACTTACAAAACAAAAATGACCTTTAGGGGAATATTTAGTCAGTATAGATTTCAGAATGGGGGAGTCTTGATTTAGAATAGCCTGCTTATCATACTTTTAAGGTCACTTGGTTTCATTTTGTCACTCAAAAAAAATAAAAAAATAATTTCCAATGAATATAAAACACAAACCACATAGATGTGATCATCCAGTGTTTTGTGGTTCAGAACTACTTCACACACACTGCCACAGATAGACACACATCAGCTCACTTAGCTGGTGTCCTTGATATCATGAATATCTGAAAGTTAAATTGACCTTACATGTTTATGTTGCAACCTTACTACACTTCTGTCTGTCCCAGTTTTTAAAATGACCACATTTTACTTTGCAGGGAAGGATGTCACTGAGGCAAATATGCAAACCTGTTGCCATATGCAAATATCTGCCAGGGTTGCTCATGCTGTGACACTCAATACAAATTAGCCTCTGAGAACCACAAGGGTGTCTGATTTCTGTCTGTGACCTACAGCATGTACTTTAAGCACCATCTTGATTTCACATCGCATGTATTGTAAAAGTTAAGATATAATTATTTTATGCAACGTTTCAGTGTTTATATTATTCATGACTCAAAATAACATAAATCTGAATTCTCATGAAGTATTTTCCCAAAACTGACCAGTTCCAACCAACATTCCTATGATTTGTGCATCTACATCTTTAATAATGCATTCATTTTTATTCCTTATTGGTCGTAGTATGACCGTTGATGAGGCATGCCAATAACTAAGACACTGTTAACCTCAGATATTAGGGACATAGTTCTGAACCAGTTTCTTGTTCCACAGCATTTCAGCTTATTCTGCATGTCTTTGTTTTGCCACAACAGCATTTTTTTCACCACATCAGCGCATTATGACCACACAGTAGGCCTAGTCAAATACAGATGTGTTTTTCTTTAAAATCAGAATTCAAACTTTTCAATCTCCCAAACTTCACGTGGTATTCTCGCCAATAAGAAGTGAGACCTTTGAGACAAAGAGGTTTAAAAACTTGCATCATTTAATTGACTTTTATTTTCTTGAGTGAGCCTGTAATGATAATTCCACCTGCTTAACAGTTTTACTCCAACGTGCACGCCAAAATAGCCTACAGGATTATTTCTGAAACAAAAAGTTTGTATCGCCCCACAGGCTAGGATTTCAAGGACCAGTTGGAACCATAAATAAATGTTTATCGTATTCCAACTCCATTATTTGTAATATGTTTGTACATACGTTATTTATAAAAGACTACCTGTTTTAGGACTATATATTTTTTCTCCAATAACAGCTGCATCTTAAGGTTATAGAATGCCTATTCATGTATATTGTGTTGCTATTACCTTATTACTTTCGCATATCCTCCGACTTACTTAAACCTCGCGCCGGCTTTGTAATGCCTAATCTGCACTTTATGTAGCCTATTGTATTCTGTTTTCTTGTATTTTATTGTATGTGAAACTGTATGTTGTCTTGCACGCATATACTTTTCTTGGCCAGGTCATCGTTGCAAATGAGAACCTGTTCTCAACGGCCACCCATAAAAAAATTATACCATTAACTTAGCACAAAGGTTGTGTTAAGTTAATGGTATAATTTCTACCTAAAGCTTATTATCCATGATTATGTTATAGGTGGGCTGTCACTCCAGAAGATCCTCTTTTGCATCGTGTATCCAGAGAAGAAATGTATATGATCCTCGAAGTGCAATCACAAACTTCCACCTCTCTTCTGGAACATGCAGGAAAATAGAAAAGATTGTAGTTCAAATTCAGACCACATTACCCATAATACATTGTGAGCGAAAATCGCCGCACCTTCACCGGGTGGAGCTTGTGAACGGTGGGAACGTTTGTGGGTTGCTGGCTGCTGGGTTGCTGCGGGTCTGGAGTAATACTTGTTTGACAGGAAGGTGAGGCGACCTCCGCACAGGGATTGACAACAGAAGTTAGTTATAGTGTGTCTGTGGCAGTTAGCGAGGCAACGGGGAGGCAGACTCGAGAGCTATAAATGATTTGTACGACTCTAAGCAACAGGGCACAGAGCGAAATGTCAGGGACTGTTTCAGCCTTGAGCAAAAGGAAGCGCGACTAGTACACCGCAACGCGGAAAATATTCAGGGGGAGAGAATGCGAATGGTGCGAAGATGCCGAAATCAAACAAAATGGAAACGATGTAGCGTCGCTGCGGCATTTCATATAGCTAGAACTAACGTTAGAGTAGAGAATAGATAGCTAAGGAGCTAGCAGGTTAACTAACATACATGTAAAGTTATTCCCCGGAGAAGCTGAAGCAGAGCCCGGAGGCGTCTGTTGAATAAGAAGAGTTCATCAGTGTTGCGAAATCAAAGAAGATAAAAACAAGAAGATGCTACGGAGAAGACTGAACCGTTTGGTATGTGTGCCTGGCATCAACACCACACACACATACACATATTGTTAGCTTATGACATCCTGCTGCTCCTGCTAGCTTTTTAACTGCAGTGATTCTGCTGTGAAAGAAGGTAAGCTGGCCTTTCCAGTCATTTCCTTTTCCCATATTCGCTGGAAATTCGTGAGAAACTTACAACAAACTGTTACTTCACACTGCCTGGCAACACGAAACAGCCGTTGTCCCACTTCATTGCTCTGGTTAGTGAGGCAGTTAGCTAACTGCTTGGCAAGTTCTTTGCCAGCTAGGAAGTCACGACAAATGCAAGCTGATGTTAGCTAAACTCAGAGTCATAAAAACTAGCTAGGCTTTCAAGTCACAGACTTGAATTGTTGTCTTACGTCTCACCATGTAAACCCACCTTCTTAACAACCGTATCATCAAATGTACAGTGAGTGGCCCCTATATATGTAAAACAGCCCTGGAAACTAAAGCTCTATTTGAGAGAACATCTAGCTGTCTCCAGAGACCTGGACTGCTTTTCTCTGGGGTCCCAAAAGCTAAAAATAAGCACTCTATTTAAAGGCACAAAGACCTGCATCAAAAGATATGTCTCTCCCTTTTCTCATAATGTATGGTTAGCTCTAGAGTTGAAACATTTAACTGAAGAATGCATAAAGAAAATCAGCAACACATTTAATAACCATCTTAATTATTTCAACTAAAATTAAATACGTAACTAGTTCTGGCTTCTTAAATTTGAGGATTTGCTGCTCTCCCGTGTTTTTATATCTTTAAATAGAATATCTTTGGATTTTGGACCATTGGTTTGGATAAAATAAGAAGATAAAAATCCACAGATGAATCAATACTGATAATAATCAATATGCAGTCCTCCCTTAGAATGCATAATAGTGGTTTATATTTGCGTTACAGTCCCTCTTTGCTCCAGTGTTAATTTGCATCCAGTCACTGGATTTGTTCAATAGAAAAATTTGGTATTTTGCCAGCGTGAAATGCTTTGACATCATATTTCACAATTGGGCAATTTAATGCTTACCCTTTTAAAGTTCATCCATTGGTTTTCATTGCCCTTCTCATACATTAATCAGCCTTGAGTAGGCTAGTTGAAAGTGGAGTAACTATCCGCAAGGCCAGGTTTATGCTAAATCGCCTTTACTGCCTATTTATCATCCTCTTATGCATCATACCTGTTGTCACCAGCGGGTTGAATCCCCCACAGGCTATGTGAGCAGTATAGATACCGACAGTGAATAAGGGGAAGCAATATAATAATTATAGTGCCTGACCCTCCTTCTGGCCTCTCTCTAAGTGTTGCCAGGTCAGCTGATTTCCCTCCTTCTGGAGAGGATTGCTGCTGTTATTTCTCTCCAGTGTGAGCTGTAAATAATATTTTGTGTGGGGCAGCCAGCCACACTGTCATTGATGCACATAGTGCCGCTATCTGAGGCTCTGGCTCTCTGCCTCCTGATTCACACCACCCTCCCCTTACCCACTGGGGGGTACATGTACATCATGAAGAGGGAGAACAGATAGAGATGGAGGAGAGTGTGACTGCTCATACCAAAAGGCACTGAGGAAGCTTCATGTGTCTCACTTGACTCCCACTATGATGCACTGTGCCACTAAACCCTGAGTGTGTCTTTGGAAAATCATTAAAGATGGCTGTGGGAGCGAGTATGGCTGGGCTTTTTATCAGGGGGGAAGCTCTAGAGGTAGTGATGCTCTGACAGGAATGCAAAATCACACAGTTGCCTTTGATGTTCGCTCAAGCCCTTGAAGGCAGCAGTATGATCTGTGAGAAATGGAGCCTGGCGAAAATGTGATAGTAGTCATTGTGGGAGCTCCCCTGCCTTGACTGCAAGGAGAACAGCACCGACACATGGAAACACCATCATTCAGGCATCACCTCAGTATCTTTTCACACCATAGTAACCAGAATGCCTCCTCCTACTTTGTAGCTTGTTTGAAATCACGTGTGAAGTTTCTGCTTTATATTTTGACTGTATTGTAGTACTGTAGCACATATTCTTCTGCTCAGTAATGCAGTACACTGAAGCTTCACAGGTGTTCTGACCCTGTGCACAAAGGCAGGAAATGGTCATGTTGATGCAAAGGGAATTGCTTTGAGTTTGGATTATACAATAAGAGAATTTAGTGCTGAAACATTAAGTCCTTTTTTTTTTCTTCAAAAAAACCAAACATTCTCTGTTTCTACCTGCTCGATTGTGAGGATTTGCTGCTTTTTTGTCTTATGTGAAAGTGAACTGTATATCTTTGAACTTTATTTTTGGACACTTTATTTACAAAATGATTAGCCTAATCTAAAAATAATAATGCCCTAAATCTGAATATGACACATTTTAAAGAACTTAAAACATGTAAAGTTAGGACCGTTTTATGGTTGTGATTCACATTTATTGCGTGAAGAATAAGACGCCACAGTTGTTTTTTATTCAGCACCATAAGCTAAGACGGCATGTAAACGGCAGCCTGGTTATTGGGTTATTTAGGCACAAGATGTAGAACGCTTAAGTATTGCAATGTCTATTGTCTCAGTAGCATGTGAAAATACCATGGGGAAAAGTACCTTAATCAAAGGGTGGTGGCGAGATTCTAGCCTACAGATTTCCCCCTGTGGTTTAGATTTTGATTCATAGACACTCCAGTGATGTCCTGACATTTTCACAATTTATTTCTGTGACATACTCGTAACATAGAACATCCACCTTTGATGCAATTTTTTTTTCTTGTGGCCTGATAGCTTTAAAGTACACATTTTAGGGGTGGGGGTTCATTATGTAACTTTCTGTCATGCTAATTTAGTTGTGGTTTATGGCCTGTGCAGTAAAGTCTCAATATTTGCAGCACCCCTCAGGGCCTCCCCTTTCTAGGTGGGGCTTCCCCCCTCACCCTTCTGCCCTCCTTTGCAGCTCTCTTCAGTCTATCCATCCTAGAGCAGGCTGATGCACTGAGGCCTGCCAATCTCAGATCTGTCTCAACTTGACTGTGACCCAAGCACTAGTAACCAGGCCCTTATCTGGCAGGAGATGATGTTATGTTTGAAGGGTTTGAAGGATTGCATGTCAACTGTGTTTGAAAGCACCAGGGCTTGGTAAACCTGTTTATCAGGTCAATAAAGAGCAATTGCAGGTCTGTAATGTTCCCACAAACCTGCATGCACACAAACTGTGCCGTTTCAATGCACACAGACTACACATACCTGCACATTAAGGTGATTTTGTTTCAACGTAAACAACACAACAGGTTGAGACTTAACCCGGTGTCACTCTTCCCAGGGGAAGCTAATGTTTGGTTCTACTATAAAAGAGGATGTTTTTGTACCTGATGCTGTACATTACAGTACTTCGTCTGCCCTGCAAGTGTTAGGGTAATGAGTATAATTTCCAGCATTACAAGCACTTATTATCAAATGTCTATTACTGTATTTTGGTTTTGCTGCTTTACTACCCTGCTTCAAATTGTATTTTTATATTGCATTCAGGTCAACTTATTTTTATATAGCTACTCATGTCAGCTAGTAGCACCTGTTGGAAACATATTAGGGGCTTTTATTAATCGATGAGATACAAGAGTCCTCGAAACAGAGTTGTCACTCTTGGGTGAGCAGTTACTGTAGGTTAAAGGCCCTGACATATCAACCCGACGGCAGACCATCGGCGGAAAAGGCAGTCGGACTGATCAGTCAGTTGGTTAAAAAAAGTGCCTTGGAACACACCGAAGCTACGCCGACTTCAGCGTATGTTCTGCGCGTGACAGCAGGCGTGACAACAGGCGTAACAGCAGGTCATTTCCGGGTTAGCACTCCACCAATCAGATTGGTCATTGCGTCCGAATGCCCGCCCGCCGATTCAACATGTCAAATCGGCCAAAATGAAGGCCGATTGCCCCTCTGACGGATGACGGCACGGAACACACCGAACAGACTCGAGTCACTGACCTCGCCAGACTGTCCGTCGGCCGATTATTGGGTTGGTGTGTCAGGGCCTTGAGAAGGCCATCTGAAGGCCATAGACCATACAAGGCATGTAGGACCATTTGATTTATCAGGTCTGTTTGATTAGGAGAGATGCGTATTGATTAGAGCTGTGCTCAGTTTTGCCGCCATTAGTCTTGCACTGTGAATTGGCTTGTGAACAGAATAGCTTACTCTGATTTCTTTCTCTTCTCCTCTCTCCATCTGGTCTGCTGCACTCTGCCCAGTAATGGAAACCCAGCCAAAGGAGTTCATCTGCAACACACAGCAGGATTATAAATATATTTAGTGTGGGGAGGGAGGCAATGTGAAGGAATAAATGGCTGGTGGTGGGATAGCGTGCTGATGAAATATAGTGGGTAGAGTACGGAAAGCCCTGCGTGACTCAAACCCGAGAAACTGTAGTGAAACCAGGGGGTGGACCTGTAGCCTCTTTGTACCTCCATCTCTTTCTTCACCTAATGGGCAGACTCTTCCAGGCTTCCTGTAGTGGTTCACATGGGAGTGGGCGGGTCAGGTTGGATACAAGGGGACCAGGGATGGCTTTTTGTGGGCAATTTTCCACTTTCTTGTAAAAGCTAGGTTGAATTCTCAGTTTGTAGCTCTAAATAATTCAGGTTGCTTCATTTATTTTGCATTCTCCTCACATCGCTCCTCCTTTTTCTGACCCACGTATCCTTGCCAGGCAAGCTGCACTCAAAATGCATCCCCGTCATCCATATATGTATAAAGGATCATCCCAGAGATTTTCTGTGCCATGCTCCAGCTCTAGCATTACCCAGAGAGCATTCGCAGTGAGATGTGAAGAGAATGCTGAGATGTGTGGGGGGATGTTTTTCTTTCTTGTCTATGTCTCACTCTCTGTGTCTGAGCACAGAGGGATGAGGTGAGATTCCAGCATCTGTGATGTTTTGTCATGCCAGTTTTTTTTATTCTCGCTGACACAAAAAAGAAAAACAGCAAAGTCCACGTGGGTATTTAATGAGTGCTGGAAGACATACGAACATGCCCCCTCCCACACACGCTTGCATGAGCACCTAGGTTAAACAACCGCCTACAATGATTATCTCCACCGCAAACCCCCAGCTAGGCAGGTGGTAACCTATAGCTCAGGCACAGGGAGAAAAATCTGTCTTTTTGTAAGTTGGACGGAACGCTTGGTGAGAAAACCCAACCCCAAATCAACCATGCCATCTGAGCAGAAGCAGAAAAGAGCCATTTGTTTTTTTGTCCGTTGCCTTCATATGCAGTCTCTAAGGATAATTAATTAAATAGCAATTACATCCAGTGAAGCTCACTACATTATTAAAGATAATGTCATCAGTGGGGCTGTAGCGGGGATTTTTAAAGCTCGTCAGCATTAGGATGTACTGTAAATGCCTTTTTGTTGGTATTGCATGGCTCTCTGCCAGCCATGGGGATGAAAGCTATTGTGTTTTGCAGTTAAGTTACAACCCATACACTACAGAGAAAAAGCAGCTAGATCAAGCACCTTCATCTAAAAAGCTGAATCTGGTGATTTGTCGCACACAAAAACAGAGCACACAGCGTACGTGCGCTTGGCTGGGAAAACCGTCCTCCATTTATGGCTACACTACTTTAAATTCTCTTTAATTATAGATTAAAGTGTGACTAGGCTGATGCACGAAATGTGCTCACTTTTCATGGTGTTAAAGCTCAAAGTGTGGAGTTTTTTTTCCGTAAGAACCCTATTCACTTTTGTCATTCTCTCCAGGACTTGACTGAGCTGAACTTGCCTAGAGGATGGTAGCTATAGGGACAAAGTTCAAGCTGCGGAAGGTGGAGTAACATATGATCTCTGAAGCAAAACCAAATCCCTCAGTAAAGGAATGTTTTAAGACTATAAACCAGTTAAAAAATAACTTGCCAAATGAGAACCTGTTCCCAGCTTTGTTTTTGTGAAGTTTAGGCTACATTCTTGTCTTTATTTATTCTGTGTAAGGTTCAATTTTGAGGAACAGTGTCCATCAGATGCATGAATGACTACAGACCTCTGTCAGCATTGTGTGACTTGCTTACACATTTCCTGTTGTCACATCTGCAGCCATTTCTTTATCATCTTCTCTGGTGTCAAACAATAGCTGAGGCAGATCAGTGTTTCCTCTATGTTGATTTTTGTAGTGAGGACCCACCATGGCAAAATTTCTGCCACCATTGTATCAGAAATAGGGGCTGTATAGTTAGTGCCCTATAGTTCCTCAAAAAATACAGTTCAATCACAACTGAAAATATGCCTCATTGTGTGTGAATAGAGGTGAATAAATATATTTGTATAACACTGCAGATTGTCCACAGTGCTCAATGGTTTCCCACCAGTGAGTTGCATAGTTTGTATTCACATTGTACACAGACTTTCATCTCGTGGCCACCTGTTATCTACTGAAAAAAAAACGTTTTTATACAAAAGTTGTCAGTAGACCATAAGCGTTGCAGAAGTAGTTGAAATGTATGGTCTGTTGCATTTTGAGGTGACCAAAAGATTGAGAAAGCAGTTCCCAGCACGCAGTCTAGATGAGTTTCCCCTCCTCCCCATTGTTGAGGGAAACAGTGTAATGCAGGCCAGTTCAGTACCAGCCCATGGTACAGTACACTCTGTGTCTTCTACCGCTGCAGGGTTGCTAGTAGAACAATGAGCCTTTGCCTATCCACAACAGCTCCTTAGGATCAGCCCTCAGTTCAAGTTGGACTATTATTACTCTGTGGGGCTATTGTGGACAGAGGAATGAGTAGCCTCTGATATGTGCTCTGCAGACTATGCCATAGGTCAAGTGTTGGTGGATCCATGATGGAGGTAACACCTACTGTATTTTAGATTCACTATGGGGCAATGGCTCTGTTTTTCCTTGACTTGGTAGTCTCAAAGTTTGGACAAGCTCTGTAGCCACCTAACCCAAAAACTAATTTTAAGATATACTGATGATGGTTTACACAACCCTTGCTCATGTTTCTTAGCTATATAGCTGGAAACGAAAATATCAAAAGGTCTTATTCTAACCTAAATAAGCAGTTTAATTAATGGTACGAAATGTTTTCCTGTGAGACAATATGGTTCTACTACTATTGTATCGCGTAAGCTGGGGAAACAAGGTTTTCTGTGATTAAATATTTATTGAATATCCATTACACTTAAATAAAAGAAAGGATTGTTGTGCTGAAATTGGACAAATTAGCCCATGTGTAATAGCTGTATTAAGAACTTGTTTGTTGCACAGGTAAAGCAACAAAGAGGTGAATACTTCCTAAAGTCATTGTAGTGACAAACCTTTCATTTTGGTTTGTGTCTATATTTTTTGCAAAAGATAATGTAGCCTCTGTAAATCTTCTGCAGCCTAGGCAATGAGCACTTGTATGTGTAATCATAACTGTGAGAGTTACAATTAGTGAGACAGAGTGAGAATGGTGGAAGAAGTCAGGCAAGTGTGCTGACAAGAAAGAGAGCATGACAGAGAGGCACCTGCCAGATAGAGTACTGCAGTGACTAACAGCATTGACTCAACACATGCATCTTTCCCCTTATATTCAAACATTCATCACTCAACTCTATTCAGTATCTCATAATAGCAACTTTATGTTGCAGTTAGGCTGTTTTTACTGTTGTCATCAACATTTCTTGCAACGGTTTACTGGAGGTTAGGCATTTGCTCTGGCATTTATTTATTACATTATTCTCAGAATATCATTTCATGTGTAGGCCTAGACTACTCTAATGTCATATATTATAGGATCATTATTGTAGCAAAAATGATTTGCAAATGTGTGTGGAGAGTTGTGTATCTGAATGCGTGTGTGCGTAATCAAATTTGTAAATGTGTAAGATAACTATGGATAACTAAATGTGTAAAAAAAAAAATGCGCACATAGATAATATTGGCATAAATAATAAGTATTTTGCTCCTAGAGCTGGAAATACAAACAAGTCATTAGTTACACCTCAGGAGGCCTCTCAATTGGCTGTCTTTATACACAATATTTGTTTTTACCGCTCTGCTCGCGCTGTGCCTCAGTAGCAATACAGCCGACATTCCACCAGGCGTGGTTGTGGCTGTGTTTTAACCAGCCGGTATTGCCAGGAAATGGTCTCTTGCCTGCATTTGCGCATGTGTGACTGTGCCTTAATACACATTTGCGAAATAGCCTGGTGATGCCAGCCTAGCAGATTCCTGTACACATTCACCTCAAATCTCAGTACGCATTTAGAGATATTTTTACACATTTACAAATCTGATTACGCACACACAGATTTGAGATACAGTTGCACAGCTCTCCACACACATTTTAGTTTTGCTAACATAATGGCCCCATAATAGATCTTCTCTTGGGGTTTTTTGTTATGTTTTTTTCTGTATGCGGTGAGAGGGAAAACTGCTAATATGTACTGCATTACGAGGCAGATAAGGTTGACCTGTGATCAATCCACTTAAGCTGAGAGCAACATCATAAAACCTGATAGGATAGATAAGACGCAGCTGAAGCAGATGTTGTTAAGTAGTAATATGATAAAGGTTTGAGCCACCCACACTCTTCAGCCCACTCTTTTCATATACTTGTACAACTGAATGAGACATTATACTGTATGCACCTGCAAAGAATGACATGAAATGGGGTCAAATTGGAACATAGACTTAACAACGAACCTGTCGTTCTCAGTGTAGTGCAGAGTGGTATTAGTACATGTGCAGGACATAAAAAAGTACAAGCATAGGTCCCCGGTGCTCTCTCTTCTTCACACAGCTCCCTCACACCTCATTAAATGTGTTGTGAGTAGATTTCTGAGTGGATTTCTTTTAAGCTTAATGACACAGCTCCTGCATTCTGTTCTGAATTAGCTGTGTGTTTTTCTCCCCTGTATCCAAGTTACAAAACCACAAGAGCCGACAGCCTTTAGCCTACTGTATTCTTTTGGGCTTACTTCTTTTTCAATTGGCTTCAGCACTTTTGTAAGAATAAGTTACAGCATTGATTTTGTTTGACCTCAAAATCTATTTGTGTCAGGGTAAATAACACTCCCTGTGCCAATGTCACACATATGCTGTCACTGGCCTTTTTCCTTCTTGCATCCTGATAGCATCTTCATAATTTGCCGTTTGTTAGGGATGCTTGTCAGTTTTAACTTGCTTGACACCAAACACTCCTCGTCTGCACATGACGTGTATGCTGCCAGAGCCACGCTTCAGTTAAACCTTGACACCAAGTTTAACAACTGCTTGCATCTTTGCTGTCCAGAGCAGTCCTGAGAGCCAGAACCACTTGCTCTCCGACAGACTTACAGGCCATAAATGGCAACATGTTTGTCATTGAAGAAGGGCTACTTCAAGGGAAATTGAATGTGGTGTTTTATTCTTGTGTGACTCGCATGTTTGTGTCACCTGAGGGTCCTTCAAGGGACTATCCACTAATCAGGAGAACAGAACAATGCCTCTTAGATGAGTGGTGATCTTCATTAATAAAAACAATAAAACCAGTTGCTTTTGATGTAGTCCTTTTTTAGATAACAGCAGTTGTATGGTTGTTTTACAGCATGAATTATGTGAGTAATCCTAAGGAATCTTACTGCAAGTTGTCCCTTACATCACCACATCTGACTTTTGATTATTGTTTAGAGCAGAAACAGTTATTAGATTAATTGGTTACTTTAACAACAGATTGACAGTTTTGATAATTCATACATTGTTGGAGTCATTTTTCAAGCAGATATGTCAAACATTTGCTCAAATGTGAGGAATTGCTGCTTTTCACAGTTTTGGGCATTCTATCACCATCGTCTGACAATTGTTAGACTAAACAATCGATTTATTGATCATGAAAATACGTTGCAGGATCATTTGGTAATGACAATAATTGTTAGTTACAGCCCTAGTTGATGTTGCATTGACTTAACTACCACCATGCCTATATTGCCAATTAGTCAAGCTAACCAAGATTATATTTGACACTGTGGTTACGTACATTACAATCTACTTAATTAGAGGTGCTGACAGGTTTAGATGGTGCATCTTTCAGGCTCTTTACACTATGTGACTAGAGAACTACACACACCTGTTCAATGCAATGCGACTATTGCATTACTCCTACAACAAATATGACCTTACTTAAAATGTAAATTTTTTCTTAGATTTAGTACTAGTTGTTTGTCCACCTTGTTTACATAGAGGAATTATAATGCAATCCTGACAGGCTACAGCACAAATTATGATTAAAAATGTTCCACAGAGGTTGTACTGTTGTGATGGATTGTATTATAGTATATGGCCTTGTACTGTGTCTGTTCATCTAACAGCATGCAGATTGTGACAAAGCGGGATAGTCACTGAATAGTGAGATGGTGTGACAGGACGCAATGTCATCAGACCCGAGTCATCATTGAGAGTTTGGCTGTAGCTGAATGCAGTATTATACCTCCCCTGTCCCTTCCTGTGCACATTTCACAAGTTGTGCATCATTTAATTAAGAGTGTTATTTAAAGTAAAGTTTTCAGACTTACTCAATTCTCTAATGCACCATTTATTTCTGACTGAACAATTACATCTCAGCTCAATTGAGCATGGGATGTTTGCTTTATTGATCTCCATTCACGTTTGGTAGCTGATGCTTTTTCACCAAGGATGAATCTGTTGCTAGCTATTGACATACTGGCACTTGACTCTTAGCCACTTTTGCTTTTCTTGCTAACATCATTGTCATTGAACGGCTTTGTGTGACCTTTGACAATGAGGTATAGATAATGCAATGGGTACTGTTTTACCCTACATTAGCATTTCTTGTTTGGCCAGCTCACTATTTTTGGGATGAGCGTTGCGATCACGTAACTGTTCAAAAATGAAGTGGGTCTTATGGTCTGACCCTCATTATATTTTATAGTGAATTCGCCACTAAATCAATGGTTATTCAATAGTTCTTTTCTTATCTTTAGGACCCCAGGACATGCACTACTTTCTCAATTTATATTTATATATAGGCTATTTAATCTTATTGTCAGCATGAATTATGCGAGTGTGTAGGTGCCAACATTTGTTTTTGAGAATCATCTCTGTGGCACAGTGCTTGCTTATGTAGGTTGTTGCAGCAATGTTGCTGTTGTTTATTTTATTTATTTTTTTAAAGGCCTGCAACCTTGAAACTGTGCATTAGCATGGCTCTTGTGCATAATCAATCCTAAAGAGTTGGACACAGGTGAAAGATTGGCACTACCGGAACACCTGCCAATTAATACTGTTGACTGTCTGACCTGTTCGCCTGAAGGTACAAGCCAAAGCCCTTTGACTCAAGGCTAATTTGTTTTGTAAATGGTTCCTTCCTTGCATTTTATATTTTGCGTGCACAGCCCTTTGTACATGATTGCTTTTCCTGGACCTACATCGTTTCCTAATGTTATATTAGTTGTTGCATATCTGTAATGTTGTACATTTGTGGATGACATTATTCAGAGTACACAGAGGAAGGATACCTGTCAGAAACACTGCATCTGATTCAAACAAATGAACAACGTAGTCCATGGGGGTGTTCTTGGCTAACTTCTCCTCCTGGGGGTTGGTTGTTGTTTGATAAAGAAAACCTGGATGGGCTTGTGTCCTTGGATGCTGTTGTACTTCCTTTCTCTCTTTCTTCCTCCCACTCTCCCTTCATCCTCTGGCAGCCAGGTCCGTCCGGTCCTGCTGAAGGAGTGTCAGTGTGTGTCGAGCGGGTAGGGGATAGTAGATTTGACAGCCATTCTGAGGTGTGAACATGGCCGCTTATGCATAAGGGAGCATTATGTAAGCCTGTTGGCTAGTCTGGACTGGAGATCCAATGGGAAATATTTCTGATTTAAGACAATAAACTCTGCCTTTATTCTATTTGACTGTGAATGAGAAGCAAATTATTGCATAAGCTGGAGTTATGTAGGCTGTGTTTTTGTCCCCGCACTTATAAATTAGGCTTCCAAGTGTTTGAGGCTTTTCTTTGATCTAACCTCTAGTCAACAACAGACTTTGGGGCAGCTTGCTGTCCAGGTGGCCGTGATTCACACGTTCCCTGGCGCTCGTCCAGGATCAGATATTCATGGTAATCTGTCCCTTCAACCCACATGTTGCAGGCCTTTGTTTTCGATGAAGCAGATCCCCTGCCTGCATAACCTTAATCATGTACATGCATAGTAATAGCTGCACAACTTGTACATGAGCTGAGAGCATGACTACATTTAGGAGCTGGTTGCTGTGGTCCTCACTTGAATAATGTTTTTGACTTACAGAAGAGAAAAGCATGGATGCACAAGCTTGATTTGAAGACACTGATTCTGACTTCAATTTTTTTACTTTAAGTGTGATCAACCATTCACTTATACAATTGTCACAAAAGGTCTCTTTTTCTTGTGGTCGGAGGGCGGTGGTGCAGACGGCCACATGGTCGTTCATACTGATTACAGTCAAATCGGTCAGAGCAGCGGTCAGAGCGGCTCCAAGAACGGACTTCTTCTCTTCTGTAGCCAGTCATTGCAACGCGGTGAGCTCAAGATGCGGTGTTAGAGCTTATTCATCTCTCAGGGTGATGATCAGGCCAGTCATGGACCAAAACACAACTACCAATACCTAATATGATGCACAAACAGAAGAGCTTCTCTGTTTAAAACTGTTTAAAAAAAAAAAAAAAAAAAAAAAAAAACTGAGCAATTTAATTTCCCATAAGTACTTCAGAATTTCTATTATGACCAAGATTCCTTAAAATTGATTAGAGCGATAATGAACTGCAGACACACGCATGTAACGTAGAGATATATAACTTGACTGGTCAACAGCTGTGATATCTTATGAATGTTTACTGACTCGGTTTACTCTTGGAAGAGGTCTTCATGCATTGTGAGATGAGGAACACGCTTTAGGATAAGAAAGAAGAGGAGGTAGAAGCAAATATTAGTGTAGTAGGTCTGGCTGATCCAGTATACTGGCTTTGTTGCTATCATGAATCATGATCCTCCAGCCCTTGTGGCTGTCCACCCAAAGCCTCAGAATTCCTTGTGTGTGGGATGTCAGGAATAGAAATTGAGGCCATTGAGAGAACAGCGTAGGCCAAATTTTCTGGGCTACCCTGTCCAGAACAGAAATATGTTGTGTGTGCTTGTTCAAACTTTGGATTAATTCAAGATGTAATGTAATGTCATGTAATGATGACTTTTAATGATTTTTAATGGTAGAGATGCACTAATACTATGTGATCTACTGGATATGTATTAGTATTACTACTGCCCTTATTAAACAGACTAAACATTGTTTATGACTGATTCACATGAAGTCACTAAGAGATTTTTTTTGGAATTCTTGTTTTTATATAACAGATGAAACAGAGGCAGACTAGAAATGTGGGAAGGGGTGGGGGGGTCGGCTTGACATGCAACAAAGGTCCTAAGCGACCTGGGATGTTGCAGAATGTGGCATGCACTGTAACCACTCAGCAATCAAGGCACTCCATGAAGCCACCGTTTGCAGAACAAACTATTTAAAGATTTCACGAAAATGTTAATGTATAAATGTCTCCACTTATACTTAAAAAGCGATGCATAGTTAAAGCCTCAGGTCATTTCTCACACAGAAGAATTAACCCAATCAGCCCTACGCACTGCGGAAAACTGATTTAAAATTGAAAAAGGAAAAGGTCCTACCTGACAATTTCCTTAGCTTCTTTCTGTTGTTTGTGTGACATTTATGTAAGGAGAGCTCCAGTGAAGTAAAGGTAACACAACGACCTGGCTTCCCTGCCTTTCCTCTGTGATTCACCCTAACTGCCTTTTATGGAAGAGGAATGCCTCGGCTCATGTTGAGGGGAGTCCGTTGTGCCTCTGGCTCCTGACCCGGTTCCTGAAGTCTGTCCTCTGTCAGACATTTGGCTAATGTGTGTGTGCACTTATGTGTGTGTACATATCACTCTGCCTTCTGCATCAAGTCAAGGCAGCTCAACCTATAAATCTGAGCGCAGCATTTTACTCCTGGCTGCCTGTATTCATGACTCGTTTATCATCGATGAGTGACCTCCTGGGAGAGAAGAAATTAAGTTAATGTTCTTGCACAATCGCCATTTTGACCAATGGTGGACCCTTGCCATACTTTTCTTTAGCCCCTCTCTGAGTTATTGGCTTGTGCTCAACAGTACAGTGCTTTTCATGTCTTAATTTATTTATTTTCTGCACCACAGTAAACATTATAATCTTTTAATTCTTGACCTGTGGGTGGAATTTAGGCCTCATCAGACTGTAAGACTCTTTATGGCCACAACAAATCCTTTGTGGTCATTGTGGATTTGCTGCACCTGAAATAACAATGCACTATAAACAAGTCTTTTGTTTTCATTGATTTATTTTACATACCCCGTGCTGCAGATAGTAGTTCACATTTTGGCGCACCTTCAAGTAATTGTTTCTAGTATGAGCATTTTATATTTTGTAAGATTTAACTGACTAGGCTCGTTCAATATCTCATTTCTGTAAAAAAAATTCTAAGTTACTAACATGTCCTCTCTTTCCTTTCTCTTTTTAATTTTTATCTCTCCCCATCTCCACCCCCCTCTGCTGCTTTCTCTAGCTTGGCGGCGATGAAAGAAGAGTAGACAGTAGGACTATCTATGTTGGTCATCGGTCATCTTCCACCAGTGAGGCTTTCATCCCACCCAAGTTCTGTGATAACAGGATTGTGTCCTCCAAGGTAAGAAACACACTCACATGCCAGGGCTCCAGTCCGGCCGTTCAAGATAAAATTCATATTCCTCTGTTTGTTTCCCAGCTCCTCTGCATATTAGGTTTCACCTGCCTTCTGGCATTTTCCTTCTGTTATCTAACATTTGTGATGAACTCCTGAACAGTCTTAAGCATTCCTTTATCTTCCTTTTTTATTCCTCCTCCCACTGCCTCTCCTCATGTTTGTCTTCGCTCCCAGCAGAAGGCGATTATTTGTCTGTCAGGGGAGCACTGGCTGTGACAGTGAAATACATGGCTGCTATTAATGTATTGGCAGGGTGGGAAATTTGGTCATTTCCCCCTGGGCTTTGATAGACCTCACTCCCCTTCCCCCTCACCTACTGTAAATCTCACCCCTCAGTCCTGTGTCAGTGGCAGGCTCAGGCAGGATCCCGGCTGGCTGGCCATTGGATATGAAGGGGGAAAGTGAAGAGGAGAAGGAAGCGATGTGAGAGTAAGGCGGCAGTGGGATTTATAGTGGTGCAGTGGGTCCCAGTGAGGACAGTGAGGATGGGCCAATCAATTGGCTCCTGCCAGTATGTCAGGGTAAACAGCCTTTAATTACCCCGGCTGTAGTGTTTATGCTCCTCCATGCCTCTGCTCTCCATCATCCTGTTGCGTTTGCACATGACCAATCTCCGCCTCTCCTCTCTTGCTCTAGTTGCTACTGCACCACCCTCGCTGCTGCTACCCCCCTTTTCTCATTACTTTCACTCTCTTTTCTCTCTGGCAACACGAGATGGGCCATTCTGCTGCTGCTGCTGCATTTCAACACTATCCCCATGCAGACATTCCCCTTCATAAACAGTGCCTTAATGCTGATTCCCTGCGGGTGTGTGTAAGCTTGCATGCATGCAGGTGCATGTATTTGTGTTTTTCATCCTGGCACTTTGTGTGCCACCAAGTTACCAGCAGCGTATTGTTGGGCTTTCTCTCTCTGTCTCTCTCTCTCTCTCTCTCTCTCTCTCTCTCTCTCTCTCTCTCTCTCTCTCTCTCTCTCTCTCTCTCTCTCTCGATTTAAGTCTTTATTTATATTACTTCAACCCGATGGTATCAGCAGTCATGGCCACTTAAAAACAACAAAAAAGAAAAGTTCCTGATAAGTTCATTGGCTCTGCATTCAAAAGTAGCCAAATGAGTGAGATAAATTGCTAATCTGAATCAATGGAATACCTGTGGTCCCCCAAGGGCCGTCTGCCGAGGCAGTACAAAGAACAGAGACTCCCAAGCTATTGAGGTTGCCTTTTCCCCATCCCCAACTCCGACAGAATGCACGTGTGCAAGAGTCTGAATATTGAATGCCTCTAATCTCTCTCCCCTTGCCAAGCCTTTCTTAACCTCTCTAGGTTCTGTTGAAAAACATCATGCCTCAATGGGAAAATGATACAGAAAGGAGCAGTAAAAAGCAGTCCACAAACTGTAATACCTATTTTATTTCTCTGTGACTTGCATGCATATTTTTTCTCTTTTGTCCCACAGTATACAGTTTGGAACTTTCTACCAAAGAACCTGTTTGAGCAGTTTAGAAGAATTGCCAATTTCTACTTCCTTATCATCTTCCTGGTGCAGGTAAGGACAAGCTTGTCAGTGTGTCAACCCAAACAAGATAAGGGTTTGTTTATCACTGTTAAATAATGCCTTTATGGAGGCCTGGGGCCCGTTTCAGAAAGCAGGTTTAGTGAAAACATGGAGTTTGTTAACCCTGAGATGAGGAAGTCAGGGTTTTCCGTTTCAGAAAGGGAGGTAAATCAAACCTGAGAAAGAGGGGTTACTCCAGCCTGTTTTAGAAAGAGAGGTAACTTAACCTCAGAGTCAGTTACCATGGTAACTGAGTCTGTGAACCTAACCTAGTTGGGAGCAGGTTTTCTTCAATAAACCTTGAGTTTCTCTCAGTCTCTTCCCTCTGACACAGCGCTCTTTCATTTCCTCATTCATTCATTCATTCATTCAGTCTGTGTCAGGCGCATTTTGACGCAGTTTTGTCATCTGCATGAATAAAAAAACAGGGTTGGTTTAATAACTCTGTTAAGCAGACTATAAAAAGTTTTTTTCTCGAACATGGAATGTCCATTTGTCGACAATCCCGTTAATGAAGAAGTTGTATTACTTAAACCTATGTCGAGAGATGATATTGAGGCCCCGACTAGATGTATTTTCATTTCCAGATTACCTATTTGAGCAGTATTGTTATCTTCACAGAGATATGTACATAACCTTATCCATCCTCATATCACTAAAGTTACCCATCGTGGACATGCTCTTACATCTGAGCAGAGTCTTTGTGTCGCATTACGCTTTTGGTGATGCGGAGCATATTAGTAAAGTCACTGTATGCAGTGCCGTCAGAAAAGTGTACCTCGCTTTGAAACGGTTTTTAAACGTTTTTGTAGTGTTCCTGGACACAAACCAGTGAGAGACATTAGAAAGTTCCACAGGATTGCAGTTGAATGATGTAAAACCCTTTTGAAATAAGTAATTATAAATTATAATTCTGTTAATGACATGGTTCTGCAACCTCAGAATGAGATTAGTAGTACTTTTTTGCAGGATTGCACCTAAAGGAAATAGATTATAGGTTCAATACCATTCTACCAGATTTTAACAGTAATATCATACTTATGATTAAATATGAAATTAATACACTATATTGTAAGTTACGCTTTGACTCAAGCAGCAATTTTCTCCAACGGCAATTCTTGCTCTTTTGCTGCAGCAGCCATGTGCTTTTTTAAACCAAATATATGTCCAAACTCGCTGTATGTGCGCATGAGTATTTCCAGTTCCAGAGGGGTAAAGTACGGCGACAGGTTTTTTGTGGTTGTTGCCATGGTGAATGGTAGTATCATTATGGAAGCCAAGAACGGCCATTGATTTTTTTCTTTTTTCATGCACTGTTATCTCGTGATAACGACTTATTAATTTGTTATCTCGATATAACAAAGTTTGTTTTCGCAAGATTTTTTTTTGTTTTCTCGGGATGTTTTTTATTTGATGGATTGTTTTTTTGTTGCCTAGGACACCCTTCCATTTAACCTGGGGAATGGGGCTCCATAAGCGGATAGAGGTCTGCCGTTTCTCCCTCCTCTTCTCCGGGTTAAATTGAAGGCTGTTTTAGTGACTGTAATACTCGCTCATGGAGCCCCTTCCTCGGGTTAAATGGAAGGGTGTCTTAGTGGGATTTTTTTCCAAGTATTTGACCGGAGAAGTAGAGGGAGAAACGGCAGATTTCTATCCGCTTATGGAGCTCCATTCCCCGGGTTAAATGGAAGGGTGTCTTAGGCAAAAAAAAAAAAACTCATGGCTCCACTCATGCTGCCTTTTTATAGTGGTGGTGCACACGCTTAACTCTGAGTGAACCTAGTCTGAGTTGATTGAACTAACTCAAATCAGCTGTTCTGAAACCGAAAACTCGGTAAATCAACTCACAGTTCAGGGTTAGACTCAGAGTTTGTGAAACCTCCTTCCTGAAATGGGCCCCTGCTGTGTCTGACTGCTGTTGTGCAACAAGTTAATGTGTGGTGAGGGCCTGTGTGTGTGCACTTGTGATATTTTTTCAGACAACATGATGAAGCAGGTTTAAGCCTGTTGATGATCAATTTAAATGGGTTAATGTGTCTCATTCAACTTGGCTTCGGCACTTTTGTTCTGTAGACATAGATAACAAAGTGTACATCCACAGTGTGAGAAACTGTGGCCATTTGAATGTGGGCATGGCAGGTGTGAAACAGATACTGGATGTGTGAACTGTACAGCATATTTGAGACATGTGCACGGTCATAGCAGGTTTAAAAAATTGCAGAACTGTGTGTGTGTGTGTATGTTTTCTTGAGAGAACAGATGTAGTCCTTGACTCAAATCCCACAGATTGTTTAACATTCTGCTGTCTTACGTGGCTTTTTAAGAAATATATTGGTTAAAGAAGGAAATTACGCCAAGGTATGAACAAAGTTACAAGTGAATCAAGGGGAAACAATAATAAAACGTATCTGGACACATGCATACATGGGCACAAATGTACATGAATCCCACCCAACGAGCATGTTCCAAAAAGAAGTAAAAAGGTAGAACATCTCAGATTTAAAGTTGAGTAGGACAAATTACTGACATTTTTTACGTATTTCTTTTTGGCATGAAGTATTTTGTCCACCTTGACATTAAATCTGATGTGCTACATTTTTTTTGGAACATCTCATTGGATTTAGTTTCTAGCACTCTACTAAGAATTCCATTGTTAAGCGCAACCTCCTTCTCCTACTCAGCTCTTCAGAGTTGTGAGATCATGTGTAAACCAATTAATGGATTTTTAATGAGCTATTAGTACCTGGACTCAGGAGCATGTAGATGGTATTTTTATCTAACATGTCGATATGCAATTTACCTAGAATTAGGTTACATGGTTCAAAGGATAAATCTGTATTTGAGATTGTTTTATTTTAAGGTGAATTTTCTCTCAAATATCTCATATCTTCCCAAAGATATCATATATTCTATTTTGGGGCGAACCCAAAATAAAAGTCTTTTTTGTATTGCATACCATTTTTATTTTCATTGCTTCTGTTATTCTCTGAAAAGAAAAGACAGTGTTTTACCAGATATGTTTTGGTCTTATGTTGATCTCAAAATTCTGTTTGTATATCTTTCATTGTGGTGTTTGTGTTTGTGTGCGCACTGCCCTTTCCTCATAAGTGGAAACTGTGAGCTGACCAAGAGCGCTGACTAGAATTCTTTGACTGGCATCCGTATTCCCCTGCTCTGTGCTCTTAAGTGACCTCTGCTCTCTGGGATCTGGCAGTTGTTGATTTGTGTATGAAACAAAAAAGAAAAGATTTGTTGCTCGATTCTGCACTTGCTCTTCTATCATCTATTTCTTTCTCTGTCTCTTTTTCTGATCCATGGAGATGGAAACTAACCTCTCTCCTTTTAGCAGTAACCCAAACTATGGCTGCAAATGGCCCTCTAGTGTAAACAGGTGCTGCTATTGGGTCTGTGCTATCTACTGACTGAGTGAGCTCATAGAGTGACTGCTCCCAGAAGCCCAGCACTGTACTAAACTGAGAAATATCTCCAGTCGCTAAGTAAAGGCCGTTTTACAGTCGGCGCATCCGAGCTTGCGCTCGCCAATGTGACGTAAAAATGACGGAGATCTCGCTGGCGCGCCAGGATTTTGAGTGCACGAGCAGAGGGTGCGTACTACTCTATTTTTTTTCAGCGGCGTGAGACAAAGAGGAAACAGGAAGCCTGAACGAGTTCGCGGACAACCGGATGCCAGTACTCTCAGAGTGACTGCAAGTCTCTCTTGTAAACTTACTGAGTGAAGATGAGTTCTTTTATGGTGAATGAAAGGCTTGATCTGACGAAGTAGGTCATTGAATCAAATTGAAGCATTGACGTCAATGCCGCTGCCAGTTCTGCTGTTGTTTAGCTTTTTCTTCTTCTTATAGTCCGTAGAAATAGCAAAGTCGGTAGCCTTTCCTCATTAGCGCCACCTCTGTTCAGGAGAAGACTGCAACTAGTGTCACGGCCACCACGCGGGAGTATAAACAGTTACGTCACTCCTATGACATCACACTGGCGCTCGACAGGTCGGCTGCATCTAGTATACTGCACGTTTCACTCCATCATTCTTAAGCCAATACCAGATCAATTATCAATTGTTTATTGTGTCCTCCAGCTGGTTTCCACCTGTATTTACAGTTGACAGCCTTTATTTTCCAGTTTGTCTGGTTTAACTCCATATGATCCTCAGCTAATGGATAAAGGTGCTGCATTTTGGGCAGTTAGCAGTGAGCTAATGTGTGAAATTACCGTGAGCTAATGCATTACATTAATGTGGGAGTAACCCACCATGCATGTGCGTAACTCCCACAAACACACAAGGATTATCGGTGTGTTATGTGTGCAGTGTAGTGTTTGTTTGTGTGTGTGAATGCATCCTAAGTATGTGCATGTGCTTATGCGTGGGCATGTTGATGTATGACTCAGTGGGTGTCCTGGGTATGTGGCGGTGTTTACCCAAGCTGCAGCGTGGTTGGCGTTTCTCCACTAATCCAGCCTCTCTTGAGGGGCTCCTTATCCCAACCACTCAGTTTTCCCATGCAGCCTGCTATTATATCAGAGAGAGAGGGTGAGAGAGAAACAGGTACACAGACTCCGTGTGCACTCTTTCAGCACTCGCATTGCACAGACGGAAATACACTTTCTCACTTTCCCCTGAGAGGCTTCATGATAATGCTCTACCAACAACCAAATGTCATGTATCCTTCAACTCTGTCCTACCCTCCTTTTGTCTCTCCCTTTGTCATCGGATTTCTTTCCTTCTGTCGTTCTTTTTCCCTTTTCTCTCTCTCTCATTCCACCCATCTCTCTGCAGCGCTGCACTGCTGACGTCAGCTGTACTTCTGTGCCACAAATAGACACAGGCTGATAAAAAAGCACCACTCTGCTATAAATAGCCCTGCATGTCTTTGCTTGAATTTGATTGAATGGAAATAGAGCCCAGTAAGAGGGTAAGAGAAACCGTGAGGAGAGTGTAAGAGAGAGAGAGGGGGAGGGGGGGGGGGGGGGGACCGAAAGGGCAAAGGGGTAGAAGGACGCGAGGGCCGACAGCGCTGCCCTGGGACCCCCGGGACCTGCGGTCGGTCGCTCACTGACACATTTACCAGCTCAGATGAAGGGCTTGGTGCTGCTGTGCTCTATAGCTCTGATATCACACAGTTCACTCCAATTTCTGGAATGTTATGGCTTCACATTTGGTGCAGAGGAGGAAAGGTATTTGACCATCTGGAAGTTTGGTCAGGATTGTTGCAAATCAGCGCAGATAAACTGCGAGGGCGAGCTCTGGGAGTATTGTGTGTTGTATGGCAAAAGTACAGGAGCTGAAGGTTTTTTGTAGGTTTTCTCAGGAGGTCGCCGTTGCAGTATCTTCAATAATGATACTATTGACGCATTAAAAGGCAGTTTTCACCCTCACCCTATTCCAAAAATGATAGTTATCTTTGATACAGTAATGTCTGTGAAGCTTGTCAAGTCTGATTTCATATTTATTTTAGTGTGAGATGTTTTTTTTTTTTTATCTCTGTTTATGAACTGATATTAAAAATGACACCACCATCATTTATCTCTTTTTATAGTCCTCTATTAAACGGTTACCATCGAAATTATCATAGAAGTCCCGGAGATAAATCAAAATCAAACTACATCACGCTGAAAGTTTGCATTCTCTCTGTGCTGTGGTCACCGTTTGTCAGGTTTGGCCATCTGGCTGCTGCATTGGAGGGACATCCTGTCCTCAGTCCTTTTTTTTATTTCTGTGATCAGCCAATCTTCAATCCAGTCATGTGAATAGGCAAAAACACTGCGCTCTGTCATCTTCTTCCAGTGTTTATCACATCCGTGGTAAGTGTTCTCCTCTAAGGATCTGGTCATATCAAACAGTGGAGGGCTAACATGACCGGGGTAAAGCGAGATTTTCTCGAGGCATCCAATAATCCACTAGCTACACAGCCTAAATGTGCAAGGTGTAATGACTCTTTAACACAAAGCCAAATATAACATCCTTATGTACACACACACCGCTCTTTTGAAGCACTGAGCACTCTCACCTCTGGCTGTCTACACCTGAGGCTACTGCGGCAGAATCATTACTTTCACCCTGTCTCACTGGAATCGCCAACCACTACAAATATAATGCAAACTCTCCTCTGAATCTGCACTCCTGCAAATGGTCGATGTGCTCTAGTCCATCTCGTCCTTGTAATTGATTTATCCTCCAGTTAATTGTAATCACAGTAAGGCTTGGGTAGGATAGTAGCTCACTGTTCTTGGTGTGTGTGTGTGTGTGTGTGTTTCTTGATTACTGTGCGAGCAGCATTTCTTTTTCTCATTCTCAGTCTACGCACAGGTGAGTAAAACACCAGAGACTGCTGCTTGAGCGGATGTCTATTTGACAGCTTGTAATGCTCCTTGGTCAGAATACCAACAAGCTGGATGTGTCGTGTTTGTGCGTGCTGAAATAAGCACACCGGCTCAGGGGGAGACCAGCCTGCACTCTGCAGGATCAGAAATGCCAGGGTAAATCCATCTTATGATGGTTTTAAGGAACACACAAACACACAAGACCATTTGTGTACTGGGGCTTTAGCTGGGAGCCTTGGTCAGGTGCTGCTCCTAAACTGGTTGGTTGGGATTACCTGAACACTGGTCCCACACATAAAAATTAAGCACATACGCACATACCGTATCCCTAGATTCCCTCACACACAGCTCGTGCAGGTAAGGTGAGTCCAACAAAGCTTTGTGTTGGCCTTCTTTCATGCCTTGGCAGGGACACAGAAGAGTTGGCATGCCTGCAGATTAAGCACTCTGCTCCTGGCCCACTTGATTAAAAGTTCTGTGGTCCAGAACCTCCATCGCTCCCAAAATGTAAATGTCTCCTCTGTTTCACACTGATGAACAAATTTGAGGAACAGTAGGATCGCCTCACAGAAACAGACTACACCCTGCATTTAGAGGGCTTGCCCCATCTTCTATATCATTACCACACACGCCTCCCTCTGTAACCACAAACACATGTGCTACAGTGAGGCTTTGTAGTATAGTATAGAATGCATAGCTTTTCAGTTTGAAGGTCACATGTTTACTGTTGAGTATTAATGTCACATTTTTCTGATGTGAAATTGTTTTTCCCCCAATAGGTGATAGTGGACACCCCCACCAGCCCAGTCACCAGTGGCCTACCTTTATTTTTTGTGATTACAGTAACCGCTATCAAGCAGGTAAGACACCGTCTAATGAGGCTTATGAGTGTTGATAACAGACATGTTATGGTGATTTCTATTGACATGTCCTTATTTCCTCATATTGGACCTCATTGTATTATACCCTTCTTCCCTGTCCATATAGGGAGGGAGGGAGGGGGGGGAGAGAGAGAGCGAGAGAGAGAGAGAGAGGAGAGAGAGAGAGATTACACAGAGATACAAATTAGAGAGAGAGAGATTACACAAAGATACAAATTAGAGAGAGAGAGATTACACAAAGATACAAATTATCAAGGGGAGGGTCTATTTTACTTACTTCCATGTCCCAGCTTTAGATGTATTGTTCTAGGATTGGCTTTTTAAGTTAGTGTACTGCTGGGGCTTTGAAATGCACAATAGTGGGCGGGCTTCCTTCCGAATATATATATGGGACGCACTGATAGCGCTGGCCCCCCTTCAGCCAGGCTTTGAAGTGGGACACCAAGACGGTCTGCCCGACTCTATTAGTCAGGCTTAGGTGAAGTGTATAGTTCAACTGCCCATCCGTTGAATGCCTCCCCTCCCTGTCTCCCCATTTACATCCACCTGGCATCATTTCTCTGCATCACTCAACCAGACACACTGTCCTCCTGTCACCTTTCCCAATAATCCCGCTTTTTGGCTCGAGCTCTGCCTTGGCACTCACTTTGGTTTCCCTCTCTACCCTCTGCATCTCTGCACCATCTCCTCTATCTCCATCACTATCTTTAAGTACTTATGAAGTCTACACTTTGCTTTATGCCTTATGCTGCTGCAGCCCCAGAAACTATTTTGTTTTTACTCGACTCAGTATTATTTTATGGCGTACTGTTCCAATGCCCTGCTGGACAATCACTATCCCATTCTGCTGCTGCAGGCACTCTTTTTCACATAATGATGAAATACTAAATGTAAAGATTATATTGTATGCACAGACATTCCTTTGTGTCTTACACTCTTCCCTTTTGATTAGTGAAAGGGCCTGTCAAACCTTAACTGTGTGTCAGTATGTACTGATGCCAATGCCCTGTCAGAGACAGGATGTTGTACTTTTTGTTTTTGTTGTTGTGCTGTTGTAAGCAAATAACCCAATTCTGATTTGATATGTTGCCATAGGGCTACGAGGACTGGCTACGGCACAAGGCGGACAATGAGGTGAATAAGTACCTGGTGACAGTGCTAGAGCAAGGCCGGAAGATACGGAAGGAGAGTGAGAAGATCAAGGTACCTTTCAGTAGCCACATCCACTGGATAAATATTTACTTAGAGACATGGCCAGGAAGAAGCTGCTGGCAGCTTGGAATGACTGTGTTTTGTTTTATATATGCACAGGGGAAAACATGCTTTGTATGCTGAACTGATTAGATGTTCAAATATGGGTGTGATGGTAATTCATGTATCCAGGGCGTTGTTTGCAGGTTATTTCTCCAAATACATCTATTTGCTCACACAGTATTTCTAAACATTTATGATTGTTCAAACGTTTAAACATGCGTTAAACAGTATAAGGAAGGGGAACCAAATGACTACTGGTTATGTTAAAGGGCTGCTAATACTGCTGACACCACTGAGAATTAACATCCAGCTGTCAAAACCAAAATATTGTTGCTTTGTATAAAACTTTGGACAGCTGCTCCCTGCACAGGAGCTCACACGCAATCACTGTAGGCTACCTCCTAGTGCTAAACGGACTACAGCTGAAATAAACATTTAGCAAGCCAAAGAGCCAGATTTGTTTGTTAGTAGTTGGCAGACCATACCAAAACTAAAAGGAGAGTGAGTATTGACAACGGTCAGAATCTGCAGAAATGCACATGTTGCTCAATCATGCTATACAGTATCTTTAAGTAGGCATTTGCTTGCTAACATATTAGCCACAACAACTTGAAAGAAAATTGGCGGCCATGTCCTTCTGCTCCCTAGTGATAACAATGCTTCAAGCTGTGATTGTTTAAACTTCTGTCACTCAACCTATGGGAAATCTTACTGATCTGGTGCAGAAAAGGAAAGAGAAGGCAAACTGTGGTGTTTGGTTGTGTTTCTGTGATCAGGTTGGAGATGTTGTTGAGGTGGAGGAAGATGAGACCTTTCCCTGTGATTTAATACTGCTGCAGTCTAGCCGAGATGATGACACATGTTTTGTTACCACAGCAAGTCTGGATGGAGAGTCCAACCATAAGGTAAGATGAGCTGCTCTGCTTTCCCCTTTTTTCATAACAGAATGTTTAGGTCGTAATTTTTGTAAGTACACATTATTTTTTTCATCAAAATGTTAGCTTTGAAAAATAAACTCAAAACTTTATTTTAATAAATGTGATGCGTATTAGGAGAAGGGAAGTGGGTATAATATCTATATCTTCTGTTAATTGTGTATTTTTAAAATAATTAATATGAATTTGACTCTATCAGTTCTTCTCAAATGTATTGAAGTTGTATTTATGACCCTTGCCTTGAGGAAGTTCTCTCGTGTAGTTCCTCCAAACATGTGTTTTATTTTATTTTTGCTGTGTGAGTCACAATATCTGGGTAACTTTTGTCTTCCTATTGTCCTGTGTGTGAGGGGTAGGGGAAAGCAGAAAGAATCACTTGACCTGAGCCAGTCAATGCTCACACTCTTGTCTCTCTCTTGCCTCTTCCACTTGTCCAGACACACTACACAGTGCCAGACACGGAGAAGGATCTGGAATCTCTCAACGCCACCATCGAGTGTGAACAGCCACAGCCTGACCTTTACAAGTAGGCACTCATCATGTGTCCCCAACAGATTTACACCATGTGTTGCCTGTGGTTTGTTGGGAAATGGATTACCTCGATGCCACTTGAAAATGTCCTGAATGACTCTAATAATAACATACAGATTGTTAAGTGGAGAGGTTTTGGCAAGCCATAGTGTACTTTTGTTTGTTTCATATTAGGATTGGTGATCGTGGGTCTGGTATCTCCAGTAATCTTTGCTTTGCCCAGCACCGAGTTTATTCCTATTCACTTTTAGGACTATCAGCTCATTCAACAGACAGCCTTTGGCTCCCCCTCGGGCTAAGGAGTAGGACTATTGTCATTTAGCCAGACATTAGAATGGTGTTTGAGAAGTGCTAGGGCTAAGTACGCCATGGCGCCAAATGCTTGCTATTCAGAGTCAGTAAAACTGACAGGATGCTGCTGACTAACCACCATTAATTTGCTGGCTCCCAAACCTTTCCACCTGAGTACTTCCAGTTTTGTAAAGTAAATGAATTGAGCATGGATTTGGATTCCACTCTAGGATTAACAGATTAAATAATATATGCAAAACAAATATTATGTACTTTTTTACAAACAACTTCAGCTTCTGAGTGAGTTTGTCATTTTGTTCCAGGTTTGTCGGCCGTATGCACATCTACATAAACGAACAGGAACCTGCAGTGAGGTGAGAGCACTCATGCACAACCATCTCAGCCCACTTTAAGTGAAAGCTAAATCAAAACACAGTTTCTTAAGCACTCATTTGTTTTCCTTTGCATCACTGACAACCATTATTCCATTGATTCTTTATTGCAGACAAACATTAAAATTAAAACAGGCTGGCATGGCTTCAGCCACTGTTTTTAAAGCACTCCCACAGGCATTTATCATTGACTGCTTTGTAATGGCCATATAAACAAATGCCAATGTCGTTCTCAAGAACACTGGAACCGGTGTAAGCCCAGATTGCAGTCATACTGTGTATTGTCACTGCGCATTTTAGAGTGGATGCCAGCTTGCCTGCCAGGTTTCCATTTAGAGAATAGAGCGTGTGGATTGCACAGCTTCTGTATGACTCAACTGTTTGATCTACCGATGTGATTGTGCAGGTCTTTGGGCCCAGAAAACCTTCTGCTGAAAGGGGCAACTTTAAAGAACACTCAGAAAATCTGTGGTGAGTCAAATTATATTGATTTTATTACAATAACTTACATAAGTGCAGATAGCTCACTATCTAAAATAAACTAATTCTTCTTCTTCTTTTCTTTCTCAAGGTGTTGCAGTTTATACTGGCATGGAGACAAAGATGGCTCTCAACTACCAGGGCAAGTCTCAGAAACGCTCCGCTGTGGAGAAGTAAGTTTAGAATGCAACCAAAATGCAACCTAGGGTCTTTTTGTGAATGTACGTGAATCAAACTTTCTTTTAAAAGCATATTTAGGACGGAAGCGCCACTTTTAAGATTTATTGTATTCTCGTTTTTCGGTCAAATGGCCTTTTGAATGGGAGAGCTAGGGGCACTTTTATGATAGCATCAAAATAGCTAGTTTTGACACACTGAGGGCTCAACACAACATGAAACTTTGCTCGAAGGATCTCCAGGGGCTCTACACATTAACTACACCGGTGCACAAGGGATATACTAAATTTTTTGCTACTTGTTTTGATATTGACTCGTTTTGACTGCTGAGATGGCAGCGACCGGAAACAACAACAGCTACGGTGAGTTGTTCAAAACCTTTCTTTTTTGTAAACTCTGTCTACAAGCAATGTTCTCAATGCTTGCGTTAAGGTGTAGAGCCCCTGGTGATCCTTCAAGCAAAGTTTCATGTTGTGTTGAGCCTTCTTAGTGTTTAAAAATAAATATAGCATAAAAGTGGCCCTAGCTCTCCCATTCAAAAGGCCATTTGACCGAAAAACGAGAATACAGTAAATTTTAAAAGTAGCGATTCTGTCCTAATTATGCTTTTAAACTAAAGTTTGACTCGCGTACATTCATTCAAAAAGACCCTAGGTTGTATTTTGGTGAGAGTTACGCTTTAAAAACATGTGACATACCTTTGGGACTGATTCATTTGATTTCTTATATTTTTCAGGTCTATCAATGCCTTCCTTCTGGTTTACCTGTGCATATTGGTGAGCAAGGCCCTAGTGTGCACTACTCTTAAGTATGTGTGGCAAAGCAAGCCCGGGCAGGATGAGCCTTGGTACAACGAGAAAACCCAGAGAGAGAAGGACACCAATCTGGTGAGTTCATATTTTAGCAACCTTTGTTGTCAAAGCAATGAACTGTGAGTTAAGTGTGTGATAGGCACCACAAACCAAGCCATATAGGAATTACCACTGCTGGGAGGAGATCAGCTATTAGGTCTTGATAGCATTGTATTAGTACACTGTATTATGTGTATTGCAAATGTTACTGTACCTAGAAGACCTGCGTTCATGCAGTATATACTTACCCTATGGAGGCTTGTAGTAGTAACTTGTGACATCGCAGTTCTATTGTATTTAAGTGTTTTACAAGCCCTAGTCTCTTCTGATCCACTAATAAAACTCCTCTTAGCAAAATGGCCACTACAGACCTTATTGTGACATGGTCCATTTAATTGGCTGATTACCTTCTGCTCTATCCCTCAATGAACTGTGAACATTGTGATAGTCAAGATAATATAAATATAAAAACCAACCTGAGTTTGAGTTGCTCCTCTCAAGGCGACGCCATAGAATACCCCTGGCAAAGAAAAAGATTTATAAGGGTTCTTTATCCTAAATGCAATTAGTGTGGTCAACAAACTACTGTAAAGTTAAATATGAGAGTGGCTGTACACCATGGGTATGGGTGCAATCACTGTTGTACAATAGAGAGATATGTGTTCTATTAAATATGATGTTTTTGTCTTGGTGGCATGTTTTGTGATTGTGTGGCATGTTGTTTTGATATATTCCTGGGTGAGAGACAAGACAATTTTCCTGCGTAGGCTGGTCAATACGTTTTATTCTATTCTTCTCTACTAAATATCTGCCTGTGTTCTCATTTTTTTCCAACAGTACCTAAAGATGTTCACTGACTTCCTGTCCTTCATGGTTCTCTTCAACTTCATCATTCCGGTGTCCATGTATGTGACGGTTGAGATGCAGAAGTTTTTGGGATCCTTTTTCATCACTTGGGACAAGGACTTCTTTGACCCTGAAATCAAAGAGGGGGCACTGGTCAACACTTCAGACCTCAATGAGGAGCTGGGACAGGTGAGGCCGACGGTCAAAATCAAATGAAACAACATTAAATTGCAGAAATGTCATTGGGGAATTGCTTTCTGTAAAGTCAGCTATCTCGTTTGTTATTGAAAACCTGTAGTTCTTTAATTAATCCTTCCAGTCATTGAAAAGTCTTTCAAAATGACAGAATAGAACAAAATGTCCTGGAACATTGATTGAACCTGTAAAAGTTGTTAAATAATAATAATAATAATAATAATAATAATAAATTGAATTTGTATAGCACATTTCAAGGACTAAAAGTCACTTTACAGGGCAAGGTAGAAAACAAAACAAAACAAAACACACAAAACAAAGAAAATCACAACTGTAAAAATAGAAATCTAAGTCATAAAATACTGCTAAAAGTTCAAATATAGGGATAAAATATAACTTTTATGAAATATATACAATAAAACATTTGTGGTAGACTGAAGAATGAAAAAGCTAATGTAAACAAGAGATGTAGTGTATGTATGCATACTAAGAAGTAATACACAGAGTGTAAATAGGTGTAAAACAGTAAGTAAAGTATATGAAAGTAAAGTGCAAATAAGTGCTTAGCTTAAGAGTCTGTGGAAACTGCTGCGGCTCTAGAAAGCTGAGTGTATAACCCTGACAATATTACTCAAACAATTTTGTTTACAGTAAATCTTTTTCTGAACAGTAAACATGCAGTGTCCATGAATAATGTGCATGTATAGAACAACAACTAGCACTATACAATTCAGTGCTTTGGAAAAGCTCAAAAGAGGATGTGATACACAAGAGTGGCAAACACCTAAGTGTGTAGATAGAATAGGGGTGCACGATTCAGAAAATGTCACGATTCAATATCGATTTTTAGGCTCAAGATTCGATTCAAAATCGATTTTCGATTCAAAAAACGATTCGCAGTGTGTAAACGTAGTTACTTTTCCCATGTGATTGCAGTAGACATACCATTTAAAAGAAAAGAAACACAACAAATTAAATGTGGTTTGATATTACTTTATATGTCTTCATACAAAAGTAAAATCTTATGCAACTAAAAACTGCAAAGTGCCAAGCTTTGGCCAGCTTTCTGATACATTTAATTCAAGTATAAAATAAAACTAACTGTTAAATAAAAAGAGCTTTTCGGTCAGAGTTCGGTGGGAGTTTAGAGCATTGAAAGAGTGCGTTGGTTGACTGGCATGTTAGGTACTTTAGGTTGTTGTTCGTCCACGTCTTTAACGTTAATCTTTGGGTGATGGCGTACCATGTGAGCTCTCAAGTTTGTGGTGTTTCCAAAATACTTAACTTTCACTTTGCAAAGCTTGCATATACCATGATTCCTATAAAGTTCCATCTTCCCCTCGAGGTTATAAAAGCCGAAATGTGCCCAAACTCTCGCCTTCAATGAGGATGGAGCAGGTTGATTAATTCTTTCTGTGAGGTTTGCCATTTTTTGCGCTGACTAAACTATTCTGCTGCACTCAGCCTTCTTTTGATTATGACAAGAGTGCCCAGGCGTCAGTGTGAATTCGACGCAACATCATCGATGGGAATGGCAAGCTAAACTCATTTCAGGACAATAATATATACGCTATTACAAAACGAAATAAATAAAAATATGAATCAATTTTTGGAATTCTATGAATCGATTTTGAATCGGTAGACCTTGAATCGCGATACGAATGTGAATCCATTTTTTTTACACACCCCTAAGATAGAACACAACCACTGCCACACTTTATGTCAATATTTAAAAAGTAAAGGAAATATTTTTACACCTAAATCACTCAAATCGAATATATTAAAAGTGAGCATTTAATGCTACAAAATAATGAATGACTTTCCCTGATTCAGGAAAAACTGTTTATTGTTATACTGCTTGTACTGTAGCTCTCAATCACTCTCACAAATATATCTTTCTTTCCATTTAAATACTAATAAAAAAGCAAGATTACAGATGAGACCAAGATAAGATCGAGTCCCTTAAAATGTGGTCTCCAGACTGATCTGTATATTGCTTCTGTAAAATATGAGCTGCTTATAATAACACCAGATTGGCCGTGCTGTCCTGACTTCTGTTTTTTTATGGCACTTTTAACTTTAACAGTGCTGCCATAGATCAGTCACACTTGGTTTGCCAGATGATTACTTCAATTAAAGGTGATGCTTCGTTAAACTGATTAATGCAGTGCAATTCTTTCTGGGAGTAATTGCTTAATCTTTTTGTTGGAATCTGTTAAATGAGAAACTGAATCTTAATGCATTTGGAGGAGTCTGTCATGTATTATTTTTTTATCACATTGCCTGCAGGTGGAGTATGTCTTTACAGACAAGACGGGCACGCTCACTCAGAACAACATGGAGTTCATAGAGTGCTGCATTGACGGCTTTCAGTACAAGTACCGGGACGCAAACTCTGAGTTGGACGGATTCTGTGTCACAGATGGACCTGTGAACAAAGTGCAGCAGAAAGCTGGCAGGGTACGTGTTGTGGTGTCCCTCCATCTGTTGTAAAAGTCACACATTTTGCAACATATGGCCAGTACATAGCTTGCTGCTCAGAAAGACCCTTCATAGGTCACCCATGTATCGCTCCTTCACATGTCAACATAAGCCTCAACATGGAGGAGGTGCAAAGTGCGCCTGATACACTTTACAGACGGTTGCACTTCAACAAGCCTGTTGATAAGAAGTCAATTTAGACAAATGGATGTAAATTCAGGGCTTTATCTAAACTCCAGCTACTGTATATGGCTCCATGTGTGGCTGTAAATTAATGTATTTTTAGTTTATAGTTCATTGAAAATGGTTTCACTGCTCATGTTCGTGTTGTGTTATTAGGAGAGGGAAGAGCTGTTTCTGCGTGCCCTGTGTCTGTGCCACACAGTCCAGGTGAAGGAGTCTACTGAGCAGAGCCAAGGGGGCGGACTGATAGACCAGGTGGATGGCTTTGGGGTGGATGGAGAGGTGCCCCATCCACCGCAGGAGCAGAGAGGCTTTATCGCCTCCTCCCCTGATGAGGTCGCTCTGGTCAAGGGTGCCATGAGGTAAGAGATGGGCTGTTATGATTCAATGAGCTGAGCAGATGTAGCAAAGAGCAAGCACGTTGTTTGAATATGAATATCACAGAATCTATTTTGAAAATCCTACATGGTATACATCTCATTACAACATTCATTCATATAGCACACAAGTACATAAGTGGCTCATGTGTGGTGTTTTGTCTCTATTTGCAGGTATGGCTTCACATTTCTGGGTCTCGAAAGTAAAACCATGAAAATTCTCACCAGGAACAATGATGTTGAAATGTAAGTCAGTAATTTTTACAGACAGAGATTTTTTAGTTTTCATTCATATATTTTTCTATTTGCATTCGCACTACATCTTTTTATTTTATTTCCATTTTGTACTTCCCAAAGGTATGAACTGCTTCACGTGTTGAACTTTGACCCAGTGAGAAGGCGAATGAGTGTAATAGTCAGATCCAAATCAGGTGACCTTGAGCTTACTGTCAAGTTTATTGCATTGGCCGTGATTTACATTAGTGTTGGCCCTCAGCCCTCACCATGCTGTGTGTTTGTTCGTGTCCAGGTGATACGTTGCTCTTCTGTAAGGGAGCGGACTCTTCCATCTTTCCTCGAGTCAGACAGGAGGAGGTTGAACGGATACGCATGAATGTGGAGCGTAATGCAACAGTGGGTGACATAAACAAATTGCCTCTCCAAATCCAGTAGCTTCTGTTATGTTTTGAAAATGTTTGTGTGACTTTGGGGTTGGACATGTTTTAATATGATATTACAATGATGTCTAGACAGATTATTTTGTGTTTTCTTCTTCTTACATTGGGTGCTGTGTGTTTCACTGTTTAGGAGGGCTACCGGACGCTATGTGTGGCCTACAAATATCTCAGTGCAGAAGAGTACGCCCAGGCAGATGCAGGATTGAGGGAAGCGAGACTGGCTCTGCAGGACAGAGAGGAGAAGCTCATTACTGTTTACAACCAAGTGGAAACTGGCATGAGTCTAATAGGAGCTACTGCTGTAGAAGATCGGTGGGTGCTGATCAACCTGCTGACGTTTAAAGTTAACAAATGTCTTGCATTTTGTTATCTTGCACGCTACTGTTGTCCTCCCTCTCCCCTTCCTCTCATTAAAAGAGCAGTACCAAGAATTTTAAGGGGCCCTTAATCTCAGAAAATACCTAAAATTTATAGGAGAAGCCAAAAGTTAGCAGATGTCATGCCACCAATAAACATATCATAAAAATTCTGTTCTTTTTATGCAACCTCAGTACTTCCTTTACAGTAGCATCCCTTCAGCACACTTTTTCTGCCTCATGCTCTTTGCCATAGGTCACCAGATTCCTGGTAGTGTTTGGTCCGGTTTGAAGTTACTTGTTTTATCTAATTTTACAGCCAAAAGCTTTTTTTTTTTTTTTTGTCTTGTAGATCTTTTAAATGTAAGCTCTCACTGCCATCTTGTGGTTGACATTGGGTACTGTTCCACAATCCAAGATTATTGTTTTATAATTGCTATTGAATTTAGAACTAAAACAAAACGGGATGGAACATTTTATTGCATTAGCATGCATCCATGCATTTTATCTGAAATACGTTTATAATAAATACATTTTCTATCAGATTATTGAAGTAAAATGATCTGGATATCAAAAGATACTTCCTTTATTAGACAAGTGCTCTTTGAGAACTAATGTTGATGTCAGAGTAGTGGTATTGGTGGTACTAATGTGTATATCACACATTTCCCACAGTCCCATCTGATATCTGTCTGAGCAAAGACAGTCTTCTCCTCATTTAAGTTCATTTGCAGGAGAAAAACGGCAGCTTTGTTCTGTTTTTTTGTTTTGTTTTACAAAGCGGTCTCCCTTTGCTTTAATTCTAATTTCTAGTGATAGTATTACCATCTTAGAGTTAGTGTGATAATCTTTCACTTGTGTCATAACTTAATTTGTTGTTCTTGTCCTCCAGGCTTCAAGAGGAGGCAGCAGAGACCATGGAGGCTCTGCAGGGTGCAGGCATTAAAGTTTGGGTCCTAACGGGGGACAAGATGGAGACAGCAAAGTCCACCTGTTACGCTTGTAGGTTGTTCCAGAAAAATACAGAGCTGTTGGAGCTGACAGTGCGTACTTTGGAGGATGGAGGGAAGAGGCGGGAGGAACGACTGCATGAGCTCTTGCTTGAATACCACAAGAAAGCTGTACAGGATGCACCACCGGTTAAGGCCGGCATCACCAGGTTGGTACCTTCATGATCTGTACAGAGGTTATTACTTTGCTCTTGTACTAGGGTGATCATTTAACCAAACTGAATCTTATTGATGTTTAAACTTGAACCTATTTCCCTGTTCTGTTTTGTAGGACCTGGTCTTCAGCAACCCAGGACTTTGGTTTCATCATAGATGGAGCCACTCTGTCGATGGTGCTCAACTCCTCCTCTGAATCCAACTCAAGTCGCTACAAGAACCTGTTCCTGCAGATTTGTCAAAACTGCACATCTGTGCTCTGCTGCCGCATGGCTCCTCTACAAAAGGCACAGGTCAGAACAATCAGTTCAAATGTTGGGAAATGTTTTTTCATTGAAGAATTAATATAATGATTTTCACAACACTTCGTTGGTTTACCCTCTGTTTTGCTCCATCTTTAGATAGTTAAAATGGTGAAGAATTCTAAAGGCAGCCCAATCACCCTTTCCATTGGAGATGGTGCCAATGATGTCAGCATGATTTTGGAAGCTCACGTTGGCATTGGTAAGAACTTGTTATGCTGCAGCTGACTAACAGATCTCTAACTAGCGTTCCAACTGGAGGAAAAGGGTAACTTGTTGATGATGGTAGTGTGTGATATTTGTTGTCGTTGTTTCAGGTATTAAGGGTAAAGAGGGTCGGCAGGCAGTGAGGAACAGTGATTATGCCATCCCCAAACTCAAGCACCTCAAGAAACTTTTGTTGGCTCATGGGCATCTCTACTATGTTCGCATTGCACACCTAGTGCAATATTTCTTTTACAAGGTGGGAGGAACAGACACCACATTGACTTCATGTCATTCTTTAGGCTAACAACTTGTTTTGGGTTTAGGAAAGCCTGTATTTCCCAAACAAACCCACACGCTAACTTGATTTGACGATTATAAGGTGGGACAGATTTAACAATCTTCAATCCTCTTAACAAATTAAACAGGTTTTTTTTTTTGTTTAGATTCAACTCGGGTTAATTTATTGAGTTTTTGTACCTACATTACAAGCACATGGAAACTTATGAATGCATTTGATGTTCTTTGTTGTTTTTGTCTATTAGTGTGAGCATTTTCTTTTTCTCTCTTTGCCTGCAGAACCTTTGCTTCATCTTACCTCAGTTTTTGTACCAGTTCTTCTGTGGCTATTCCCAGCAAGTGAGTATGTATTGAGGGCCTTTGAGGTTCAAAGATGGTCTCAACGTGAAAGGAGGCAGTATCCCTTGAATCCACACCTCCTTGTCCTCCTGAATGCTGGACTCTTTCCCTCTGATTGCCCCTCCCTCACTGCACCCTGGGATGTTTGGGCTTTGATTGATATGTTAGGTGACATACTGTAGCACTGTTGAAATAATACAGACATGTGTCATGTTCTGCCACCATGGTTCATTGTATGTGGATATTATGTCATGGTGTGTGCGTGTGGTGACACTGCTAAAACACACTGGCTGAATAATACATTATAGAAATTCAGGTTTGGATTAGATTAGCTGATTACATTGATGAATTCACCTTTCTTATTAATGAGATCTAGGTGTATTTTATCAATGTTTTATGGTACTGTGTTCATTTAAAAGCAGCTCCTGACATATACATATTAGTGCTAGTGTTAGATTAGTGCATTAATTAATACAGATATTGTCCTTTTTAAGATTGGTTATGTTTTGGTATTTTTATGTGTGAGAGGTGAGGGTGAATATTTCATTATCCATCATGCCACATGGCCCCTGACATGGATCTTCCATAAGTACATGAAAGATGTATATGAGCATGCTTATATGACACACTGTATGTGTAAGTATGATGGTGTGTATGAGCTTTTTCCTTCCATGATATTAACCCCTGGTCCCCCCCCCCCCCCCCCCCCACACTCCAAAATCCTCCCCAGCCCCTATATGATGCAGCCTATCTGACGATGTACAACATCTGCTTCACCTCTATGCCCATCCTGGCTTACAGTCTCTTGGAGCAGCACATCTGCATGGAGGTTCTGCTGGACAATTCTACCCTCTACAGGTAAACCTGGGAACCTTCACTTATCTGCAGTTCAATTGCTGCCTTGAAGTAATTAGGAGTACAATTTATATACAATGGATATGTTTTAGATCTAAGGTCACTTTTCAGTTATTATTTTGGTCTTTAAGTTAAAAGAAATAATAAAAGATGAAATGTAAAAATGTTAAACAGTATGTCACAGAATAAAGACAAAAAGAAATTATAGCAATGACTAAAAAGGTGAAGGCTGAGCCATATGTAATTACTTTTTAGCTGTAGATTACTCACAATGCAAGATTTGAAATTTAATGAACAAGTCACAAAGGCCCTCTGCCAAAGCCACATTTTAGTTAGCTATTTCTGCTTCCTTAACACATCAAAAAATAGGCAGCCCTAGCTATTTGATGTGAATAATAATTGGGCCTAATTGGGTGGCATTCTGTGGCTTTTTACAGTTCCCACTCGGTTGGACAGATTAGGTCAGACAATTCAGATTTAAGATGAATTATTACATAAGGAATGCTATCCTTAGAGGTCATCATCTGTAAGCCTTAATTTGAGTGCTTATCTTTAGATATATGTCTATTAAATTAGAAGGAATGCCTCTGCCAAAGCCACATTTTAGTTAGCTATTTCTGCTTCCTTAACACATGAAAAAATAGTCAGCCCTAGCTATTTGATGTGAATACTAATTGGGCCCTTCAAATGTTCAATTGTATTGTTGGCACTTTTGACCAGATGTATGCCCCTTTCTCTTTCATGATTTTCTGTAGAGAGATTGCTAAGAACGCCATGTTACGGTGGGGACCATTCCTCTACTGGACTCTACTTGGAGTCTTTCACGGCTTGCTCTTCTTCTTTGGTGTTCGATATTTGTTCAGTAACCCAGCACTGCAGGATAATGGCCAGGTTTGATTTCATTCACCCTCTAAATACATGTGATGATTAAAATACTTGATTAAGTATTGTCTCCTAAGTACATTTGCTAATTTATCTTATTTAAATCCAGGTTTTTGGCAACTGGTCATATGGAACAATTGTCTTCACTGTCCTCGTCTTCACGGTCACACTAAAGGTAAGCCACTCCACTGTTGTTTTTGATCTTATCTTATGAAAGGGTGTATCATTACAGCAGCTCTTTCACAGGAGAGTTTGAAGCAGATATATTGTCTTGCTGAACACTGACTTTGGCAAAGTTAGTTGAATATTTAGCGTGCTCACTTATTGACTCTTCTCTGCCATTCTAGCTCGCTCTGGACACGCGGCACTGGACATGGATCAACCACTTTGTAATCTGGGGCTCCCTGGCTTTCTACATGTTTTTCAGCTTCTTCTGGGGAGGAATAATATGGTTAGAAAACAACCCAGGATACGATAACCTACGTAGTCCTTGTAGCCGACCTGCACATTTTCATTTCTATTCAACCCCTGTAGCTCTTTCAGTCAGTGTAAACCACAGTGTTCCCTCTCCTGCAGGCCTTTCCTGAAGCAGCAACGTTTGTACTTTGTGTTTGCCAACATGCTGAGCTCGGTGTCAGCCTGGCTGGTCATCATCTTGCTCATCCTGCTCAGCCTACTGCCAGAGATCCTGCTTGTGGTGTTCCGCAAGCCCCGTGGGCCCCACGCTCGACAGGTAGAGCTGAAACACAAACTTGGCCTGACACACATTATTTGCACTATACTTACCAGATTTACGATGCTTAAACTTTACATGTATCAATTTAACCATTTATTTTCTCAGTGGTTTGTCATTGTTAATGGAGCCCATGCTTGACGTATTTCTAAAGTGGACGTGTTTTTGTATATGCAGAGCAATTGTTCACTGCAAAGGACTGCTGGCCTCCACCAACAACTCCCTTGTCTGTGTTGTAATATCAGGAGGTGGAGGATGAGGGAGACATGAATAAATTAGACCTTAACCACATTTTTTGGAAATGTAAAAAAAGCTGACATCCATACACACACCTCTGATCCATTAAAGCCCTCTGCTAGCAACTAACACATGAGCTAATGGTCTAGTGTTGATATATATGATAGTTGGGGTTAGCTAGTCGCTAAATCTCATTTAATTCAAGAGATTTACGATACACCCCGAGTTCAAGATGAGTCATCAAATATTATATATATTATAGTTTTACTTTTTTAAAGGAAGAGAAAAGAGATATTTTTAATAATACATATACCGTATTTGGCATAAATCAATCGACAATGGGACTATTAGCACAGGGACACAGGGTTAGAATCTAGAAAATGTTTTTTTCTTCTTTAAAATCAGGCGGTAATATCCTTAGCAGTTGGTGCATTTCATTTCCTCCTGAAGACGACTTTCCCAGACAAATATTTAGTCGTTTCAATTAGCTCCCCATGAGGCTAATGTGTTTTCCAAGCAGCTGGAAATGTTTGGTGGTATGCGCGGTGCTTTTGGGTGCGTTCCACACTTTTTTTTTTCTTTTCTTTTTTTTAACTGTCTAGACTTGTTTTATTTAGGAAAAGTAGTAAACCAAACCAAATGCTTTGCACATATTTGAGGGGAGTCTTACAGCAGTTTTGTACAATATGTACTTGATACGGTTTTCTTTTTCTGTTTGAGTGTGCATCTGTCAGTTGTTAAAGTTACAGAATCAATCAAATGGCATACTGAGGAGTATTCCAGTGCAGTCTACATATGTAAATGGCATGGCAGTTGTAAATATAAGTGATACAGTGTTACTATATAGTACTTTCTAGCTAGCATTTTATTTTAGAAAACCCCCTTTGACCTTTTTTTTACTTGTTTTCCAACTTTTCAACTTTGTTTTCCTAACAAGTACCCTCGCTTTTGCACTTAAAGGCTCTTCTTACCCTGTCTCACCCTCTTATGTCTTCTCTCTTCCTTTCTGGACCTGCCTCCCTAAAGATGAAACATCGCCTTCCTTCCTCTGGGACATCTACTATCTTCATGTTGTCGCAGACCGCTAGCTCTCACAGCTTCTCGTGGAGTGACTGAGGTCTCTTTTTCTTTCTGTCAGCTATGCCTGCAGAGTTTCTGTGTCTGCCAGTCCACTTGTTTCCTACCTATTGTGTCCTTCCTCTCCCACTGTTTGACTCCTTTATTACACTCTAAAGTAACTCGGGGTGGCGTTCTGTGGCTTTTTACAGTCCCCACTCGGTTGGACAGATTTTCAGATTTCAGATGAATTATTACATAAGGAATGCTATCCTTAGAGGTCATCATCTGTAAGCCTTAATTTGAGTGCTTATCTTTAGATATATGTCTATTAAATTAGAAGGAATGCTGGTCAGTGGAGTGGGACCAGGTGTCCAAACGTGCAGTCAGTTTTTCATTCTTGTCTGTCCAGTTGTATCAGTCAGTGTTTCCTCCCAGCTGCCTGTGCTGCTCCAATGCCTGCTGCTGCCGCCGCATGTCAAGTCAGGTGAATGCAGCACGTCAAAGCACCCAAACTTACCTGCATGAGGCTCAAGTCAACAACCTCATCCTGGATCCTCACCACAAAACCTGCGAGCCACTGCATTTTGTCTGTGCCTGCGTGTTATATCGTACATGCTTGTGAAAAATGTGCAGGGGTCGTAGCCTTGTATTAATAGGGAGCAATTAGTATAGAGATATAAGGTTTCTGCAAAATTATTCTTGCAAGGAAAAGGTGTATAAAAAGGCACCAGGGACAATTTCATTGTCCACCTGTCCAAGTCTTTTTGTATGTATATGTTTGTTCGTTTGTGAATATATGTTTGTCTGTGTGCAAGAGAGAGGCAAAGTGTGTGCTTGTCAGCGTAGTGATGTCATTGGTGTCTCTTGCCTCACCCTTCTAGAAGAAGCTGGTTCAGTCGAGCGTGGGGGGCAACCAGTCTCCCCGGTCTTCAGCCAGGCCCCTGCTTATGAGAACCTTTTCAGATGAGTCCAATACTGTCATTTAAACAGGTACCAGCCCACCTTCAGGCCATTTAAGCCAATCAAAGACCCGCTCCCCCAGCCAACCTCTCCAGCAGTTCAGGTCCCTAACTCTTAGTTTTAACAAGGGAATCAAATGCATAATGGCATACAGGCCACAGTCAACAAGACCCAGTGTGTTCTTCTGTGTTGTGTGAGCTGATATTGGCTGGCTGAAAAGATGCATTCCATGTCAGACTCAAGTCCTGTGTGAACATTTTTAGTTAGAATGGTGCACAACATGTGAATGCATCTCTATATACTAGGCCTAATGTTGCAAACCTTAAAAACATGCTCCTTTCAGCCTCCCTTTGGAAGCCCTGCTTAAATTACCTTCTGCATGTGCTTTTAAAACCCCAATTTTCAATGTTTTTAGTCCATCTCATTTTTGTATCAGGAATGTCTGAGTGTGAGGGTTGGTGTCAGTTTGATTAGATTTTCTTATCTGGCAGTGTGAAACAACAGAGCTGGTCTATTGATTATAACTTTCCCCAGGCTGACATTCATGTACGTTTTGTCCTGTGTGCACGTACAATCCTGTGTTGGTGGTCGTCCTCTGCTTACTTTGCTGGAAAGAAATGTATGCATTTGTGATTGCTGAGCCTTACTCACTGCATGATGTGACATTGCCTTGCTGCATTACATAAAGGGGATGGCAACAAAATGAATGGAAATCAAAATGAATGGAAATTATCAATGGAAAGCATCATTTAAAAAAAATTGTAGAAGATAAACATGGAAAAGCAAGATTAAATAAATAAATAAGACACTATGGAATAAAGAAAATATGGACATAAAATGAAATATATGTATGAAATTGTAAAATTGGCGCATTATTTATTTCAGCAGTTTTTATGTGCAAATGAAAAAAGTTTTTTGGAGCCTTTATTGTTGCCTTTATTCAATAGCTGACAGTGTGTGTGTGTGTATATATATATATATATATATATATATATATATATATATATATATATATATATATATATATATATATATATATATATATATATATATATATATCAGGTGGGGAGGGGAATATGCCTGTTATTTGATTGGCTGTTGCTTTGATATCACATAACTGGCTCTGCGCTGTTAGACTTTGCGATGACAAGTGGCATTATGAAATAAAACAGTCACTGAGAAGAACAGTTAGTGAAAAAAACACAAGATAAAAACTGCTGAAATTATAATAATAATAATAAATAATTGGAAGACTGGTAAAGAAGCAGGATGAAATAACATTTTTATAAGGAGCAAAGTTTAAAAATGCGTCAGATTATTTTACAATTTCATGGTTTATTATATATTTGTCTGTATTTATAGGATTGTGTTTTTAAATGTATAATGTCTTGTTTATTAATTTAATATTAAACACTTATCTCAAATATACACAAGTTGGTTAGATTGTGTCAAATTAGACACAAAACGTGTTAAAATAACCCGTTAGATGTCCTTAAAGTCCTAAAGTATGGCTGCAATATCAAGAGCACTGGAGGTGTTCTGAGGTGAAAAGGCATCTCTACATCTTGATATTGTGTTAAATGTCTTGGTGTTTTCATTTTTTCATCCATCCCCTGTAGGTTGGTCTGAAATGTCACACCTCCCTATCACTGTTGACCAGGGTCACCGATATCTGTTTGCTTAACAAAAGCACCAGGCCTTTTGCAACAGCTTTCACTGTTTAACGTGCATTTGTATTCTCCCAATAGCTATCAGAGGGTGGCCTCCTACAAACATCCAGGTAAACTACAGTGAGACAAACCTAATTTAATTTTCTGTGTCTGTTCAATGTCCCTGCTGAGCTTCAACAGATCAGTAGACTTGGATGAAATTGGGATCATTGCCTTTACTAATTTCTGCTTGTCTCTGGTGGCGGGGAGAATGTCATTTTAGTGTTTTTCATGAATCGTGCTACGTGGCCAATCACCGCATATTCCCTTAATTGATGGAGATTGCAAGGTGTTTTGTCCCCTTCCTTTTGTTTGCACAAGCTCGTAATGAAAACATTGAAGTAAAATCCTTCTGCTTGTGCTTTTTCAGATTGCTGCGGTCAGACCACTATCCTACAAGCACCTGAAGGAGCGCGAATAAAAGGTGGCAAGGACTCCTAGCAATGGTGGCATCAGCCACTTTCAGGGTCCTGTACCAGTCAGGTCAGAGCCATCTGCCATCATGCCTGATCTGAGAAGTGGAGGAGAAGAAAAGGAGGAAAGAAAATGAGAGGAAAAAGAGATGTGCTAACTGAGGGGGAAGGGATAAAAAGGGTTTTATCAGTCTTTTGACTAGCGTCTGCTCCGTCCTTTTTTACCCAATCCCAACAGCTCCCAACCCCCCCAACGCATGCCTGCAGAGCAGCGCCCTGCATTATTTAAAAAAAAAATATCTACTCAGATGACAGGCATGAGTTTTCTTTCTTTTACTTCTTTTTTTAAATACTAGCTTACAAATGAATGCATACACGGCTGCCTTGTCAGTAGATCTATTGAACTGCTGTGTTTTAACAAGCAGTTGTAATAGTATCCAGTCCAAGAATGGTTCACCTGCATGAAAGAAGGCTCAAAAGAACGCTTCACTTCACTGATGTTCAGTCACTGTATTCTAAATTTTGGATTAAGAAATGACGATCTCATTCTCTCCAACGGTTACTTTTTGAACAATTATTCAACTTTACAGTTATTGCGCTTTTCAACGGGTATTCTTTAAATGGTTATATCAGGAAATGCACTCATCCACGGGTCCAAGTGATTCTAGATGAAAAGTTACTGAAGGTGATTTCAGAAATCTCCAAAACTGCTTTTCTGAATGCTTTTCTGGTTTATAGATAATTTTATGATTATCTATATCTATATATAATTTCCAAAGTGATGAATCTGCATTCTCTATTGCAGTGTTTCTCAAATGGGGGTTTACATACTTTTTACTTTTAGGAGTACTGCAGGGGGTAGATTATTTTAAAAAATGTTGGAAAATTAGACACTTATATGGCACATCGCTGTATTGTACCTCTTAATATAGTTAAGCATTTTTTTCTAACAAAAATGTGTTATGCTGGTCAGGGGGTACTTATATTTCAAAGGGGGTACATTGTTGAAAGAAATTTGAGAACCACTGCTCTATTGAATGAAGATGTATGTAGGCCATATTAACACTCAATCCAAAAAGTGTGTGTGTGTATGCAATATTGAGAGATAGATTAGAGATGTTAAGCAATGAAATATTGCTCAGAGCATGACCTAAATCTTCCAACCTCAGAGATAATTTAAGATGAGTAAATTAATATATGTGCTGTACTTTGTATATATAGCTTAGAGACGTATGATAGCATCTGCTCAAAGCCAAAAAAGATCTGATTCTGTCCACACTAGTGTGTGTGTGTGTGTGTGTGTGTGTGTGTGTGTGTGTGTGTGTGTGTGTGTGTGTGTGTGTGTGTGTGTGTGTGTGTGTGTGTGTGTGTGTGTGTGTGTGTGTGTGTGTGTGTGTGTGTTACAGAAGTGTGAGCTGGATGAGAAAAGCCAGAATTGCTTGTGTGTCAAGAAAACCAAGATTACTTAAACCTTGTTATGTACTTGGCTTATACATTTCCTGCACTATTAAGGGAGCTGGTTTCTTCATTGCGTAGAAGGTCACTAAGGCACATGAATATATGCCTGAGAGAGCACACACACACACACCAGATAGAAGAGAACAACACACACACAAGAAACACACATAAATGCGCACATGCACTAAAGCCTAAATTAGGTATTTATGTTTGTTACCCATTATCTACAGTAGTTTTGCATTTGTTTCAGGCAGGCTGAAGTTGACGTGTAAAGAAAATTAACTCCAGACCTGCAGAGTAAACCTAGTTAATGCCACTATAAGGCTCCATGCTCCAGCGCCTTCCTTCTGTTTTTTGGTCATATTTGCTGACCGACGGGATGACGGAGTGGACTGGTTTGGCCTTTTGTTCCTTCCTTTAACTTCTTCTTGTGTGCTTCACACATTCCATTTAAACATGCCATGGTTCCAAACACTTTCCAAATACTGCTTTTGTTTTCTGTTTTTATTTTTCCAGAAACATGTATTGTCTATTTAGCATATTTATTGTTAAGTGTACTTTTACTCACAAATGTTACTTTTATGACAAATCTTTTTTTTTATTGTGTAGTGGTCAGCTTTGTGCCAGTTGAGTTAGTCTGTTAATCCAGCCTTGATGTGAGCCCGTGCCAATCCTGTTTAATTGTCTTTGTCATACATGCAAAGACAGGCAGCCCCCCCCCCCCCCCCCAAACACACCAATTTCACAGTCAACCTCTGAACCAATACCACTCCTTTTACCAGGTTATCGTAACTTTGTTTAAACTGATGAGTATCTTCATAATCTGTCAATATGTTCATTTTATAGTTAACTACTTCACTGATCCTGGCTGAAACAATAACTCCGGTACTTTCTAGTACTGGCCATGTATTTCACCCTACTGACTGTAGCCTGACATATCTGATACAATGCATCTGCAGAATGGCAGTCAAACGCCAAATGGAGATTTAAAAAATAAGTTGATGTTGATTTATTCGTAACAAATGAAAAAATGTACATGCCTTTCAGCGTCATTTTCTACTAAGAGCTTGTTTTTCTGATGTAAGGAATATAAAGGAGGCTGTTCTTTACTCTGTGACATGTCACCTCCAGACTGCACTGTGCCAGAGACACCGGATGTTAGAGGACACACTGAAAGGGGCTGCCTGCTTTCTTAAAAAATGTAAAAACCTTTAAGTGACATCAGAGATGCTATTTTCAGAGCTAAAAAAATATCTTGGAATCTAACATTTTGCCTGTCTAAATAAAAAGTATAAACTAATGGATTGTATTTTTAATGCAACCTTTTTCCAGCCACTTTTGTAATAAAATCAAAATGTCCACACAAAAAAAAGCACGAGAGGCTCTGTGGTTGTGGACGCTGTCCCTGTCTGTGAGGGGTGGAGGTGGACATCTTCAGGCACCTCAGCAGTCCTGCATCATGCAGCAGGGACACCTCGCCACCTCCAGCCCTTTGGGTCTCCAGCCTCAACACTCCAAACCTCCAAGCTGAATGTACCTCTTTGAAACTAGTATGTTCAAAACCTGAAGATTTTCTGTAATAAAGCAGAATGTTTTAAAGATAAACCAACGTCTTATGGTGCTTTGTTAAATCCACGGTTATGTCAGCAGGTTCTGTCTGATGTAAGGATGTGTGTGGGCGGCTGAGAGTGTGTGTGCATTTGACCACATTAAGCAGATGCTGTGCAGTAATGAGATGGCTGAGAGGCTAAGCTGGATCAGCTGAGTGGCTGCGTATCAGGAAGGCGTACTGCTGCTCTTCTACTGCTCTGTGTATGTAGCTTGGTCCTACCAGACTCTCGTACACTTCATTTGTACAGAGAGTACTGAAGGAAAATTGAGCGGAAGTACGTTGGTAGCCAGGCTACTGTGTGTGGCCTCGCAACAAGAAAACATCAAGCACTGTGGGTCACTGTAGATGAGGTTCATATACATTTATATATCTGTTTTCTCCACTTGAGTCTGCTGTTAATGAACACTCATCCATTCAGAGTAGTTGTGGGCATAGAAGTGGGGGGTTGAGTTGAGAAAGGCTCTGTGTATCAGCATGTCCACAATGACACCCTTTCATATTTGTTCTGTTTGAATGTGATTGTTGTATATTAAAGGCTGTACTTAGCATGGGCCAGAGTTGTTGGCTAAGGGTGTAGATACATTTTCATTTTCTGTTTACAATAGATCTATTCAACATCGTGTGTGTATCTATATTATAGTAGAGCTGAATAAAGTGGGGACATGAACATGGCAGCCTAACAATCCAGCCTACTGTAGTACAGTCAGCATTATACTGAAGGCATAGAAAACTGCAAAAAGGAGCATGAGGGAGTGTGAAGTTAAGGAAAAGTTGGGAGGGAGTTGGCGGTGTGTCAGAAGCAGACTTGAGCTCTGCTCGGTGCAGAGCTGACGCACTAAAGCCCAGAGAGGGAGAGGGAAGGGAGGGGCGACAGAGAGAGAGAGAGAGAGAGAGAGACGGACAGCAGTAGCCAGATGGAGCCTAGTTTGTTTTGAAGTAGCTGCTGCTAAGAGCAGGACAGTCTGCTGGCACTAGTGTTGTGTGTGTGTGTGTGTGTGTGTGTGTGTGTGTGTGTGTATGAGGGGAAAAGCTCATTACACCCTGTCTGGGCGAGGACAGCAAACCACTGTCTTCTGCTTATGTGGACAGGTCTCTTGTTGTAAGTGAGCTGCTCAGTGTGGAGGCCCTCTGTGCAGCTCAAGGTCAGGAAGATCCAGCAGCAGCCTCCAGGAACTATCCCGTCTGGATCTTGGGACCCACAGAGGCAGGTGGGCACAAGTTTCCCTGTTCCTCGATTATAGGAACACTATGCAGGGCTACAGGACTCTGAAGAGGATATGAGGCCTGAACTACTGTCAATACCTCCCACGACAGCATCAGTTTTCCCAGCCTGATCCTGTGTCGGAGACTAAGGGAATGGGCCCAGCCTCACTGCAGGGGGAGAGAGAGCCGGAGAAAGGGTCCAAGGGGGAGATGGAGGGCTACCGCTGCCTTCTGCAGGCTGGGTCCCAGCTGGAGAGCACTCTGCAGCGTGAGTTAACATGATGCTGACTGTCCTCATTTAACTTCTGTTGGCCGCTAGCAGGCTTTTCAATATAATCCTGTATCTGCTCGGAAGCTATTTCCCATTACAACTACATTTGGCATTGTTATATTCAGCAGACTGAAACCTAAAAGCACTGTAGCAGAAGTCCATTGAGTTTGATTTACTGTGCTCATTTGTAACTTCTGAGAACAATTAGAGGAGGTAGCTAGAGAACTGCACCCTCTAGGTTAGTCAGTATTATTGATGTGCCAGTTCCTGCAGCTTTGCTCCAACACTGGGCCATTGCAGGGATTATGTCAGCTATTTTAAGCCATCACAGATGAATAGATATTCATCCATAGTGATATTTTGAAGTCTGAATATCTGTAGACTGTGGGTTGTAGATCAGAGTGGGATAGTGACGGAAATAAAATGCGGGCTGCTGATATAATTAACCCATTTGAATGAAAAAACAGGATGTTCACAAAGCACATAATGCAGCTTTTATTATTCAGGGTATGTTGCTGTGTCATGTATTAAACTACGAGGCTAATGAGCTGTCAAGAGTTAGTCTTTATCCTAAAGCAGCAACTGAATGTAGTGTAGAAAAGGAGAAAGGGTTATGGTCATTTTGATAAAATAATGTCATTAACATAAGAATAATCAAAAACAACATCTTCCTTATCATTTGTCAGTCATCACTCTGAAGGTATGTCTTGCAAAAGGCAGAAAAAAAATGGAGAATGAAGGTAAGATAATGGACAGAAATAGCACCTGATGTGATTGACGACTCCATGGAGGAGCTTCCTCCAGAGGCTAATGTGATTACGTTGGGATCTTGACAGCCTTGAGTTATTGTTTAATTGATGGGCCTTCGCCTTTTTATGTCTAGTGTGGGTTCATTGTACCTGGTCTGGGCTGTGTAGGTAACAGAGACAAGGCCACGCTGAGTTTCTATTCATAGCCGGCAACGTTGTCTTTTCTCTCTGTGTGAAATGTGAGCCTCACTCTCTGGGTTTGTCCTAATCTGCTTACAGAGGATGCAGTGATGAGAATGAAGAACACACTGCTGTATGAAACAATAACCATATATTCAGCATTTACTTTATGAGTGAAAACACATGATCCTTTACGTAGCTCACCTATTGCCCTCTCCCTTCTACACTACAAGTGTGTGAGCCTTCTTTGGCTCCTTTAAAGAATGTTAGCACTGTAAAGTAAACCTACAACATACACACTACTCGTGACACAGGGCCTTATGACTGTGTTGTTAGGCAACACTCAATAGAAGAGTACAGTCTAAAGCTCCCTTTTGTTGTTGTCCTGCTTATCATTCAAAGTCTGTGTCATACTGTAATCAATTATTCCAGCTGGTACAGTATACCATGAACAAATATAATTTTCTCTACAGTGACAGCAGTATGGTCAACACCACACTGTCTAATAATATTGTATGACAGAAAGCCGTGTGAATCATTATGAGTCACCTACAAAGGCCATAGTGCAGTAAAAGTAACATTTTCTGTCTTCAGTGTCTGCACGTTAGCTAGACAACAGTCTTCAACATAGTCTTCAACCGAAACTTCAATGACCTAAACTTACTGCTGGGTATGCTTTCAAACAGTTCAGTTATTCACACTGCACACACTTCAACGATCTCCAACACTTCAGTTTTAACTGAAATTCATTGCTTACTTTTCAAATGACAGTCCAACTATGTTTGTCTCTTACACTTGAACTGTTTAACTGTTTTCAGTGCATATGCATTAACTGACTTTTCAGTAGCTTTCATCTCTTACTTTTCAGCTGACAGTTGAACTGCTTTCAGCATTAACTCTTTGCCTTTATCACCTATAAGTCAGTTGCTTACAGGAATCAGTGTAAAGCTGAAATTTGAAATGCTTTCAGAACATCACTTGATGAGACATTTTAACTTGTTTACCATGTTTGCTCCTGCAAGTTTCAGCAGCAATGAACACAGAGTTTTATTTATAAAGATTTGCCTTTCCAAGTTTTCTAAGTTGTTGATGAATCAACACTACAAATGCTAGCATTGGCAAACCAAAATTATTCCTCCTTTCACAGCGCAAAATATCTTGATCTATTAGTGTCAAATAACACTCTAAAAACTACCAAATGTCTTCTAAAGTACCCACATTCCTGTCATATGGGCTGCCCAGCCAAATATATGTGAAGCTATTGACTAGGGTTTTACTATCTCAGCCTTTCTGGTCTAAAACCTAGTTTTCCTGTATCCCAGTGGGTAAAATCCACAATTTTCTTTTACCCTTTTCTATCAGAATGCCACCCACCAGTCTAATCCCCTTAGCACTGGAAGCTTTGTTTAGCAAAATATCTCATGACCTAAAAACACTATGAGGCTAGGCCTCTGTGTACTGTGATCATGTTCATGTGTAAAAGGGGATTTCTGCTCTGCAAGGGATTACATGTTTCTGCTTTTTGGGTCTTAACACTTTAGTTAATATTCAGACAGAAGTCACATTCAAACAGCCTCAACATGAGAGGTTTAATATACTTCCAACCTATTTGTATTGACGTCTTATGGTGCCTATAAACTGTATACATGCCCCTTTGACAGGCATCATTTTGTAGAGATTGTTTCCCACACTGATCACTGTTTAAAAAAGCCAAATAAAAAAAACATGATTCAATGTAGTAAAAAGTACATGGGTGAATGCTTTTTATAGAAGCTGTATGCAATGAATTCAGTGTAGAACAGAGATAAGCTCCTAGCCTTCTTTGTATGCAGATTGTAAGGATTGCTCTTGGAGTCTAGATCTGTTACTGACTGGCACCAAATCTCTTTTTCCATTCACACTGGCAAACATTCTTCTTTCTCCGTGTGTAAGAGCAGAGGAGTAAACAGGTTATTTGATTTTCGCCTGTGCACACCAACCTGCATGTCATCTGGAAAGGACATGATGCAAGCTCAAAGAAAACCACAGCATTTCCTACTTTGATAACCTTTAACTGTTTAGAATTAGTATGTATAAGTGAGTTATTTATGCTAAACAGTACTTTATACGTTCCCTTGTTTGATTGACAGACTACACATTTCATTTGGCAGTGTCCTTAAATTAATTCCATAATGGGCTGTGCTGGAAGTCGGGTAGCATGAAGAGAGAGTACATTATCTCCACAAGTTTATCAACACCATTGCAGTTTGCAGCACAAGCTGCCCTCCCTTGATCAAATACAGTAGATGTCCGCAGTGTGTGTGCTTGTGTATCAGTGTGTTTTTTTTTTTTTTTTACATCAAATGCTCCAATAAGTTGTTTAGCAGATTATGTCATTGGCTTCTTATTTATGAGCTTGAAACTTACTCATTAACATTACATAAACACATACATTTCGCAAGCTCACACATTGCTTTATATAAATAATTTAAAGCATAATATGCCTTTATATTGCACTTATCCAAATGGAAAATGTTAACAACATGGTATGTATTTGTTTAATACCTGTCTCAACTTGGCACAGGGTATATATGGTTACATAACTATCCCAGTGTGACGGTAACTTTACCCAGCGTCTGTGTATGCACAGTACAGCCATTGGTCCTGCTCTTACCCAGCTTGGCTCAGCTCCTCTGTTACAGATGCATATCAAATATTCAGCAGTTACCAGTAGAGCTCATTACTCACTCCCTGACAGCCTGACGGACACTGGAAAACAACACCTCTCCTCTCTCTCTGTTTCTTTTGCCCTCTGTCATCTTTTTTAGACTGTGTTTTTCTAATTCTCCTAAATCCATTATGGATGAGGAAACAGTGAATTGTGAGCAAATTGACTGCCCTGTCGATCTGTTGCATTAACTGCTGAACATTTAGTTTAGTATGGCTTTAATAAGCAAGTGCTCTAATACTGCTTAGTTTTCGTTCCTACAGTATGTCTGCTGTTAGTTCTTGTTTGGGAGACAGCTGGACAGTTATATTAAAGTGTCCCTTACTCTGCTTAAGATCTTCCCCTATATGCATTAAATCTACTGTAAATGAAATGTGAGCATATATGTAAACAGTCTTAACGTGTCGTCGTGTCTGCTTTCTACACATGTGGTTGAATGATTCTTGGTGCACCAAAGCGCATATGAAAGCCTCTTTTGAACTGCACTGACTGCTCTACAAGAGACTGTGCATTTATTGGCCACTCAGACAAGAACACCAAAGGCACCAAAGCCATGAGACACCGGGCTATCTGCCAATTAACTTCACACTGCACCAACATCACTTCAGATGCTGTACAGTAAATGAGCTAATGCATTTTAATGATGTCATTGTCAAATTTGCACCAGATGCAGGATTTACATCTGCCACAGTAAGGCAGCATCTATACAGTATCTGCTGATTATTGTAATGCAATAGCAACAATCTATTTTCAGATTAAAGCTGATAGGTATGAGTCTCTAGCTTTTAAATGTGAGCACTTTTATGTCAAAACTTCAGCGACAAACGCTTCAGTGTGGTCTTCACCGTGGAAAAGCCTTTGAAACATTATTTAGGCCAAGTGACTTCATTAGACTGTGGTTTTGTGTGTTGTAGAGACTATGAAACAGCTCTCAGATTCACAATTATTCTTTTATTTTATGTGGACTGACATTCTTCAACTTATTGTTTTAATTAAAGTAAAGTTTGGTTTATAGTAGAGACCCTCAGTTTTCTAGTGCACACCAATTCCCTTAGCCATTATAATTTGTGTGTGTTCTTCCAGAGGTGACTGTCCCTGTAAGCTTGAAGGAGGTGGGAGGCTACATAGAGAAACAGGTGGCATACTTGTCAGGTGAGGCCTTGTTTAGTCATATCTCAATAACAGTCTTTAGTGACAGGTGGTGTCCCACTTGTACTTATCTCAAAAATAAAATTGATTGCTTATATCTTTCTTCCCAGGGGGCCGTGGGGAAGACTCCAGTGTCATCATCACCCTCCCAGAGTGCTCCGCTTTCAGTAACATTCCCGAGGAAGCTTTAGCCAAAGTCTTTACATACCTTACACTCATCCCTCGGTGCGTCCTCTTTCGTCTATTTCTGTCTGATTCTCTCCCTCTCTCAGGCTGTCTGCAGTGCACCAAAAACCCAGCGCTTGTATTCTGAGCACAGCTGGTCTTTACTGCTCCATAGTGTCAAATGTCCTACTGATGCCCTCTATGTCCAAACCTCTTTTTCTCTCCCAATAGATTAGGAAAATGTACATTGTGTCATGCAGTGAATTTTGAATGATAAATAACTAACGTATGTAGTTGTAAAAGCACCTATAAATGACATGATTTGACTAATCCATCTGCTCTTGACTGGTCATATCTCCAAATCCTCAATTATTGCACAAAATGACATTACAGTTGTATACAATTGCCTGTTTCTTGCAGAACCAGACAACCCGGAGTAAAATTTATCATCATTTTAGACCGAAGACTGGATACATGGGCCTCTATCAAAACTGCACTTGCCAGGATAGCAGTGAGTTATTTTTTTAATTTCATCAAGGCCAGCTGTTTAGACATCATGTATATGACCGATTGTTGCTTGTGAGCTGCAAAATAGCTGTGTGCATATACTACTGATTTATTTATGAGTCGCTGTCCATGGTGCTGAAAACCTGAGCAGTACCTGGATGGCACCTATCAGATCAAACTACTGTTTTTTGTGTACATACTATCAAAGGGGTTTTCGGCTTAGTGTATAGTTCCATGTGGTGTGTAGTTTGAAGAGCAGCGGAAACACGGTTTGTACTGCATATTGCTGCAAATGAATGAGTAAGCAAAAACTGTGTGATGACGCGGGGTGCTGAGGATGAGGAGGAAGGCGGGCGGGAGGGAAACATTGCAGTCAGCGCTGCCACCATCTGTCTGAGAGGCAGCAGCAGCGCTGCGGCGGTGGTCAGGCAGCCGGAGTCAGCTGCATACCTTAGCTTGGCACCGATTTCCACCGGACGGGCAACTTGCATTTAACCGAGATGGCTTCTAACACCATGTATGATTGCTTTTACCGGCAGGGAATGCCGAAGATCCACCGGAGCCCGGTAATGAGCTGCTGATTAGTTGTATTCACCGTGTGAAGAGTTTGGGTGAAGTTTTTGGGCGGGCAGGGTGAATGCGGCAGTGGCACCGACTGCTGTGCGGTGTGTAGCACTGCGGTGCAGAGCGCACCTCAGCTCTGCTTAGTCATGCGACTGGCTGTGTGTGAAACCTCAACAGACTGACGTGTGGCTTTTGAATGCATGTTTATCCTGAAATCAGAAGCTTGAGTTATTGACCCTTCGTAGTCGAGTCAGGACAAATGAATTACAGAAGTTGCGTCACGCCCAAATGCATGCAATATTGGTGATATTTCAAGACAAGGAAACAATAGGCCTATATTACAAGAGAAAATACATAGGAGAAAATATTGCATATAAATCCTGCTGCAGAGGATGATTTGACATCACTTTACCTATGATGTTAATGTGCAAGTCTGAATTGAGATTTTATTTTAGATACACTATGAAATTCCTTTCTTTTACTTTATTTTTTTTTACAATACAGCTGCAGTAGGCTTGATATACTGCTGTAATACAGTCCGTGGGTCTTGAGTATAATGTGGGAACTGAGCAGAAATTCCTAGTCAGGCAAGGACCTCAAACGACTTGAAGATGAAATGCAGCATATTGAACTGACTGAACCATGAATCCATTAGGCTGACAGTAATCGTCTGAGTGACAGAATGGTTGAGACCTGAAGTCTCCCCGTTAGATATGGAGGATTAGTGTTCATTTGTAATTTAGTCTTAGTCTTAGTCTTGTGCCAAATGTCCTTGTTAGTTTTAGTCATATTTAGTCATTCACATATCTTTTTTTGTTAGTTAGGTTTTAGTCGACTAAAAGTCTCGTCATTTTAGTCTAGTTTTAGTCAAAAGAAAACTTAATAGCCTATATCTAAAAAGAAAAACAAAGAAAAAAAAGAGCACAAAACGAGCACAAAACAATTTTGAATGCACCACGAGGCTTAGCAGTTTCAAGTGAAGTGCGTCCGACAACGGCAGGTGGTGACTGTAGGACGTCCCGCTGTTGGAATCTTTTACAGTTAAATACAGTCACACCTTTCACCGTTTAGCTGTTAGCATTTCTACCTTGTTTAATCCAGCTACTAGCTAACACTAGGCTAGCTAACCTGCTGTCAAATTTAGTGTTAACTAGCGGCACATGCAGCGCTGCTTCGGTTGCCCGTAACATGCCTGAATATTCTATCTCATGATGAAAAAGTAGAGACGATTGTAGACGAAAATGAAGAGACATTTTATCTTAGTTTTTTTTATTTTATGCAAAACATTTTAGTCTCGTCTTTTTTCGTCATCAATAATGCATGTTCATTTAGTCTTAGTCAGCGTTTATGGACATTGGTGCAGTCTCGTCATCGTCTCGTCGTAGTCATGGAAAACAAAGTCACGGTCGTTGACGAACATATTGAGTCTCCTCTCGTCTGACGAAATGAACACTAGATTAGAGCTTGTTAATGCATTTTCTTCTCCGCACATATCTCTTCCTCTGCATACAGGAGTTGGTCTATGTTGCACCTTGAGCTTAAATACAACGTTGTATACCGAATCCACCTTCATATGCAGCATCATATATGACAGTGAACCTCTCTTCCCTCTTCAAGGCCTCCTTTCCTGGGAACCTTCACTTGGTCTTGGTGCTCCGACCCACCAGCTTCTTCCACCGCACTGTTACTGATATTGGCTTTCGCTTCAGCCAAGAGGACTTCATGCTCAAGATGCCAGTAAGGCAGCTCCTCAGTTACCAAACATGTCCCACATCACAACAAGGTACACCTCGTTCTTGTTACACCCTGATCTCCATGAGTCAAAATGTTCTGTGGTGGACACAGCCAAGAAAACACGTTGATTTCAGTTTTGAAACAAATACTATCATAAAGCGGGTTATCCTAGGATGTTTCTAATATTCTGGTGATCTAAGTACTTTCATTTGTAAATTATAGGTAAAAAGTATCTGATGTTTGTCATGCCATTTCCAAAGACTGTGACCATTATGAACAATCTCATGGACCTGCTAGCGGTTCTAATGACCCTTTAATGACCAATCATACCTCCTCCCTTATGGCAAAGAGATGTACCCCAACTATTTTTCAATAAAAAAAAGAAAATGAATCAATTATGTATTTTAAAAACACTAGGTAAAGATATACATACAAGGGAAGACATGATCATGCCACTCTTGTAACTTTGCTAAAAGCACAAAGTGTTCTTTGTGAGGTCTCAGATTTTGTCTGCACCTTTAGGTGGTGATGCTGAGCTCGGTCACAGACCTGCTGCACTACATCGATGAGAACCAGCTGACTTCAGAGTTTGGAGGCACTTTGGACTATTGTCATAGTGACTGGATTGTTTTACGAACAGTAAGCTACAAATCAATTCTGAAGCATACTGGGACCAATGACTATACAGTATCATTCTTCATCATCTGCCTGTTATTTTATTTTTTGAGGTTCACCTCTACAACTGAGCCAATATGCTCATGAACATATTGGGTCAGTCAAGCATGATACTGTATATTCATTGGTCTCAGTATGGGATATATATATTACCAGTTTGATAAAGCTACTGCTTGAAATTTTTCTTCTGAGTTTTTAAACCTTTCCAGTGTGTTGGATGGTTGTGCTGTGTCTCCCTCCTATACCTTCACCCTAGGTACTGATGTGTCTTGGTGCGTTGTTGCTGTCAGAAATCCACCAAGAGCTCTATATCTTAAGGACACTGAGCCACAGATTGTTCTCCTTTCACGGGTCTCTGTTTTTTTTGCTTCCACTACAGGCTATTGAAAGTTTTGCTGTCACAGTCAAAGACATTGCACAGATGCTACAGGGCTTTGGTACGGAGCTGGCAGAGATGCCGCTGTCTGATGAGGGGAAAACCATCGAGTATCTCCTTGAGTCTCACACTGACAAGTACAGGAAACTCAAGGTGAGCTTTGAAATGTTTTCATACAGGATGCAATTATTCATTTATTTACCGCAATGATAACCAATTTTTGTTTTGCAAAAATATCTAGTTGCATTTTATGAAGTACTATTTTGAATACTGCTAATTTATTATGTAAATATTGCTCTGTTTGACAGGATGCAATCAGGTCCGTGTCAAAGGAAGGTCGTCATCTTCTCGCAAGCCTGGAAAGCTCGGGAAAGGAGGATGATTCCCAGTGGGATGTGAGGCTGGACTGGGAGACAGTACAGCGGTAAGGCTGCTCTCTTTGGTTTAAGAAAATTCTCACATTTATAGTCGAATTGTAAACCTCAAATACTTTACTAAGCACTTTACAGTGAATGATGGCAATGTCACCCTGTTTTTTAGGCTTCTTGCTCAGCTCAGAGACATGGAGTCAGCCTTCGATGGCTTCTTTGAGAAGCATCATCTGAAACTCCATCAGTACCTACAGTTGCTTAGATACGAACAAAGCTTTCAGGAGGTAAGGACTCCATATATTTATCATGTTTACATGTATGTATGTTTTTGTGTGTTTGTGCCCATATTTTCATACTCCCCAGAGGATAACATCATCATTTTGGGCACTTTATGAGCTATACTTTTTAGTCTGTGTGTATCTGATGGTGTGTGTTTTTGTCTAGATGGAGTTGTGTCTGGAGCATCTGACGGCTCAGGAGAGGGAGCTGTCCATATCTGTTGACACTCTGGTCCAAACAGAACAGGCTCTCAAAAGGTTGGACAGTCTAGAATCAAATGCACAGGTCAGTGTTAGCAATACTTGAAAAATAACAGCACTTATACAGATACATAAAGTGGTTACAGTGTGTCCAAAATAATGGACTCATTCCTTCTTGTATTTCTTTGTTGGCTTAATCAGGAGGTGATGTCTCGAGCTCAGATCATCATCCTTCACGGACACCAGCTATCAGCTGGTCACCACTATGCCATGGCTCTTATTATGCAGCGCTGCAATGAGCTTCGCCACTACTGTGATACACTCAATGCTGCTCTAAAGACCAAACACACTCATCTTCTGCAAACACACCAGCTGCTGCTTTGTCTTGAACAGGTATTGAGGCATGTATCTACACACACACACACACAGACAAATACACATCATGCTTTTTTTTCCAGCGATACACGTGTGTTCTCCATCTTCAGGCCCACACTTGGTGTGATGATGGAGCGTATCTGCTGGCCAATCAGCTGATAGATAAGTACCAGTCTAAGGATGGGGCCCAGGCTGCTTTGAGGGACATTGAGCAGTTTCTGGAGGGGGCCCCATCTATGCTTAGCTTAGGACCTGACATCCTAGCCATCGAGTACGAGGCTGTCATCACACCTCAGCTGCAGGTCAGTGACCACAACAACTAAAAATTTTTTTTAACTGAAAATAATTTTGAGATTTTTAGACCATCCACTTGAGCAATAAAACTTGTGAATCATTTTTTTTTAACCTTGAAACTAACATATAAACCTGTTTATAAAACTACAGGTGTCAAGCATACACAATGACCTTGTTGAAATCATTTCCGTGTTTATGTTTTTCAATACCAGCACTTTTTCTGTACATCACAATTGAATTTCCTCCGTCTGTTTCCTTCTCTCTCTCTCTCTGGTAGGCCCAGATAGGGAAAACGCTTGAGAAGCATGCAACAGTGCAGCAGATGATCCAGAGCCGACAGGCTTCTCTAAGAAAGCTGGCTGATAAACACGTGCGACCGATCCAACTGGTGGCCCCCAGGCCGGAAAACCCACCATGTGCCAAGTCCCCGCTCTTCTCCCCCAAACATGGTACAACACACACACACACACACACACACACACACACACACACACACACACACACACACACACACACACACACACACACACACACACACACACACACACACACACACACACACACACACACACAGTGTAGTTGAATAAACAACAGTTGTCTTTACTTAGCTGCCCTAGTTTGCAACATGTAGAGTAGGCTTTCTTTAAATCAACCATCTCCCTACCACCCTCCTGTGTTTCCCAGGCACAGTATGGGGTCTTGTCCCAGCCCTCATGGCCTGGCACCAATCCCTCCCCTCCTTGCATCTTTCCTTTGGGGACCATGGTTAAAATAACACATCACAGTAGGCCTAAGGTGTGCCTAGCTGGAGCGAGGGTAGAAGGTATAATCAGTCTGCTGGGAATTACCTGACGTCAGGATAGCTGCTACCGAACCATAGTGGTTCATATACATTAAAGAACCTTTCAACTCCCTTTGTGTCACAAGGGACGTTGCACAAAGCTAACCATATACAGTACAGTGGTACCCAATTAATACTGTATGTGTTATCTGGTGTGTTTTTCTTTTCATTTGAACGTATCTATTGTATCCACTGAATGTGTCTCAATCCATTGGGGCTTTTTTCTATGTCCATTCATTTCTTTAAGGTTTTGTTCTTCATGATATGAAGCCATACTAATGAGAAGAATAACAAGAAAGAGAATGAAAGTGACTGTGAACCCCCGGTCATACTAGGGACAGCAGCCATTTAAGAGAGAAGATGAAGGGAAAAGTGGTTAGCTTTGATCGATTGGATTCGGTACATGTGTATGTGCACATATGTATTTATGTATGTATGTTCACACACTTGCACGCATACCACTGTTGAAAGTAACATGGCACATGCAAGGGCTCAGTTGAGCTTGAACTATCATGTAAGGATTCAGCTGCTAGGATCAAAAGCACACTGACAGTCATGCCAATCGCTGCTTTGGATCTTTACATACTGGTTCCAGGCCGAAACCTTTAAAGTTAGCATTGATTACCACAAATGCCAATCATGACTGATTCATGTTTTTAAGTTACTGAGGAATAAAAAGGTCATAAAAGAAGGGCGAGCAAATCTCTTTGAGGTAATCGTGTTCGCATTGTGCACACGGTCAATAAATAAAATATTGTTTTGATTTAGTGCGTGTGCTTAATTTAACTAATTAAATCTCCTCAATATGCCTCATCATATCATATAGTAATATACTGTATGTGAATTACACTCATACACTTTGATGAACTGCTGCTGCGGCTGATGATCTGGCTTTTACAGGTGATGGTTTGAAGTTTACATTCGACCTCTCCCTGCCTGGGAAGAGAGCATCCCGAAAGAGCCCGAACCCTAGAAAAGTAAGGAAAAAATGAATAGCTTTTTATTTTATTTTTTTACTTTTTTTACTTCCTTTCCCTTTCACAGATGCATTGAACCCCCAAAATGATTATCGTATCATTCCGTATCTACCTCTTCCTGTTTGGTCCAATAATTTGTTTGGTATATTAACATTTTCCCTAATCCAATTGGAAGAGTCAGTGTTGTCGCTCTTTGGTGTGTTCAGATAGAGGTGATCCATGACTACCAGGAGAGCCGGAGCTGCGTTTCGTACAGTCTGGATGGAGAGGACAGCCCTGATCTCTTGAAGCGGTGAGAAGAAGGCATCTGACCACACATCTGTCTGTTCTCAGTACTGCTCTTGATGTCGTTGACTTTGTGATTCTCTTTGTTCAGTGCTAATAATGCCCTCTGGCTCTCGCTCTCTCTGTCTACTTCTCTGTGTCTACTTCTGTATGTGTGTGTGTTGCAGTCATGTCATGAGGGAACTCATAGAGACAGAAAGAATCTATGTGGAAGAGTTGCTGTCAGTTCTGCTGGTGAGAGAACACACGTTCCCCCTATTTGTTATGTCACACAAAAATAGTAACACTTTATGGTTAATTCTCCCATGTGTGTACTGTATGTTTGTTGTTGATTAAATTACTCCTGGTAATATGCATAAACCTTATATTTCCTTAATCGTGTTGCTATGATTAAATATTGCAGGGTTACAGGGCTGAGATGGACAACCCAGCTCTGTCAGGGCTTCTGCCCCCGATCCTGCGCAGCAAGAGAGACATCCTCTTTGGAAACATGCCTGAGATCTACAACTTTCACAGCAGGCAAGTGATCAATGCCTCAACTCACAAAGCATATCTTTGAAATACATAAGCATGTATGTTAAGTATACAAAAGATTAAAAAAACATTGTCATATGGAGAGAAATGTGGTTCCAACGTGATTAGCTTTACATTGATTTGGTGGTCTATCAGTAGCCTGGGAAAACCCTGACAAACTTCCGGCAAATTTGAGATTTGCCCTGCAAGTCAGTCTGGCCAAGAGCCCATTTCCAATTTTTCCAAATCGAGGCACTAATCACAACCGTTGAGGCGGGCTTTACACGATGACGATAGCGCAGCGACAGCAAGCAGCTTTTTGTTTACATTCAACATGACGGCCACCGAAGCGCAGCAACCCGTTATTGCCGCTGTCGCTGCTGCGTCACCCGGATCGTTGGTCTGATTGGTTGAAGGACTATCCAGTTGCGCCCAGAGGCATTTGAGCGGCGTCTGTTGGTGACGCCCCTTTGGAAATGAGCTCAAGGATACACAAAATATGTTTTGGGTGACTATACACTGAATGTAAAAATAATTTTTATTTGTTTACAAGAAAAACTCCACAGGGTATCTTTAACATGGAAAATGTGCAATGGAGTTTTTAAGTGTTGGGTTTCTGCTCTTGCTACCTGGAAATAAGTGTGTGGTACTGAGAGATATTCATTGATTTCTAATGTTTCTGTAGCGAGATCTTGTGTATACGCTAGAGTTGCAAACCAGCAAGCTCTCTAGGGGAAAGGGAAGAAAGTAAAAGCAGATGGATTTGTTCAATTAAAGTTATTTATTGAATGGATTGGTTGTAGGTAAATTTACAAATGACAAAAAAGGACTGTTTGTACATGCAAAACACCTGAAAGGATTAGTCACATGAAACAGGCACTGGCTAAGGTCCTAACAGCCAGTTATTGTATTAATGCCAATGCATGGGAGGGTTCGGGTTAAGATGATTGAGATCTAATTCTTGGACTTTGACCTTTCTGGGAATCCAGAGTTTTCCTTCAGGACCTGGAGGGATGCCTGGAGGCTCCTGAAAATGTGGGAGCTTGTTTTCTGGAGCGGGTAAATTGTTATTATTTACAACTATTACATTGTAAATAGTTTGATTATTCTTGCATCATTTGTTTGCATATTTTTTGAACAGATTTTTCTTTCCTGTCTCCCCAGAAAGAGAGTTTCCAAATGTATGAATGCTACTGTCAGAATAAGCCACGCTCTGAGGCGCTGTGGAGACAATTCTCAGACTGTGGCTTCTTTCAGGTCAGTTTTGCCATGATTTTACTTTCAAACAGCAATTTTTGTCTGATTCATTTACTGTTTTGGTGCCATGCAAGATAGCTTTACAATATTTCAAGTACTGTTTGTTTTATACTAAACTTCTACTGTTAATAGAAACTGAGTAATACAGCTAGGTAGTTTTACAGTTACAATTTAAAAGCCATCATTGACCAACTTTTTATTCATTGTGCTTGCATTTTTCTTCCTTGTGAAGGAGTGTCAAAAAAAGCTGGAGCACAAACTGGGCCTGGATTCCTACCTGTTAAAACCAGTCCAACGCCTCACCAAATACCAGCTGCTGCTTAAGGTTAGACAGGGGGCGGTGTCATACCACAAACATACACACAATGTCGATTGCCTTCATCATGTCTGTGAGACAGAAGATTTTATGCTATATTTTTCATGAAATTGGCCTTAAATGTGTAGTGCCAATCAGCAAATACAGCAAATAATATTGTAAGTGTATTCAAAATACTTAATTCTCCTATAAGGCCTCTCTGTGAATTATAAAAAAAAAATCAACATTCAGAACAGCTGTCCCAAACTGTATACAGTACATGTGTTTGATCAGCTCCGGATAATGTAACAATTCATTCAGATTCCCCTCTTTATTTTACGTATTCACCACTAGAGTCCACTGTTATAGCAGCTGTGTTTATGTGTGGTTGTGCATGAATTTGTGTTTGTGTTCTTTTGTTTGTGTGTTCAGGAACTTCTGAAACACAGTCCAGATTGCGAGGGGACTTCAGAACTGCAGGGGGCATTAACAGCAATGCTGGACCTGTTAAAATCAGTCAATGACTCTATGCATCAGATAGCCATCACAGGATATGAGGTGGGCAGTCTCATTTCCTAAACTTGAATTAACGTTCTCTAACGTACATTTTTACAGAGAATATGTTAACAACAAAGGCTCACACATAAATTCCTCTTTCCATCATATGTAGGGAGACATTTGCGAGCTGGGCCGTGTGTTGATGCAGGGTTCGTTCAGTGTGTGGATCAGCCATAAGAAAGGTCCCACACGCATGAAGGAGCTAGCTCGCTTCAAGCCGATGCAGAGACACCTCTTCTTGTACGAGAGAGTTCTGCTCTTCTGCAAGCGGAGGGAGGAACACGGAGACGGCTGTGACAAAACCCCCTCCTACAGCTTCAAGCACTGTCTCAAGGTTGGTCTGTGTCTTTGTTTGTGTGTGTCTTAGAGGAATACACCAGTCTTTTTGGAACATCGGCCAATATTGGTTAAAATCAGTGGTGGAATATAACCAAGTACATTTACTCATTTACTTTTTTCTCAGTTATACACATTACACCTGTCACAATGATGATTTAATCGTTTAAAAACTCTATTTACTGCTTACTATAGAGTACACTATTGGGTATTTAATATGTAGACAGCAGTGAATGAGTAAACAAGAAGACAAGAAAGTCATTTTAAACACAGCTTATGTAGAGTTAAAAAACACAATGCTATGAATGGATACTGATGGTGGTTTCCTATTTGACACATCCAAAAAACAGTTGGCGTAACACTAATCACTCATTACCCTTGTCACTAACATGATCTATACTTAGGTTTAATCAAGTGAATGATCTACTGGAGACACTTAGGTGATGTCGGCGTCTATGTTGTTACCTTTTAACACGTGTAAGTTGCCCAGCTGGCCACAGAACCTGATGCACTGTATTGTTATGAGACTTCTTTTGTTGTATGTGTTGATGTGCGGAGGGTGTCACAGCAGGTGTCACACCAACAGCTGCTGCTCTTGATTTATTATTGAGGATGTTGGGAGGAAGCAGTCGCACAGCGGAGGTGTGTGTGAGTGTTTGTGTTCTGACAGGACAGATGTGTTAAATGATGTAAGTCTGATGTACGATGTTTGTGCTGCTCATCCTAATGCTGGGTGTGTGTGTGTGTCGGTGTAAACAGTGTATGTCTCTTGGCAGATGACTGCTGTGGGGATCACAGAGAACGTCAAGGGAGATGTGAAGAAGTTTGAGATCTGGTACAGTGGCAGGGAGGAAGTGTATGTGGTTCAGGTAAGGAGTCAAATGAAATTTAATGCCAGCATTGCCAGTAGTTGAAATACAGTACGTCGCTGATAGTGTATTACTTTTACAGTAGTTTTACACTCTCTTTTAACCAGAGCTGCAATAATGTGTCAATTGGCAGAAAATTAATTGGCAATTCTGTTGTCTCTCAGGCTCCTACATTGGAGGTGAAGATGGCCTGGCTCAATGAGCTACGCAGAATCCTGACTAACCAGCAGAAGCTGCTCAGAGGTCTGTGAATAACTGAAGTTAATCTGGGAATGAGAATCTAAGTGTAAAGGTCCACTTACTTGCTTCTGTGCTTTGAACTGCATCACACGGCCCAAGAGCATGAGAGGTGGTTGGAAGCTCTGAAAATGTACTATTCTCAACAGTAGACAGATGTTTTCACAATCTGCACATCTTCATATCTCACAAAAAAACAGACAAATATGGTGGAAATATGGTCATATGTAATCATTCAAGCCCATTCCTGTCTCGCCACATATACTTGAATGCACGAATACACACGCTCACGTATACACACACACACACACACACACACACACACACACACACACACACACACACACACACACACACACACACACACACACACACACACACACACACACATCTATACGTAGTATTCAGTGAGGTCTTTTATTTAGGTCTGCTATGGTAGAAGGGACAAAGCTCCTTTATCTATGGCCAGATGGAAGCAATGTGAAGTTTGGATTATGGGTGTGATCTCTATCTCTGCCACTTTTAAAAAATAAACATACATGTTTAAAACTAAAGTTAATATTCAAGTTGAGAATCAAATGATAACCTGCACTGAAAATAAAACACATTAGCTCCTTTCTCTTCTCACAGATGAAGCATATCAACATGGACAAATGGTTGGACACATACCCCTTTCTCCACCACTCTCTGAGAGGTCAGTGTTTACTGGTTGTTTACTGATACAGTATTTACAGTCATGTGTTAGGTGCATGACCGTAGGCTATAGCTGCACAAACATACACAGGCATATGCAAAACACACACACGTGCACAACTGTCTGCATTTGCTGAGTTTTCATATCTGATCACAGCTTGAGTGAAAGTGATGATATCATTTCACGTTGCCCTGGTAGAAGCTTTGTGTGTTAGTGGTGTGTGAGAACAGGCGCAGGCCCGACTCTGTCCACTGCTGTCTGGTTGCCTATCCCCACTCCTCCCATCCCCCACCTGCAGGGGCATGCGGCCATCCAGAGGGGTACCTAGGGGCTGTCTGCCGGGGCTAGACTTTGTCTCGCTGTCTGCTGGTGTGTTTCTGTGCCTACGTTCCCGGAGCCCCCGTCCCCGAAGCCCCCGGCAACGGCCCCGGCCACGCTCCGGCCACCGCCCCCAGCGCCACTGACCTGCCCTAACGCTCAGTGGTAAACTCAGCCTGGCTCACCTCGCCTTGTCCTGGCATGACCCACCCAGCCCGGCTTGGGGACCAAAAACCCAGGGCTGCTGTGTTTGCATACTGATCGTCACCTGCACCCCCTTTTTATAACCTCCATTCTGGTTCATAACTGACCCCCACACTCCCTCCCCACGTTGAAAGGCCTGTGTCTTAGCAGTTCCTCCATTGCATTTCTAACGTGGTATCAAAAAACAATTGCTCTTGCTATTTTGCATGTAATACAAAGGGCAGACAAAAAGACGAGTTTTGGTTTTCATCCCATGATTTTTCTTAATTTCCACACGGCTGGTTTTTAAAATAGTTTTTAAATCGAGACCAGAGCTTCCCTTGTGTTGACACATGCTGTCTGAGAGTCCTACTTCCTACTTTTACAGAGAAGCTTGCAGATGGCAGATATGTGCTCTGTGCTCTGTGCTGCTGTCTGGCTAGCACCTGAATGGCTGTGTGAAAAACAAAACAAAAACAAAACAGGAAAGATTTGTTCCTTGACACTGATCTGGGGCCAGCTGTGCTGTTGGAGGTGTGGATCAGATCTGACCCTAGATTGTGTGACTGAGGATAACATCTATCCTGAGCTTGTCTGCATTTGGTGACGCTTTGGTGTTATTTTGTGTTGTTCCCCCAGCAAGCAGCAGAGGGTGTCAGTGAGCTCGGAGGACACTGAGTCAGGGAGGAGCAGTCCAGACCCCCAGCCTCACTCCCCTAAACACCAGCACAACCGCAAGAGTGAGTAAATCTAGTCCACACACATCTATGCCACAATCGAGTACTGTAGATACTTAGAAAGTAAATCACAGAAAATGTTATGGGAATTAATGCAAATCATGTATGCTTTGCACAGAATTGTACTGCTGTTGCTGATTTTCTTCATAATTTCTAACTGATGTAGATATTTGACTTTTCCCCCCTCAGCAGTTCAGGTGTACTTTAACCTGAAGAACCAGGTACATCAAGGAATTTTGGGGAAAAAGGTCCAACCACTGAGATTAGCTTTTGATTCCACGTTCTTGTTTATTTCCCAGTAAGTGACAAAGGGGTCTTTATAATCGACATAGTAACTAAGTATCTACATGGTGCCTTTAAGGTGTAGTGTTTGGAGAAATGCGTTCATGAATACCTGTAACAGCCTAATGTGTGTTTCACAGGTTGGCCCGGAGCTCATCACTCGGTAGACATCTGCGAGGGTCTGGAGGAGTGGTCTGGAGGTCGGGACACCTTCCACCCATCTGACACAGAGGAGGAGGTTTTGGTGCAACTGGTGAGACTGACAGTGGTGGAAGAAGTACTCAGATCTTTGACTTAAGTATAAGTAGCAATACCATAGTTTTGAGAAAAACTCTGTTACAGGTTGAAGTCCTTCATTCAAAATTACACTTACTTAAATGTCCAAAAGTATTTGCATCAAAATCAAAAGTACTCATGCTAAAAAAAAAGTTCCATTTCAGAATAATGTATATTAATATCACTGGATTATAGTTATTGATGCATTGATGCCAAACCATTCAATGTAGTGAAGTAAAAAATATACAATAGTCTTTTTGCTTCCGAAATGTAGTAAGGTATCAGAAAGTGGAAATACTCAAGTAAAGTACAAATACAAGTACAGTACTTGAGTAAATAATGGTACTTTACACCACTGGAGACCGAATACAGTCACAGTTTGCCTGAGCCAAGTAGCTGAAGCTCGACTTCAGATAGTTCAAAATGCTGTAGCCAAAGATTAAGAGCAGGGAGCTCATTCATTCAGTGATGGCCTTTCCTCACTGGCTACCTATCAAGGACTTTACATGGTAAAGCCCCTAACTAGTGTATATTTCTTTTTGTGTCCATATAGTACTTTAAAGTCTCTCAGGTCAGCAAAGTACAGGATGTTCCCAGAGTCAAGTTTAAATGTAAAAACAGCATGCATCTCTTTACCATCAGGTCAACCAATTTAAATGAAATACTTTCTTTAAAGACACTTTATCACACTATCATTGCCTTTATGAACTAATATTATATATATATATATATATATATATATATATACATATAAATATATAATATTTTCACCCTTTTGTTTTACGTTATTTGTGTTTTAATTCTATGTTGTGGTTCTTGTTCATGTTACTATCCTGCCTCTTTGATATTTTGTGCTCAATGCCTTTAATGAAGCACTTTAGCTTTGAAAAGTTCCATATCAAATCTTAACTATATAAATAAAACTTGACTTACTTTGTTCCTGACAGTTTTCCTTTTGTGCTAGTCTCCAGGCAGATACAGGGCTCTGGCTGACTGCCTTCAAAATGGACCAGACAGCATTATCATCAAGTGTGGAGACGTCATCCAACTGCAGTGTGAAGACAACAAGGGACACTGGTGAGTTCTCAGCCTGTCAATGTGGCTTAGTGATCAGCCAAACTATCCCATATGTGAAAGGGTACACAAAAGTAGCTTTTACATTTAAAAGCAAATGTGAAGCTGAACATGGTAACATAGTTTATTTATCTAATTCCTTCCCCTTTTTCCTTCTTACCTGTTCCTGACTTTCCTTCATCCTTCAGGCTGGTGAAAAACCTGAGTCGGCGACAGGAGGGCTTCATAGCAGCTGCCAGCCTGCGGCTGATTCTAGTAGACAGCAGTCGAGCACACTCCTCCAGACTAGGGGGTAAAGAAAAGACATGGACTTCCAAGATGACAATACAATGTTGAGCCATAGTATTTCTTTACTTTGATTATCTTTTTTAAAGTGTGTCTATTTTCTTGTAGACCCAGGGAACCTGAAGCCGAGAAAGCTCAGCTCCCCGTAGAGAAGAAAGCACAGAATGTGAATCTATTATATGCCTGTGGATGATGAACAGAAGGAAAAGGTTGAGCCATAGCTGTCTCATAACTGATCAGCCACCCACTCCTCACTCCTTGGTGACGTCTGCTTTCTCCAGCACAATCATTAAAGAGAAATATGTGGGACTCTAGATACCTGATTGTCTTCCAGGTTATGATTGACAATCTACTGGGCTGGTGTTTTCTGATAGTGAAGTGCAAAGGCTCAGGAACAGTTTAGCCCTCTTGGACAATCAACAGCCGATTTTTGGACCCTGATTGGTCTTCCTCTTTTCTGATTAGTGTGGAGAATCTTCCATTTGTAACACACATAAATTCAGGATGTGAGGTTGCTGCTGTAGCAGTTTGTCATTTCTCAATCTGTGAAACGCTTCCTCATTCCAGCTAGTATTCGGGATTCTATTATCTCCGAGTGTGTGTTTCTGTTTGTCTTGTTGTGTGCTGGATGGATGGTACTCCAGGATTTTCCTGAAACATTTCTTAAAACGGAGACTTTTGTACATATACTGTATCATTTTTAACATTTATTGTACCTCAGTGTCTCATCTTTGTGTAGTTAGTTGACATGTGTCCATTGAATTACTTCATTGTATTTTTCTTACATCTCATTCCTTAAGGTACCAATCTTCTGTCTAGTCTAGGAGTTAGAATGCCAAAATGTGCCATGCCATAATGCCTTTTTTATTCCTACTCTTTTGGAGTCTCTTGTATGTACTGTTTGCAAAATCAAATACTCTGTTATTGCTTTAACCTGACCTCACAGATATTCAAAAGGCACTTTAATAAGGTGGATAGACATGAGAAACAAAAAAATCCACCTATTGTCTACTGAATGTGTGCTTTTCTTGCCGCTTTACCTCTCTTACTGTGTATTTCCTCTTAGTCATGCTGTTATTTCCTTTGTTTATTCTTGAATGTATGACGTGGGAGTCAGGGGAGACATAACCCTCCGCATGCAGGCAGCAGTGGACATGTCAGTGATGGTAATGTAAGACATAAGGGGACATGATGAAGATTGATGGCAATGTATTCCTCAATGTAGAAGAAACAGAGAGAGAGAGATTATCCTCCATGTACCCGTCCCTCACAAAGGCAGATTGCTTCCTACTCACCTTTACAGCTCAGTTAATCTCAAATTCCCCATTAAAAGGACCATACAGCCAACATGAAATATACCCTCTGTGTCGAACGCTTAATGAAATATTGATTGCAGACTTGATATGAATTTACCACGTCAAACCGAGGCCCCAGTCGGAGGCCTGCCATTGATTTGCTGTGCTTGATATGGAAATGAGTCGATAAAGCAGCAGGGGCTGCTCCGTACTACACATTTCCTTTGTTGTTTATTTATTTATTTTGCTGTCATGTTGTTCCTATATATTGAGAGGTATTTGTGCATCTCCGAATGAAATTACATCTCTATGTTTTTTACAGGAGCTACGCTTGACAGCACATCAAAACCCCATTTTATTTATTTTTTTGTTTATATGATGAAGTCAGATGGTTTCTTTGTAACTTTAATCCAAAATGCTGCAGATTTTGCACATATTTTCCTGGTTGGAAAACAAAAAAAACCTGCATAAAATATTTGTGTCCTGATGAGCCAAGTATCCTGAGCTTGCCGCTGAATGTTTCTTTAAGATGAAAATGCATGGCAACTGAACAATGAGCAGGTTTGTATTGTCCTAAACTGGCTTAGCAATAATTGTTTTGGTAATTGAAATACTTCAATACTTGTTTTAACATGGTGATATGTTTGGCTGAAAACTAAGGCTGTTCCTTTTCTTGCACCCTGATTTACTCAATTAATTATGTTTTTCTTTTAAAGGAAGCCAATAAACATAATAAAGTTGTGCAGACTTTTCTCTTTTTGTGAGTTTTTGTTCACATATCATTTGAAGTAAGGATTACCAAAGATCTTTTTTGTTGCTCTGCTACTGAACACCACTACTTGTAAAACATTCATTTACCAGCAAATGAGAGTGACAGTGCACACAGTCAGTGCATTGTAGCTATGACAATAATTTATTTGTTTCATTTTGTTTAATACAGAAGCACATACCAAATCATGAACGTGTTTTTAAAACATTTAAAACATACCCATATAACATTTTTTGTAACCTGTACATTCTTTATAATGTAGACTGCTTCTGTAATTATTGGTATGGTGGAATTTAATAGTCATTAAGTCAATATAAATTACACTGTTTTTTTTTTGTTATGTATATCTAACATATCCTTTGAAGTTGAAATAGAATAAAGCAAAAAGATTTGAACATTTCTTCAGTTATAACCTTTAAATTTCAGGGTCAGGATCTTCCACATAAAATGCTAGCCTCTGTTTAGTTACTCCCATAACATGGTTTATCCAGCGGTAATAAAGGGACAAACGGGTGTACACACCATATTTCCCCTGCTTTGCACATTCTTCCCCCCAGCTCACAATGCCCGTAAGGAACCAAGTGTCATGAATTCTGTTTGTGTGGGGACCTCCACTGTCCCCCTGACAGGCATCTTTGGCCTCATTATAGTATCCTGCGCAAAACATGACATTAGTGATCCTGGAACTGCTGCGTCGCAGACACTCTGTCCGATCTGTGAAGGGAACCTCAACTTTCTGCAAAGTGTTAGCCGTGAACCCAAGGAAGCGTGTTCGCCCCCAGCCGCTGACTGTGGCTGGGGAAGACTCCTTCACTAGGGCCTCAATAAAAGCCTTGGGCCCGATGCAGATGGGTCGGACAGTTCTAGAGAAGGTGATGGGGCTTTTGAGGTACAGCAGGGCGATGTCATGGTTGTACAAGCATACACTGCTGTTGTAGAGAGGGTGCATATGCTGCTTCAACACGTCATAATCCTGCTCTGTGCCCTCATTGATGTAGATGTTGTGCTCCCCTGCAGGTAGAGATATTATATTTATCACTTATTGTATTGATCTGTATACATTTAGTCTAAAATAAAATACATGCAGTGGATATCTCAAAGCAGATGGCAAAATAATTGTCTTTGGAAGTGTAAAACATGACATGAAATTATGAATTTCAAGGACTAAAATACAAAAACCTTTACACTATAGGGCTGCAATAATGATTATTTTATTATCAATTAGTCTGACATTTGGTCCATGCATGTATATTTTGGAAAAAGGTTAAAAAGGCCCGATACATAAAGGTAATGTCTTGAAATTGCTTGTTTTGACAAAACAGTCCAAAACCCAAACATATTCAGTCCATAGTTGACGTTTCTAAGAGTGACACAAGGTACACATCTTGCTTCTGGAAACATTGGACTCAAAGCTTATATATGTTTTATTAATGATGCCTCATCGGCACCATTCTGAAATGTTTTGTATTGTTTTATAGTTATATATATTTGTATTGTGATGACTCTATGGACCTCTGTGTCTGGAATAAAGTTGATTGATTGATTGATTCAGTTTACTAACACATAAGACAAGCAGCAAATACTCACAACTCAAAAGCTAGAACCAGTTAGGTTTTGTCTTTTTTGCTTGACTCAAACAATTAATCATAAATCAACATACGCAACTAGTTAATTAACGGATCAATTTATCGACTGTTTCAACTGTACTTTAAACCGGGCTCCATCGTGCTTTAGCAGAGGTAAAACTAATCTGTGGCAGTGAATCTTACCTACTCTGATGAAGAAGGCGCCCTTTGCCTCCACCAGGCAATGAGCAGCAGTGATAACCCACCGTTCGCTGACAATGGAACCCCCACAGAATATCTCACCACTGGGACGCGCTATCAAGGCTACCTGAATAAAAGATGGAGAAAAGCTGTGAATGGCTACAAGAAAGTGAACATACTACAGCTGCTGTGTCTTCTCCCTCATGTATTTCCAATAACAAAGCCTCACATGCATCATAAACTGTATTGTACTTCCATACAATACCTGCCATGGGATCTCTCCTGGGATTACCACCTCACCACCTACGATGCGTTTAAAAGGCCTAAGTGGCTCCTCAGTGGGGTCATCAGTGGGGACCACAGTGTCACGGTACACCCAGAGGGGCAATTTCTTTCGTGACTGGTTTTCTACAGAGTAATTTGTTGCTGGAAAAGGCACCAGGGTTCGGGCTGGAGTTGAGGAAGGGGATGCAATAGTGGTGATGTTGGTCAGTGAAGTGGTGTTCCCCAGGCTTGCATTTCCACTGCCGAACAGAGACCTTCTGGATACTGCACTAACCTGTGTCAGGGCAGTTCTGCCACATGGAAATGCGACTGGTGATGTGAGAAAGGAAGAGTCACATTGTGGAAGTTAAGAGTCATTATCATGGTATTTAGCAGGTACTTCATTGCAACTACATTGATACCTTCTGGTTCACATTTAACTCCGTCATGCATCAGCCTGTATCCCCTTGCACAGGAACATTTTGCTCCCATGGTTCCCATTGATTCACAGAAGTGCATACAGTGTCCGTTATTTACATCACACCTTTTTTCTATAACTGAAGAGAACACACATTATCAATTAAAGCCCATCTTCTTATTACACACTGTTGTTTGTTGCCATAGAGTATGAGCTCCTGTTTGTTTTGATTTTCAGTTGTCAAACATCTATTGTGTGAATACTGAATGCATTTTTGCACAGAACAAGCACATTCGAAAGGTATTTCTTGATGGCCGGTATGGACAGGGGGAACGATTACAACAACCACAACGTGTCATTGTTCATATGGGCACATACCTATTGTTTTAAAAAAATAAATAAAAAAGTGAACCTATCCTTTAAGGGCACCTACTAGGGGATCTCAAAGTTTTGATAAGGGTCCTTTTATGTCGTACTATACTAGAACTATTTTGTGATATACTATACAATGACTTTTTATGACATACTACTATGACTTTTTATGACTTTTTATGAGATACTATACCATTAATCTTTTACGACATACTATACTATGACTTTTATGTGACTTTTTATGACATATTATACTAAAACGTTTTGTGATTTTTATGACATACTATAATATTACTTTTTAGGACATACTGTAGTATGACTTTTTTATGGCTTTTTATAATATACTATACTATTACATTTTTATGACTTTTTATGACATACTATACTATGACTTTTTTTCCCAAAATTTCTGACACACTATAGTATTACTTTTTTCGACATGCTATAGAATGATTTTTTCAAAATGTTTGACATGCAATACCATGACTTTTTTCAAAATTTACAACACAGCATACTATATTTTTTTCATTTTGACATGCTATACTAGGCATTTTTTCAAAGTTTTCGACGTAGGCCTACTATACTATGACTTGCGACATACTATGCTATAGTTTTTCAAAATGTATGAAATACTATTTTATGATTGTTTGTCAAATCTTTTGACATACTACACTATGAGTTTTTTTCCAAATTTTTGATATGCTATACAATGAATTATTTTCAAAATTTTCGACATACTATACTATGACTTTTTTTCGACATGCTATACTATGAGTCTTTCAACATTTTCGAAATACTATAATATGACTTATTTTTCAAAATTTACACCATACAATTCTATGACTAATTTATTATTTCAACATACTACACTATGAGTTTTTTTTACATTTTGACATGCTATACTATGAATTTCTTTTTCAAAATTCACAACATACTATACCATGACTTTTGTTTCAAAATTTTCAACATGCTATACTATGACTTTTTTTCAAAATTTTCAACATACTATACAATGACTTTTTTTCGACATACTAAACTATGACTTTTTTTTAAAATTTTCGACATACTAAACTATGACTTTTTTAAAAGTTTTCGACATGCTATACTATGACTTTTTTCAACATTTTTGACATGCTATACTATGACTTTTTTGACATACTATACTATGACTTTTCGAAATTTTTGACATACTATACTATGACTTATTTTTCCAAATTTTCGACATGCTATACTATAATGTTTTTCAAAATGTTTGACATGCTATACTATGACTTTTTTTCAACAAACTATACTATGACTTTTTTTGACATACTAAACTGTGACTTTTTTAATTTACGACATACTATGACTCTTTGTTTGAAAATTGTCATGCTACACTATGTGTTTTTCCAAATTTTTGACATACTATACTGTGACTTATTTTTCAAAATTTTCGACATGCATAATATGACTTTTTTACATACTATACTATGATATTTTTTTTCAAAATTAAAGACATGCCATAAAATGACTTTTTTTCAAAACTTTCAACATGCTATACTATGACTTTTTTGACATGCCATTCTATGACTTTTTGTTAAATTTACGGCATACTGCTATAATATGACTTTTTTAAATTTACGACATACTATTCCATGACTTTTTTTGTAAATTTTCAACAAGCTATACTCTGAGTTATTTTTCAAAAATTTCGACATGACTATTTTTTGACAAACTAAACCATGACTTTTTTTTCAAAATTTATGACATGCAATACAATTACTTTTTTTCCAAAATTTTCAACATGCTATACTATGACATTTTTCGACATGCTATGCTATGACTTTCTTTCAAAATGTACGACATACTATACTATGACTTTTTTCTGACATTCTATACTATGACCTTTTCCAAATTTTCAACTTACTATACTATGACTTTTCCAAATTTTCGACATATTATACTATGACTTTTTTTCAGAATGCTATACTATGACTTTTTTAAATTTATGACATACTATTCTATGACTCTTTTTAAAAAAATCATCATGCTACACTATGAGTTTTTTCAAAAATGTTGACATACTATACTATGACTTTTTTTCAACATCTTCGACATGCTATGGTATGAATTCTTTTTCAAAAATGTCGACATGCTATACTATAACTTTTAAAAAAAATGTTGACATACTTTACTATGACTTATTTTTCAAAATTTACGACATACTATTCCATGACTTTTTTTCAAAATTTTTGACATGCTATACTATGGCTTATTTTTATAAATTTAAGACATGCTATATGACTTTTTTCGACATACTATACTATGACTTTTTTAAATTTATGACGTACTATTCTATGACTCTTTTTAAAACAATTCGTCATGCTACACTGAGTTTTTTCAAAAATGTTGACATACCATACTATGACTTGTTTTTCAAAATCTTCGACATGCTATACTATGAATTTTCCAAATTTTTGACATACTATACTATGACTTTTTTCAGAATGCTATACTATGACTTTTTAAAATTTTTGACATACTATACTATGACTTTTTTTCAGAATGCTATACTATGTCTTTTTTTCGACATACTAAACTGTGACTTTTTTCCAAATTTTCGACATATTATACTATGACTTTTTTCAGAATGCTATACTATGACTTTTTTAAATTTATGACATACTATTCTATGACTCTTTTTAAAAAAATCATCATGCTACACTATGAGTTTTTTCAAAAATGTTGACATACTATATTATGACTTTTTTTCTTCGGCATGCTATAGTAGTATGAATCTTTTTTGAAAAATGTTGATATGCTATACTATAACTTTTTCAAAATTTTTGACATACTTTACTATGACTTATTTTTCAAAATTTAAGACATGCTATATGACTTTTTTCGACATGCTATACTATGACTTTTTTAAATTTATGACATACTATTTTATGACTCTTTAAAAAATGTTGTCATGCTACACTATGAGTTTTTTCAAAAATGTTGACATACTATACTATGACTTTTTTTCAACATCTTCGACTCGTGTCACGTCCAGGGGCTGCACAAAACTATGTACTACACTGTCAAATAAATGTGTGATTTAGGTAAATGCACATTTCTCACAGAGAGGGCACTTTGACTGCTGTTTTTAGAATAGCCAAAAAGACAAACAATCTAATTTTGGGGCCTAAAACAAGACTGGTGCTGGATTCCAGCCATTGATTTAACAGAAGGGAAAAAAAAACGTGTCTAGCTGTTTATCCTTTGAGACTGAGATCTGATCTGATCTTATATTCTCAGAAACTTTGGATCATGTAACATAAAAAAATCTAATTTCTTTTGATCCCATTTATAAATTGAGCCACAGGACTTTCACTTACCAAGCTCACAGTTCTTGCCAGTGAAGCCAGACGGACATGAGCAGGTGTAGTAGCCAATGTGGTTTTTGCATGACCCATGGTTCAGACATGGGGTTGATTTACACTGATTGCCATCTAAGGAAATCCAGACACAGTAACTCTAATGACCTCATTTTGTATAGTACGTTTATAAAGCAATGTTTACTCAGGGAAAAAAGTGGAAAGAAAAACATATTTGCATAAAAGCATGTCTAAAATACAGGTTGGCAAATGAAGTGGGTACTCTGGATGCAGAGTCTGAGAGAAAATGATCGCAACATACACATTAGACAAACAAAGACACAGTCACAGTCAATGTGTGTTTTGAAGAAATCTGTTATTAAAGGCAGTCTTACTTTCATATTCCTCCCAGAATTCCATCTAAAATACAGAGTAAAGTCGCTGGTGAGAACAGCCAGCAAAAACAAGAATATGGATAAATTAAAAACAAGATAAATACATAAATCAATACCCACTGTCTTTTGATCATTCTCAAAGATCTCCCTGGCCTCTTCCAGGTCACATACTTCCTCCTTACACTCTCTCTCCAAGTTGCCTTGCAGCAGCTCCTCAAATAAACCAGTGTTGTAGCGTTTATGTCTCCGCAGAACGCTGTCGGCTGCCTGACCGGACAGGAACACTGGGCCTGAGGCTGGAGCTAGGGTGAGCAAAAGGAACATATAGTTAAACATAGCTAGTGTTTAACTGTCTTCATCTCATATGCCACAAAAACAAATATTTAAAGTATAGAGGTATTCTTTTCTATATAAATAAAGTGAATAGAAAGGACGATCCTCCACCTGGCACATGTACCGACAACACTCTAAAAGTAAAACTGCACAACTAAAATAAACCTAAAGTCAGAGAGAAATTATTTGTGAGCATCATAAAGGTGAAACATAAAATACCTCCATAGCCCATCTGAAAGTCCAAAAGCAGCAAACAGAAGCCAGACAAAGAAACTAGTGCCATTTTATCAACAGCTCTGGTATCCTGACAAACACACACACACACACACACACACACACACACACACACACACACACACACACACACACACACACACACACACACACACACACACACACACACACACACACACACACACACCACTCCAAAGTACAGAGCTCTGTTTGCACGTGTACACTCATGATTAGTTTGTTCAAAGAAAAACATCCTGACTCTGTCTGAAAACGTGAAATAGCATAACATCTCAGCAGGCCGATTTTCACCCTCCAGTAACCATCAGCTACAGTTTACTGTAACGTATTCTGAAAAGACCAAATCAGTTGTGCAGTGGTCTGCACTGTAAGTTCTTTATTTCATTACAATGCAAGCCATAAACCAAACACATGAATTGTTTCTATTTAGTTATCACAACTGGATTACCTATTTACATAAACAATTCAGGCTTGTATCAATGAGAAGCTTTAAAAGCATTATAATCAACAAATGTGATTTTTTTTAAATACACACACAAAGCAATGTTGCCCTATTTGTGTTTTTTTATGAATCATATCACAATACTGTTAACAACTTTACGTAAGAGAAAAAACCCCACATTGAGCAAACTAAGCACTGCACAGAATTCAATATTTCCATTTATTTTTCTTTCTTCAAATCCTCACTCTATCTGTAATATACATGTAACTATTTGGTTTAGTTTGTAATAGTGTTTTATACATTCAATTATTCTTCATTGTATGTCCTAAATATGTGATACTCTGAGGCCGTCCCTTTAAATCTTCTTCAGTGTGAATTATTGTGATCTGTGCAGATATCTTGATTTTTTAAATTGGGCTTGAATTAATCTGATAATATTTGTGGAATTCTGAAGTTACATGTAATCATGCTTTTCATGATAAATCCAGCTTCTGTGTCTAGATAAAATGCACTTTGGATTTTTCACCACAAGATGGCGTATATACACCTCAGTCATTCAACATAACACACCAAGACAGTAATAGAGATGGGTGATGAGATTATGTACCCAAAACTGTGTACAGTATTGTGTGAAGCGGGTATTGATAGTTCATTCAAGATATTTTCAATAATTTGGCTATTTTTAAAATTTGGCCTTTATTGAACTGGGTAGGGCGCAAACAACCACAGTTGTTGTGACTCACAAGACAATAATACACTTAGTGTAGAAAAAGAAAAAGATGATGATACAGCGGTCAAGGGTGATATGAAGCTTAAGTACTGATGCAGCGCACCAGCTCAGGATTAAACTCTTTTTGTGATCTGGCGTATAAGATGCAACCCATCACTGGCTATGAAATCCCCCCAGAGGGAGTCCAAAGTCTTATCGAGTGTTGGCAGCCATTGACCGGAGGCATTTATATTTCATTGAATCATTCAGAGGTTGAATAATTTATTCACTTGAGTAATTAACACTGTCTGCTCAATACAATAGCTTCTCTGTCATTTCTAGCCAGGATGAGTTTCAAAGTGAAGTAGTTAAAGTGCGTAGAACAGTTTTCTGGGGTAAAGATTTTCACAGGTATTCCAACTATAGTCCTAAACACTGCTCTATGCACATTCTGCGCTGCTCTTGTTGAGTCCTATTTCTAACTGTAAGTCTAATTCTGAGTCTTGTGGAGAGGCTGTGGGCTTGATAACCTCAATGGCATACTTTCCACACAGTCTCTCAGCCTACAGCAGACATGTGCCTGGGCTTAGGATATAGCAACATTGGTTTTTGCTATTTGCACTGAGGTGATAACTTGTGAGCTGAGCACGCTAACAAGACAGATGAACAGATGAGCGGTGTGGATGCATGGATGGATAGAAGGAAGTAAAATTGTCTGTGACTGACTATTGATTTATGAAGATCTCCCTGACATCTATTTCTTCTCTCTTTCTTTGTCAGCACTGCACAGCTGGGGAGACTGTGTCAGTTCCAATTAGGTTAGTCACTATACCTAGTGGGGGATCAAGTCAGGGCCTCGCATATAATAAAAACTTTGAAGCTTGCTCAGTGCTATTGATTGTTACCGTGCAGTATTTCCTGGGCTGCAGGCAGCCCATACCTCATTGTTTCACCAGGGACACAGTGTCATTTGCAGAGGGCTTATGTTTTCCTGTGGCAAAAACGACAAATAAACAGTAATAATTGAAATATTTCTAGTCAATCTTGTGATATTTAAAGGCACAATCACTGATCTAAATATAACCCCCAAAACTGCATTACCCAAAATAAAAATGAACATTTTCAAGTTGACAAACAGGGCTTTTAATGTGAAAAGTAAATGAATTACAAGTGTTGGAGAGTTTTTAAATGGTGACATTTGAATGATGCAATGTTAATGATAAGAAAAGATCTTGGGGCAACAGGGAAGGAGTTTATTTAGATCAGCTGTTCCTTCCAGGTTTTATGGTGGGATGGGCTTCTTCAGGCCATTACATGTAAATGTTAAAATGATCATGTGGGCTTATTTATAGCTATGCTAAGCTAAGCTGTCTGTACATTTGCTTGGTAAGCACTCTGTCTATAGTTTATGATCACCTTTTTTGAGCTAGTTTGGATAATACGCCCTGAGAAAGAGGAGCTGCTGTCGAGAACATTACAGGAACTGAACATTGAATAAGCAGTTAGACTTTGGATGAACTGCAGATTGTGGGTGCTTCTAAAGTGAGTACAGCATATCACCAGGTGCAGGTTGGTGAAATGTTGTTATGTGAACTCTTCATGAGACACAGACAGAAACTCTGCCACTCGCTGGGAAACATATTATTATTAGATCGTATTAGATTATACAGTAGAGAGATGGTGTAATTAAATTCACTCAGTATGAAAAAAAGTCTTTAAAAATAAATAAAGAAATGTAAAACAGAAGTTCACAAAAAAGAAAGTAAAGTAATAGTTTGACATTTTGTGAATAATGCTTTCTTGCCGAGGTGGATGAGAAGACGACGATACCACTCTTAGACATAAGCTTGGTATTGATCTTCTTATCTACAGTAACTGGCAATAAAGCAACTAAGTGTAATTCTCAAAATGTGAAACTATTCCTTTAAGGTTCCCTGACTTGGAATGATTTGGTATCTCATCTCTCAGGAACAAGAAGTGTTTAATCTGTCTGAAAACAGCCAAGTTACGGCCAAGGAAGTTGTTGATATACATCTCTGAAACCATTATCATGAACATAGTTTACTTCAGTAGTATTGAAACAATAATAATAATAATAATAATAATAATAATAATAATAATAATAATAATAATAATAATAATAATAATAACTTTTATTATATAGCGCCTTTCAAGAAACCCAAGGACACTTTACAGAATTACTGTGGCTGAGCTAAAGGAGGTTGTAGTCTGTGGTGAACAGGTGGTGTTTCAGGAGTAAATGTCCAGGGATGTAACATTTCGGATATCTGCAGGGAGGGTGCTCCAGGGGGATGGGGCTGCAATACTAAAGGCCCTGTCTCCGAAGGTACAGAGTCTGGTGTGGGGAATGGAGAGCAGGCCAGCGTCTGAGGACAGCAGGTTTCGGGGTGGGGTGTATGGATGGAGGAGGTCGGAGAGGTACTGTGGGGCCAGGGCATGGAGGGATTTGTAGGTGAGAAGGAGGATTTTATATGGGATGCAGAACTTAATTGGGAGCCAGTGAAGGTGGATGAGGGTTGGGGTGATGTGCTGCCAGGTCTTGGTGTGGGTGAGGACCCTGGCGGTAGAGTTTTGGATATACTGGAGCCTGTCTAGGGTTTTGGAGACAGGACTCCATTGCAGTAGTCCAAACAGAAGGTTATGAAAGCATGAATGAGGGTTTCTGCCACAGAGTCAGAGAGTGATGGCCGGAGTCTGGAGATGTTTTTGAGATGAAAAAAGGTTGATTTGGTGATGGATTTGATGTGAGTATGGAAAGAGAGGGCGGAGTCTATAATTACACCAAGGTTGCGGACCTCAGAGGATGGGCAGATGGCGCACCCATCAACATCAACCAAGAGCTCTGTTTTGGGCAGGGAGCTATACTGTGCTGGCAAATAAAGAGAAATGTGACATCCGTTTGATACTCAAAGATTGAATCCACACTTGTGTTACTGGGCGTTCCTCACTACACTTCATTCTTGCGAGCTTGTACAGTAATATCCACAGGGAGCTCCTGTGATGTGAGCTGTTAAAAGAAGCACTGTGAGCCACAAAGCACTGCTGCCCTCCATCACCCCCTCCTCAAGATAAAGTCATTGACATTAATGTGATATTTGATAGAGTCTCGCTCTGTTAATTACAGTAGTACAGTCATTTCTGTAATTTAAAGGCCTCATGCTTCACACCCATTCCCCACGCTTGCCCACATGCATCCGCACCTATAGCCAAACACTCTGACATTTTAACAATTGGACTGAGAGGTAGAGTTTGGATTTACAGGCTCACAACACAACCATACTCCAATAGTCTTAAATAAACTGTGCCTTTCAGATTAAATCCTGCCAGGAAAACTTAAAAAAGAAAGCATATTTAAACCAATGATGCATTTGGAGTTTGTACTGGAAATGGCAGTACTTGAAAATGTTTTATTCTGGCATATATACTGTACAATTTTGTTGATTTATTAATTATGATCACTTTCCTGTATCAGCTGGAACACTTCCTCAAATCCTTTACTCAAGTATAAGAAGAAGAAATTACTTGACGGATTAATAAAATCATAGTACTCAAAAGGCAGTAAAAAGTGCCATATTAAACTTATTTAACCAGGTAAGTGGGTCAGTGACCCAGTAGTTGGTCTAATTAGTTCATAGGTTTATCTAAATTTGTAAAAGCATAATTTATGGATGCATGCATCACAAATGAAGATGACTTAAAAAAACATATCAAGCCAGTGCCTGGGTTTGTACAAGTATATGTATTTAGCCATTGGCAATAGTGACCCAGAAACACAGTACTATTATAATTTCCTTTAGAAATGAGAGCTCAAGTCCACTCCTGGTTCTGTGAGCCGTGATGCAGCCGAGCTGACAGACGCTGCCGGCTCGGGGATGTTCAGCCACCGTTAATGAAAAGTGGAGCTCCCATCCCTCCTGGTCAGAAAGTGCCCGCAAAGCTCACTGTTTTCCTGCTGAATGTCAAAAATGAGTTTGCAAAAAGCTACATAGGACAGAGCCAATGAGGTGGAAATGGGTCAAAGTCATTTTTCATAATAAAAAATCAATTCCAACTTTGCAATCTTTACATAGTAAAACATGTTTCAGGTGCTGATAAACTCACCTGCCAGTGGACTGATGAGGACTTCATCACCAGAGGTAAATAGCAGAGTGTCAGCTGCACCAAACACATGTAGATAATTTGTCCCACAGCTGAATACTCTGTGACATGAGGGATATAAAAATGCAATCTGGGGAGCAGCCAAGTCAATCATGTGGTGTTATAGGGAGACGTGACATAAATACTACATCCTGTCACATTTTTCAACCCTGACCTCTTTAGATTAGATTAGAACTTGCTGACCCCATTCTGACCTCTATGTGTAAGAAATTATCAAAGCAATTTATCTTAAGTTTTTCCTTTTTATATGTTATGCCATAATAACTGTGTTATTCTGCTCAAAAGACATTTAGGAGCTACTGGCTTCTGGCCATGGTTGTGCTTGTTAATTTGAGATGCAAGACTGGCAAATAGAGAAAAATGAGCCCACAGTGAGTAACAATGAGAAACAATGTGACAGGAGCAAAAAACGCTTAGAAATTGCTTGGTGTAAGGAGGGTTGAGTAAATGTGATTAATCCCACCCATATTACATACAGACATAAGTTCTGCAAACGTTCCTCAACCTCCAATTTGTATCCACTGTCATCAGCACCAGCCTGATTACCTTATCAACCACACTCAGAGCTGGAATCAGTGGAACCTACAAACAGTGGCAGACGAGTAACACTGCTGCACAATATTGGAGCATTAATCTCCCTCCAACACCTCATTGTCTGTCCCAAATAATTATTTTTTTAGGACTGGTCCATGCATGCACCCATACTGGCTCCTCCAAAAATATCATCTTGGGTGGATTTTTAGTCCGGCCATGTTGCAAATCAAGCAGCTCCTTAACTATTGGTCGGCTGGTAGTCTGTCATCCTATGCAACTGATGGCTGTTATCTATGCGACTAGAAATTGATTTTGAACTGACTTCCATGAGGAATGTACACTTCCAGCTCTATGTACATCATTTCCTTAAAATAGCATATCTGGTTAAAGAGATGTCATTGGCCATTGGAAAAACTTGTCAAAAAATCAACCTATCACTAATCAAGAAAAGGTTTGACCAAAGGTTTTGCAGTAGACATAGTATAATCTTTGTGGAATGAACATGTAATGCGGAGTAGCTACCATAAAAAAAAAAAAAAACATTACTTACAGTAACATGCCTCTCATAAATGTTTTATGAGGCAATCGGCAGACAAACAGAAGTGATTTAGAGTTATTCTGTGGCATTGGTAGACACAGCCAGTGATGTGATATCAGAGGTGACAGAGTGTGAGTCAGGAGTTTGTTTGTGCTGTACCAACCGGGCTGCAGGGCTTTGCTTTAAACAGGCTGGGGGGGGGGGGGGGGGGGGGGGGAATGTAGCCCTGTACAGCAATGCCCAGCTGGAAAGGTCAAAGGGGGCCCCAGGCCATAGACACAGTGGGAACACAACCCACTGACATTTACACTCTCTCTAACCCTCGCTCTCTATACCTCATTCTCAACATGCACATGCCCGGCTAGTGAGTCAGAGATCTACCTCATTTCCACACTTCCGTATAACTCATTAGGTAAGTTAAGAAGTCACCAGAACCTTCTGGAGCCTTATGATGATATTACTCTCTTACTAATCATCTCATGTATAATGATGAAAAGAAGATATTTTGAAAAGAAGATATTTGAAGCTGTTATTTAAACCCTTGCCGATTCAGCTGGAAGAGCATTGGGGTATGTTGTTAACAAACTTAAAGTATGTAAAGACCTTGGGTACTCTACTTATTCACAAGCACTCGCTTTTTTAAGAGTTTTAAGTTTGCTCCTATTTGGCCTGTTCATGACGATATGGGTTGGACTCCTGGTTCAATAAGGAGAACATGTGAAATGATAAGGCTGTGGAATGGTTTGCTTAATATGTCAGATAATAGGACTAATAAAAAAGTGTTTCTCTGGGCCAAAGCGCACAACTTTCCGTGGACTAATGACATTCATGCTGTTTTTAAAGTTTTTTTAAAGTCCAATTACAACATATATATATATATATATATATATATATATATATATATACATATACATATATATATATATATATATATATATATATATATATATATATATAAGTTACTGAGGTCAAAGGTCAAAAGACATTTTGTCAAAACCAAAATTATGAACTTATATTCAAATCAAGAATGATTATGGTCCTGAACTTTATGTTGCAGCAAACTTATCGAGGAGTCAGAGGTCATTAGTGGCTCAGTTAAGAACAGGAAACCTTCCCCTTGCCCTTGAATTTGGTAGATTTAAAAACATCCAAGAAGATAAAAGGTTGTGTGAACTATGTGAATTAAGAGTTGAGAATGAATCCCATTTTCTTTTGTATTGTCCTTATTATGATGAGTTAAGAACATCCATCTTACATGAAATGTCTGTTCAAAATCCTGAAATGTTCTTGAGTATTGATGATGACCAAATGGAGTGGTTGTTTCGATTCAATATATAATATATATGTATATAATATATATACATATATATCTCATTTATGTTGCTATTCTGGTATCTGGTCCCTTGCTATAAATAATGGTGTCTTGTAAGCCTTGTTTCGGCTGGGCATACTTTTTTTGTGTGCATGATACAATAATGAAATTATGAATTCATTCATTCACATTTTCATATCAAGTAATACAATTGTTCCTTGAAATGGGGCTATTTGCTCATGTAATATGTTTATGATTTGCAAGTGTTGTGTGTCGTGTGTATGTGTGATAATGCTAGTTTTGGTAGGCTAAGTAAGTATGCAATCACTCACTCTTATGAAGACATCCACTCATTGTTCCCCTCACCCTTCCCCCAACCCCAATGTCACTTCCTTGACCCCTCTGCTACTAGATGGTCAGCTCCTATGGATTCACGGTCTTCGTGATTCTAGTCTGGTGCTAAGATAGCCACTATCATAAATAAGATCCTTCACCCACTCACTGCCAGTGAACCCTAATGAGCAGTCAGATCTCAATATTTAAGAAAAATGAATAAATCAATGCATTTTATGAGGACTGAAAGTCGTAAGTGAGCTTTAAATTATGATTTAATAACAATAAAGATGCACATGGACAAGTACTCAGCTGTCTCCATAAAGGAATTATGGCAATAACCACCAGGACAAGTAGATAATCTATCAGGAATATTCAAGGGCCATGCAAATGCAAAGGACAGGTGAACTACTCCATGAGTATACAACCACCAGACTGAAGACTGTCATCTGTTAAGCTATATAAAGAAACAAAGATACTTAACAAAATGTATATGTACTGTAAAATACCATATGCCATGTTGTGAAATGTTAATGGGTAATACCCAGTCTGTATGTGCTTGAAGCTTGGTCAATTTAAAATTCCAGATACATGGTAAAGATTGAAACGGACAACTTTATGCATTCAGTCAACAATTTTAATAGTGTAGCTTGCTGCTTACAGTATGACCGAAACAATGCAACAATATAAAAAGACGAAAAGTATTGGAAGCCTGCTGGCATTACAATTAGCTTAATTTAGCTTTAGCTTAACCATAGAGAAATAAATAAAATGACTGAACTTTTTTAAATCATTTGACCATTTGAGGCAGAGCCGCTCATTGAAACTTTAAACGTCTCAGGATGATTTGTGCATGTGAAGAAAGTTTAAAAGGGGTCTTGTTTCTTCTAAAAATAGCAACTATTTAGATCTTGTAACCCTCAACACGCAGGTCTTTTTCCTCTGCTGCCCCTGAGTGCTAACAGACCTGCAGGACCAAGAGATGTGACATAAAGCCTGCAAGAAATTGGACTGGGACTTCTGAATGACAGCTCATAAAATGAATACTTAGAATTATAATGATTATAGTGACTCTAAAAGTGGATTAAGAGGCTTAAAAACAATTTGGATTTTTGTCTGTAAGTGTCGCTCACTCACCATTTGGAATTGGACAGTTTAAGGCAAAAGGATGAGGTGTGACTTTTAGGCTTTCAGCTTTCCAGGTTTTGAAGGTAAGGACCGCACAAGCTTTAAAATCAAATACACTATACCTACACGCTGTACAGAATACTATACACAATTAGAAGCCTAAAGGTTAAGTCAAAAGGAGGATATGATGTGCTGCTTTCTATTACACACCTACTTGAACCCCTCTTAATAATGTTATGGATTATACAGTTCTGATTTTTTTTTTCTTGACAAAATGAAAAAAGGATGGGAGAACCTACACATTTTGCACCTTTTTTTAATTTGGCTTACACAGGTGTCAGCTTTTTGAAACATGCACAAGTAGATTCCTCTGTTCTGTTATATCATGACATTTGATGATTTAATTTAAAAACAATCTAAATTGTGCCACCTAATTCCATGTATTTTATTTTATGTTATGTTATAAAAGGGCTCAATCTTATGTTTACAAGATGAAGTTAACAAGATGTTAAGATGGAAACCCTATCCGCTGTCCCACATTGTCAGCAAAACTTTTCAGCACCTGCTAAGTGTGCTTTTTCCTCACCCAAACAAAGTTGTCATTTTCACTACACGGTTGTTGTTTTTTTTGCAGGGATTAAGGTGATCTTGTTTAACATAACATAGCATTAATCTATATCATATTGCAGAACATTTTACTTAACTATTTCGTTTGTAATGCAATTTTGGTTTAAACGTTTTAATTCCCCGGCCTGAAAATCTAAATGTGTTTATTTATTTAGCTTCTGATTGCTATGATATGCCTCCAGCGAGCAGTTTCTTGCAAATGGCATCTCATGTATTTTATAAAGTCGAAGATCATAGAATAAGGAGCCTACGTGCGCAAGCTGTAGCCTCAGTGAATGGGATGACGCATAGCTCTGCAAAGGCAACTGATTGAGAGCAACAGCAATGGTGTGCACCATGCAGCACAACCTCCTGCTTTAATTCTTCACCACATCGACAACACAGCTCACACACTGACTGCATTTACGGATGGGACTCGTTTTCATCTCAGCGGTGCTACTGAAGTAAAAAAAAAAAAAAGAAGAAAAAAAAAGGTCCACGGTGTGATAGGCGCTGTAACGGGGGGAGCGCTCTCACGTTGTGTATCCTGTTGATCCTGCCTGCCGAGCGTTTAGAGGAGCAGAGCTCGTCAGTAGGGAAAGCATCAGACAAGGAAACCTGGTCGCTCAAGCTGTACTGGATGACATCTCTCCCCCCGTTTGTTTGCACATAGGACGATTGAGTGCTTTGACCTCTATTTTTTCTTTTGAATATTGATTTAAGATCTGTGGGGGGAAAAAAACCTGCGCTGCATTTCTCAGCTTTTTTGCTCCTCTCCTTTGTCACAGTAAAGCAGGTCGTGATTTTTTTGTATGCAACATAACGGGATTCACGGTGGGAGCATTTCCTTTCATCAAATGTGCATTGATGTAGCAGGAAACGTGGAGGAGATAAGGTAGGTTAAAGCATGGTTTTAAGACGCTGGGAAGACTGTGCAAAGAGCAGCAGGCTGATTATTGGTGTTTATTGAAACCGTATGGCCTCTTGTTCGTGTGAGTGTGTTTGGAGATCATCAATAGTTGGATGTTTCCACTGATATCGAATTTCCGTATCTCCCACGGTCTATTGTCTCGTTATTTGGCCCTGCTTCAACACCAAACGCTGCTGTTACCGTGTTATTAAAGAAACATTTCTGATGAATATTTCTCTCTTCACAGAACCCTTATCTCAGCACCTGCAACCTGTGGTAAGGACTTCGTTGAGGACAGTCAGCAATTAAAAGGATTGCGATTCTTGTCTAAATCGGGAATTACACATCCAAACTGGGATCTATGAGCGGCAAAGTGGCGAAGCCTAAAGAAGACAAGGATGCTTCCAAGGGTAAGACGCGAGCCGTGCCTTGCACAGACTGCTTTCCCCCAAAACCACAGGTTGTAACGCGACCATGCACCCATTCATCCTTACATGGTGCTCCAATCACCCATTCAGGTTAGACTGAAAACAATAGCAGCCACTGGATGGCAAGCCGTTCCCAGCACGGTGCATGTGGATCCATGCTGTTTGATATCTGTAGGCCTACATGCTGCACGATGTGTTGCTTTGAGATCACATGCTTTCCTTGCATTGACTTGGTGATCGTCAACAACAGAGGCAATTGGGCAAAGCGAAGAACCAGTGTCACAGCCTGAGCGTAAGACATTATGTTTACATTTAAAGTAAACATGATCACGTTTAAATGATGACAGTGACGTCGCATTGTGTCACTGGCATCATGTTGAAATGTTCCTTTGTGTTTCTCGCTCGCACCTTATATCTGCAGTGATATCACCTTCTCATCACATCTGTACAACCATGAAGCGCAGAGCCTTTTCGGTCTCGTAGCCCTGAGCTTATGACTTATGGTGTAAAAAATCAGCTCCTTCTCCTCTCAGGGACGAAAAGGGAAGTAAACTGCTTATCCATTGCTATGGACACGGAGTGGAGACAGGGTTGCCAGTGGAACCTGGCAGAACTAATCACTCCATCTACACCGGGGATGTGCACGACACTTTACGCACCGGCACACACATTACTGCGCCTTTGTCTTGGCGCTCGTTGTTCTATTTATAATAATAAATTAATACATGGTGTTAAAAGCAAGCAGTTTTATTGCGTCAGTAAATGTATTTCAAGATATATAGCCTAACAATCAGACTGCTTTGTCGTTGTAGCCTTGCCTGAATCATGACTTTCTATGACCTGAAGATATTTCTATGGTCAATGCATAATCTTGGTTTACTTAGTGCAATATAATAACCTGCACTACACTGTGGCAGCTTGCCCGTTCGCAGCATTCCTGTTTATTTACAGTATAGCAATTCAATTGGATCCCCTTGTTGATCCCCTTGTTGTCAGAGGGGGGCTCTGTTTAAGGTGCTCACAACAAGTCAATAAACCTAATTGGTTTATTTTGGCAGCATTGCAACAAGTGAGGACGTGGGCCTGTTGATGTTACTATAAATGGTACATCCAGTAATGGTGGTGGCACTACACTAAACATAGTCTGTGTGCACAAACTTCCCTTCAGTTCTTCAGATTTATTTAATTCATAAGTGTGAGTTATTATCCTTTCAAAAATACGAGCAGCTTAGAGACAAATTATTAATGCATAATGAACTATTGTGATATGAATATTTACCCTATCATAGGCTACGATAAGAGACTGCACTAAGTCACACTCAGTAGGAATATATGATCCACCTATACAGCCTGGACAAAAATAAAGTACCTAAAAAATATATATTTTTCAGCTACATATATCATACATTACATAATAGGCCTTAGTGTTTGATGTATATCTTCCTTTTTATGCCAATGATGATGATGCATTTACTGTTCATCTACAATAACCTCCATCAAAACTTCTCAATTTTAGAGATGACAACAATTATTTTGTCTCATCTATCCTGATCATTTTGAAAAATACTTTCTTTAGATGTTCCTGCCCTGGGACTGCAGAGCCATTAATAGCTTAATCTGGTACAGAGCATCCCTTTTCTTTGTATGTGATTCATGTTTTTTTGTACGTTGTGCCCGGCAAATGCATGTAACAAAACTAACTTATAAAGCTAAAGCAAAACAAACAAAACACCAGTTACAGGATAGAGATAGCCTGGCATGTTGTGCTGACAATACAGTGTGCAATATATGCTCAAAAGAATTGATTTTAAGATTAACCTCCACAGCAACTTTCCCTCTCATGTCCCGCTGAAAATCAATGGCATGTGTGAACGGCTGACTCATTTAAGCCCTAGGGCCGCACAGTCACCGAACTCTCAGTTAAGATAAAAAACAAAAACGAACATATTTCACCTTAACCAAGAATGTTCAGAAAAGCATGGTCTAGTTTTATAGATGCACAGCAGTAATCTAAAAGCTGGTGTGGCTCTGTTGCCTTCCAAAAAAAGCTGCAGTTCATTATCTGCATCATTGAGAGGGTCACTTGGTGCCAGCTGCCCTCCATCAGAGACTTGAACGGCACAAAAGCAGGGGATTGAACAGAGGGGAAATCTGTACCGACCCTGCCAACATTGGCAACCACCTGGCCCAAAAATTATTTTAGGGAAACAGTCCATTAAAGCCGGAACCACCTGCCATCTCCACAGCTTTTTTCCTGCAAGCTGTTGGCTGACAGAAGCTCCTGACTGCTCTGCTTATTCAGGAGTGAAGTGATATCCACATTTCCTCTCATCATTTTGGAGTCTTGTTCCAGAGTGTCTCAGCTATCTCTGCTAACTTACCAGGCTGCTAAAATTACACATGAATGTAATGCAATCATTATTATATTAGCTACTTGTTTATGAGGTTTTTAGTTTCATTTACCCCATATCAAGCTCTTTGAACATGTACACCCAACTAAAGCAGATTACTGATTCAACACAGCTTAATCCATAACTTCAACAGATCTTTGAAATTGATTGACAGGTTTAGAAAGAAGATTTGACACAATCATTTATTGTTCATTAGAAAAAGTTGATCGGGACAAGCATGATAGAAATCAGTTTGATGGAAGAAAACTCTGAGGAGTTACTTCTCTTTAAATAAATTATGTTGAAATGATATATTTTCTACAGTGGTCCCAGTTGTAATCATATAAAAAAAAATATGTGTTATCAAAACTGTGTAGCTGAGGACAAAATTACATTTTCTCAGTTCAGTTTTTTGACAGTAATCTGTTCTTCTTTCCTCTGTGAAAAGACTATAGTTCATCCTGTAGCAGCACATGTGAAAACCTCATGTATGCAGAGACAGAGAGAGAGACGTGGTGGGGTAGAGGGAGGTTGTGTGCAGCGGAGCTCTAATATCAACACCAGCAAATCACGTTGTGTTAGTTTCCCCCTGTCCTTGTGAAGCTAAGCTGTGCAGACAAAGTGATGTGTCAAAGCATGACGTGCACACTCTCTCTCTCAGCTTTACAACTTTCCAGAAAACTCAGCTAGATGAACTCTTGCTTATACCAGTTGATGCACTGTGCATAGATTATGCAGACATGTCCACATTGTTTCGCCTAATGACAATATACAATCTCATCTAATAGTCACCATCACATTTTAGGTTCAGGTTTAAGAAATCCAACCGTATGCATTTCTTGCAGATAGTTCATAAATGCCACATTTGTGTGAGGAAAGAACTTTGACTGCACTTCTGTCACTCTCCTCACACTTCATCCCAGTGCATTGATAGACTCCACTATTGGGTGTCAGTGTCAGCCAGTGGATTCGTGTCCGCCACAAATTGCAGGGCCGAGCCGAGCAGAAGGCATAAGTCTTGCATATTTGCAGGCAGATTAATTCAGCACGAGGCCAGCCACAGAACTGAATCAATAGATGCCCAGAGAGGAGTTTGAAGCTGCTTCATTAATCACAATGCAGGCAGCTCAGTCCTCCACAACACTGACACCTGCTCTAATCTCATTGGCAAACCATGCGCCGTCTACAGTGTTTAAAATGTTTTTAGATGTAATGGCTGGATCTCAGAGAAGCCCCTTTGAATAGCATTTGGTCAAAGGAAGAATTTGGCCAGTGTATAATTATGACATTGTTTCATATGTTAGTAAATATCTGCACTGTCCGCTTTAGTTGTCATCTCTCACTGATCTCTGCAGTGGTAGTAGTAGAACTTTGCTGGAATTTTTGTTAAGCAGAAGTAAAGTTACTGGTGTGAAATGTATCTGTATAATATTAAAATAGATTGGAAGGCAAAGGTTACCAAGTCTCTGGTTTTAGCTGCGACCAGCAGTCAATGTACACATCCCACAGTACATAGGTTGATAAGCAAGCTCACAGGATGTTGTGCTTTTCGACAGGGTCAGCTTAAAAATTTTTTTTTTCTCAAAGATATTATTACAAACTTCAGGCTTTTCCCATGTATATCCTTCTTAGTGACTGTACAATCTAAATAGTGCACTTCTAGGACTACCACTTGTCACAACAACTATCTTAACTCAGTACAGTACTGTATATCGCAATATTCCAATGCAACAGCTATAGATGCACAAATTAAAAACATGGATGTCCTCGGTCGCTTAATGTGTAGATTTGACCCAGAAACAAGCGTAATATGAAAATCGAACTAAAAGCATGCAATTCAGAAAAATACTTTGAAAAGTAAATAAAAAGTTAAATTAGACAATTACAGTACAAACCACTGCTATATTCCCAACAATATATATTAAACTCAAGAAAAACATTTTGTCACATGTAATCAATCACTGGGGTTTGTGAGGACATGTTCTCCTGGAAGTGTCAGGGTGGTGGAGTTGTTGCCTGTCGGATGCTTCCGTGGTACTGACGCAGGTCCGGCCACACTGCCCAGAGGATACTGGTTCTCCTCGCATCAGAGATCTGCCACTCTTCATCGCTGACTTGCAAGCTGATCGCTGTTTGGGAATGCTGAGAGCCCCTCTCTTTAATTCCTCTGTCAGTTTAGGTTTCTGAGTGACACGCAGTGCCCTGTGACTGGTGATTTGGTTTCTGGTTCTGTTGTGTTCTCTGGGATTTGTTTATTTTAAAATAAAGGTGTGTCCTTTTTAAGGATGCCAACCACATCGTCGGTTGGCATACTTGAGATTAAAGTGGTCAGTTATTGATCAATTAGTGGTGAAATATATCTACCAACATGTTCAGGCAAAACACATTTTTCATCCTATAAATTTCTCTTGACGTTGAAATGAGAAATCATGCTCTGTCTTACGTCATCACTGCCAGAAGTGCACTGCCCTTAAAATCTCTAAATACCTGACTGTTCTGGTGCATTAGTCAGCTTGCTGCTAGTAATCCACAGAGCTACATGTCTTCTGAGGTGAATGGCTTTATGAGCCGTCCCCTCAGTGCCTACTGGGACATGCCTGCCTCCGGTTTTAATTTACCAGGTCGCAAAACCAGTGGAAACATATCACTGTCTCAGTCATCTTTTTATTCTTGTCATTTTTTGATGTGGTAATACTCCTCTTGGTAGACATTAAGTTGCTCATGTCATCTGGCTTCCTCTCTAAATATTGACATTCAGAGGGACTGAAGGGTTTTCATCCTTGTTACCAAAATGGTCATGAATGTTAAAACATCTGCCTCTCCGCTAAATCTCACTGCTCTTTCGCAAACACGGAAATAGACACAGACACAGTAACAGACGTGGTTTTGTGTTAGTGTAATCTCACACACCAGCCGTCTATAGTGTGTAGTGACACTAGACATTAATGGCATGCCAAAACTGAAAATGTATGCACAAAACATATTTTAGAATTTTTTGTATGCAATGTTTTCTGTCAACAATAAGTTTCATAGACTAAGTGTTCAGTGTTGAAATGGATTTTATTGCAGCAAAACATTGACTTGGCACTGTGTAAATATCATTTTCTGCCTCAGATTTTCCTCTGCCCCAAGATGTTGAACATTGCTCATGATGATAATGTAATTGTTCTACACTTGAATTACTTAATCTAAGTAATGGTGCTCTGACAAATAGGTGTGGCATTGACTACTACCTGTGACATTTGTGATTTTGGATTACTGCAATTTCACTTTCAGAAATGCACTCTATGCCACAGTAGTTAATCCCATCTAAAAATAATCCCCAGTAATTGTGTGTCAAACTGTCTGGATAACAATACATGATGTCTCTCCACAGGGCCAGAACACTGACATCGTTCAGTTGAATTACTGTGTTTTTTTCACTGCATATTCAAAACTATGTCACATAAGGCTTTACACTGACATCAGCTATAAGGGACTTAACCCTTTCCTATAAACGCTACCTAAAAGCCAAGGTGAGGTTTGAGTCTTCATCTGGTGTTGGGACGAGGAAGTGGAGGACATGGCAGTTTTTTTTTCAGTGAATTATCTGCTAAATTGGACAAAGATAGCATCAGCAGAAAATGGTCCTTCAGTGTATCTTTATCTAGTCTGCTTTCCACTGCTGCTCTGAAGAGAGCACACTTTAATGATGTCTAGTTTTCTTTCTTGCGTTCGTTGTATACAGAAGATGACAAATGGCAACTGTGGCAACCCAACTCTGAGCGCTAATGGGCTCACCGCTGATCAAATGCTTTTAGCCTATCTGAGATGAAGGAAAGCTCATCTGTTCATCTGAGCATGTGGCAGCACTGACTCATTTGTCTGTAAGCCTTCACACCACCCTGTGCTCACTTTCACATTGTGTACATTATGTGCACACGCATTACTGGAGCTAAATACCACAGATGTCTTTTTCACTTATCTCCAAACAGAATAAGGCTCCACTGAAGGTCTGAAAAACTTCAAGTGGTTATTTTTGTAACTGTTCTGTCGATGCAAGTCCTTCAAGAACATTGCATCATGTTTGCTTCAGACAAGAATAATATGTTTTGCAAAACATATTTAAAAAAATAAATAGAAGTGAAACCCAAACGTAATAGCTATTGGAGGTTTTGAGGCACAAAGAGGTCAGAGAAGCAGTTACAGTATACAAGGGGCACTGTAGAAGCCAAGAGTTGCAATCGTCATCCAAAACCACAGACACAGAGCCTGGTGGGACTGAAGCACCAAGACTGTCCTCCCCTGGAAAATGACCACATAAGTTGTTTAGTCATGCAGCAATTATGACTCATATTCACCTTTATAGTGGCAGCGCTCTCTAGTGGCCATAGTAATTATGTCGAACACAAAGCAGAAAGTGAGGTTATGAGAGCGCCAAATTCTGCTTAAGGAGTATGTCACGTTTTGCGTCACACATGTAACCGGAAGTGAAGTAACCTCTGATTTCAACCCAAACCATGATCTTTTTCTAAACTTGAAATAGTTTTGGTGGCAACATGTTTAAAACCACGACTGTTACGTTCTCTGGTTTAGATATGAGGACGGAAAACACTCTTGTGGGTCCTATTTTCTGCCACCCCTAGGGGCGCTAATTTATGAAACGCTCCTGTGGGTCGTATTAGAGGGTAGGAATAAACAACCTATATCGTTGTATGGTTTGGAGGACTTGTTGGAAGCACCCTAGTGTTGAGTTAAAGATTGAAGAGAGGGGCGTTTCAAAATCATGTAGTGTACAAAGGTTTTATAGCCTGCAGGATTTTATATTTTAAATCATGCTCAGGATTAATAGTTGCTCTGGACATGAACTAATTAAAGTTGGTGAACATTATAACGGGATTAAGTCAAGGTAAGAAAGGGAGGCGATAAGGCTGGACCAGTGGTAATAAACAGGAGCTACATGTTGGAACAGTGCATGCCTGGGAGACAGTGTCTAACTGGCCAGCAGGTCTCTGTAGTGCTGATGGTAAGGGCAAATGATTGGCTCTGGTTTGAGCAGTGTCGACCAGTGTGACAGTTACTGAGATGTTGTGTTGCTCCCTTCGTAGAGAGCCAACTCCTTCTATATCTTCCCCTCAGTAACCCCCGACCCTACTATGGCCTCTTCTGCCATACGGCAAGACCAGTTACAGGCCCTGCTAAAGCGCCCTCGCCTGGATCAGGGAACCCGGAGGCGAGGCGAGAGGCTAGACACTACCTTAGACGTAGATCATAGGCTTTCGTCCCCCTGTATATGAAAAGCACTGTCCGAGGGGATCTTTACAACCAATGATTTTTCTTAAGTAATCACAGTCTGGGCCACTCCTCCCAGGGTCACCGGAGGTCCCTTCCTTCTCAAGGACGCCCGCTAGCCTTCCTTGGTCACCGGACTGAGAGGTGCTCAGAGGCTCTGACCGGGCCGAGTGGGTAGGGAAATGCACTCCCTCTAGGAGATAACAGGAGGTCTGACTGTCCAAATCAAATCCAAAATTTTCAGCAGAGTTAATTACGTATAGGCTATTTGTCGGCTTCTTGAGCCGTGTGTTGCCAATGCGCACATCGGTTTGAATTATGTTTTTACCACTGCCAGGGTTGCAACTGAAATAAAAGGCTAAAGCAACGACAGTTTATGGAAAGCACAAGTGTAATTATGGTCAGATCTTGTGCCTGACTGATGGGGAAGTGATATTGATAAGCGTTGTGATTTACGCATAATAGCGTCAGCTTTTTTTTGCCAGCTTTCGTTCCTGTTTTAGGAAGCAGCGACTGTGTCTGTGTTCTTCATATTTATGTAGAATTATAGGTTGTTCTTCTTATGTAAAATATGCAGCTCTGGCAGATGTTTGTGATTGGTCATGCTGTGCAAACACCGCCGCTTTTATGTGAACGCGCGCACCGCTGGATTGGGAAACCCTGGGTTGATTGAACTAGTTGTTAACCACCGTCGTGACACAGCTTTTGCGGGGCCGTGGTTGTTAGGTTAAGTGAAGCTGGGTAACTGAAATAAATCCAGGGCATGTTGAACTTGATTCGTAGTACAGGCCTCTGGTTCCCCGCTAATGTTAGCAGGGTTAGCATGGCGGCGTTAGCTAGGACCAATCGGGATCACTTTAGCCTTCTGGCTGTGTCTCAATTTGTTTTTGCGAGTAACCAACTCAGGTACTCAAGCTATATAATTTAATGTGAGTACAGAAATGTTGAAATCCCTTGTAGCTGTGATAAATTAGCCTGAAGCTAAAGCTTACCTGTTCAGGACGAAATTAGCCAAATCCTTTTGGGCTCTAAGCTGTCTCCATCTTTCAAATACATCTCCAATATTTACCCGGGGTTTGTAACATCTCTGGTCACGAAACTTTTCAAAACATGCCAGGGTTTTTTAGGTCGGGTAGAATTTATCTCCGTTGATCCTGTTCATTTGTTTGCTGCTTCCATGGTTGTACTAGAGCTGTAGCATTCTGGGTTTACGTGTTTAGAGGTATATCTGGCAACCCAGCCTGGCTGTCAAACTGGGCAGTTGATAACAACACACATTCCAAAACACAAACAGACTTCCCATGACGGAATGGAAGTTTCAAAAGGATAAAATACTGGCATTAGCATTGTTGTCAGAAAAGATGGGATTTCAACTTAGCATGTTTCCTTAAAAATCTGATGATGCATTGGGGTCATTTTTGGGTTTATTATAGTAAATATATTACATATTGGACCTTTAAGCTTTCCCAAAAATGTCGTTGCTAGTGCCAAATAGTTGTATTAAAGTAATTATTATAAGAGATAGGGTTTAGCGTTGCTGTGTGACCAGCCGGTGACTTGGGTGGACGAGAAGATGTAGCTGGAAGCCTGAGGAAGAGTAAGCAATTTGAGTCGTTGCTCATTACTTAAGGCATTGACTGACCCCCGCTACCTTCATTATGATGCATGCACTCCGGTGGTTTATACCATTGGCCATATTGATCTCTGGGTCACTTACTCAAAATAGCTCTTTCAGTCTCCAGAGTAAAGGTTGAGGATACAGGAAATAAGACTGTATTGGTTTTAGCTTCTAGGTGTCTTGACTGACGGGTAGGAGGGGTCAACACAGACTAAACATAGGTGTGTATTAGATTGCTAATAAAGATGGACATTAGACATCTGAAAGACAATTATGAATAGTACATAGATGCGGTGAAGGGGACAAAATAAATAACTAAAGTCATATATATGTAGCCTATATATTTACATCTTTGGTCCATGTTTAATGTCTGGAATGAACGGGGCACTTAGTATTGGCTTCTCTTGAGCTGAAATATGAATGATGATATATAGCAGAAAGCTACTAGTACCATTCCTCAGAGAAATCTCATTCATTCAGCATTGATGAGGACAAAGGATGGAAGGTTAATACATCTGGAGCAAAATATTCAAAAGGGAAAAGAAGATAAAAGAAAATTCACATAAAATGGTGGATGCTTAAAATCACAGTAAATGAAGTAATAAATGTCAACCTCTCAAATGAAGTGTGGGCGTGTGCTTTTATATGCGCTTGTGGGTTCATTTCAGTAATATTTTAGTACTCACTGTGTGAGAATGATAAAGCAAGTGTTAAATGTGAGGGGCCTTCTGTTTTGAGGATGTGAGAAAGAATGGGGAATAAAGACATTGTTAAGATGACTGCTAAATATAGCAACGATCCTTCACTAGTCCCTGAAGCCAGTTTTACACAGTCTGGAGCAGTGAACATCACGGCTGCGCCTGCCTCCTTCTCATCAGTGAGACATCATTTACATAATCAGACGCTGCCACGGCAACAAAGCCCCAATAAGCATTGGAGTCGTCAGTCATGGGGGTGGGGTGGATGTGGATACCAAGGTGCCTTCCTAACATGCGTTCTTGATGTGCTGCAGTGTTGTAAACACTGTCACACACACAAACATACGGTCTGAGACTGAGAGAGAGAGTCCGTATGGAAGGGTATGTAAGGGTGGTAAGGCAACTGTGAATGGGGCGGTCCTCTGGGGTTGTGTTGGTAGAAGGGTTGGAGCTGTGTGTGTGTGTGCATTGTGAACATTTGGTATGTACAAATGTTATGAATGTGAGTTATCTGTGGTTTGCTGTTTTGAGCATGTTGGTCTGTTTTTGATACCTGGTGGTTATAAGGTGTTTGACAGCCCTCGTCTATTTCTATTCTATTATTCCATTATTCTATTATTTGTAATTGCTTACAAGGTCTTACAACTTCAGATATCAACTGTATGCTGTTTCATGGGTTCAGATGTAATGTCCTTTTTCTTGGTAGACTCACTTCCCCTCACTTTTCTCATATTATGCTTTTCCCAGATTGGTTTGCAACAAGATTTAGGCTCCAATATACATGATTTGTGTGTGGAGATACCAACAGCAATCGTGTTAGAGGCATTGCAAAAGCTGAAGGAAGAGTTTAATGAGAATGAGAAAAAGCTAAAAATGTTCCTTAAAGAGTTAAATGTCTTGTTGCATTCTGATCTATTGCTGCTGCTGTCAGCATGAAATTGCTATTTTTTGCCAACCAAAATCACAACCTTAATATGCATCCTTTTATGTTTGGTTGATAGAAAGCAAGATATGCACTTGCAACCAACATCGACGTAGATACAGTATTTTGATGCATGTCTTGTTTGGCCAGTTTTTTATGTGATTACAACATACCATAAAAGCAGAAAGTAGAGCCATACCACAAGACATATCACTATTTTTTACTTTAAAAAAGTCTTTTGGATGGATTTTTCCAATGAACAACAACAGAAGAGAGATTCCTTGACCATACATAGAACCAAATCTCCAACACAAGGGGACTGAGACAACAAACTCTCTTACTACTATCCACCAAATTACTTAAATTAAACTTCATTTGTATTTCCTCATTTTTAGTAGGCCCACCTCCAAGGGCCGAAACAAAATCAGAAATATCTTTTTTAGCAAAGTAAGCTAACATACTGTAGCCAGTAGGGCTGCATATTGCCACTGATTTCCTGAATTGATTCAATTATGTTTCACCGTGTCCCGATTTAATTTCCAATTTGATTTAATATTAATTTGATTAGGGATATTTCAGTTACAATACCAATTTGCTTGTATATGATTCTCAGAGAACTAATGCTGTAAATGTATTTAACATGGACACACTACAGTAGTCAACACAATAAACATGTACAAGTGATTTCTTCAGTGCAGAGACAGTATTCCTAAAGCCATGTATCTGTAAAAAATGGCCATACTATTTCTTCCCTTGCCAAACTTTCGCCTAACTTTGGAGCATTATTTAGCATGACATGGATTCCTTAGATTGTCTATAGTTTCATAAGATACCAATATCTTCGCTATAACTTTAAAACTGAGCCTCTTCAAAGATCGATCCTGCGATTTAATTAATCAATGTCGTATCATTCCAATCAAGATAGATTTGATTCGGAAAATCTATTTTTTAAACCCAACCCTAGTAGCCAGTGGCAATCGTAGAATCTGGGGGACCCCAGATTAAGAAGCCCCCCCTTCTCAAATCACCACAACGTGTGGTGACCTGAGTGTCAAACAAACTGATTGTTTGATCCAACTTCTATTGGGAGGCGGAAATGCAGAATAAAAAAATTTAAAACGTTAAAAATTGTACAAATATAAAAGCAACAGCGATGTGAACTGGAGAAGCATGTCCGTATCTAGCATACAAATTTGTTTCCCCACATCTCTGATACAAACTACAAAATAAAAAAAATATTAGCCTCACACAATCACATTTATACTAGCAGTATATACAGTAATACTGTAGGAATGGATGGAATGGTTTGAGACATACACTAGTCCTGTCATTCTACAAAAGCCTTAATTTATACCTTGAGCTAGACTGCCGTGTGATTCAGTTTCCCACCTGACAAACTTTTCTTTTAGTTTTGTCAGATGTCATCAGAGATTCTCTGTGGTGAATGATCACATCATTTTCAAAGTAATTAGAGGAGACAAGTCTCTGCCTACACTGCAGTACAGAGAGAGAGAGAGAGAGAGAGAGAGAGAGAGAGAGAGAGATAAAGAGATGAGAGAGAAGCAAAGGGACACATAGATGGAGTGTGAGATGGAGATAGTGAGAGAAAGAGAGAGAAATGACAGTGAACGGTAATCTGGCTACCATAAAGAAGATGAACAGTGCTGTAGGCGAGATGAAAAGGTTACATGCAATAACCACAAAATGCCTCAGCTTTGCTTAAAGGTTACAGTGAAAATGGTAATTTGCCCTCCTTACTGTGCTTACTTTACTTTACCTTCTACAGTAACCGTAGCCAGGGTCCGAAATTAACACTCGCTTTGCGCCAAATGCGGGTTGATGAAAATGGTAGATAAACCTGCAAAACTTGCAACCCCAAACAAAAAGTTTTGTGATGTATAGAATGTAAAAAAAAACAACAAAAAAAACAAAAAAAACAACTGCAATTAAAATACTTTGGCTGGTAAAAAACATGCTTGGCTGGTGGATCTTTTCATCTACCCTGCCAATTTGGCCGGTGAGTCAAAAAGTTAATTTCAGACTCTGACTGTAGCACTTTAATTTCTGATTCAAGTTTGACTCTATTCCCCATGTCATTTTAAGAGAGCAGATGAACTTCAGTACACCAGGTCCAAATAAAGTACTGCTCAATACTTAATAGTTGTTCCAAACCTTGGATTTCTGACCTTTATGCCATGTCCCTGTGTTTCATGTTTCAAGTGGTCAGTTGTTCTCCCCGTCCTTACACAACACTTACTTTTTTTTCTTTGTTGTACTATTCATAGCTCAAAGACCTTTATATCACAGCAACCTTTAGAGCAAGTTTGTCAGTAAAGGAACTATACTTTGAGTGTGAGATGGCTCTTGTTTTCACATAATAGTCTCTGTATAAATGTATTTATGTGACGTGTGTGTGTGTGTGTGCGTGTGTGTGTGTGTGTGTGTTTTCTCTCTGGTCTGCCAGTGTATTCTCAAGGTTTTGCATGGCTATCTTTGTATTTGGCTGTACTCTGTAGATCACAATGGAAGGCATCTGGTGTTTGTTTATAGCCCATATTTTATCTTTTTCTTTTGTTTGTATTGTGTCTTCTGTGTGCTGCAATGTGCATATATGCTGTTTGCACGATTGTGAGTGTGAAAGCGTGTGGTACAAAAGGAACAATTAGTCGATTGACAAAAAAATTAAATGACAAAAATATGACAACCTTGTGGCCTGGTTGGCTCAGTGGGTAGAGCAGGCGCACATATAATTAGAGGTTTATGCCTTGACGCAGAGGTCCAGAGTTCGAATCCAACCTGCATTTCTTCCCCTTCTCTCTCCCCTTTCTCACCTAGCTGTCCTGTCGAATAAAGGCGGAAAAGCCCCCCAAAAAAACCTCTAAAAATATGACAACCTTTAGCTTGTTGCAACTTTTCAAATCTGAGAATATGCTGCATATCTCTTAAATACAAATATAATTATGTAATAACACTATCCAAACATTCACACTGGAGCATGAATAATTTAAGAAATGTGAACATCTGCAGACACTCACATGCACTCACACATTTCCACATAATTATAGTGCATGTCTTCATGCTCATGTCACCAGTGAAAACATGAACATCCTCGTAACAGAACGAAATATGATATTTTAGTTTGGCTCTTGATACCAGGCATTGAGTTCAGCAGCCCTCTAAAAATATCAATCCAGTGAACGACGTCATTACTTCTACACATCCATACCGCTCCAACAGTTTTATAGGATGATTTTACGCATTGTGTGAACTTGTGCGTCTGATAAGAAACTATTTGGACCCTGTGGGCATTTTTGGTAGGATGAACAGAATGTGTTGTTAACTCACACTTGCTCTAACATCAGTCCTCACACCCGTTAAAAAAACGCACTTGCATGGCTCCTTAGCTGTGAGACACAGGAAAGTGAAAAAGAATAATATTTTTGTCTGTCGGGTCATTGAACTTTATTCATTTTCTTTGAACCACTGGTGGTTTGAGACCTTTTTATAACAAGCTTGGTGCACAAATCCATCCTCCACCCATCCCCCGACATTTCTTTTTTGGTGTAGATGAAAATGGCTGTAACGCGTCAAACAAAGCAGATGCTTTACTTTGGTAGTAGATTGACAAAAAATCTTATCATTCAAACAAAATATGGATATTGTTTTTACTTTGTCAATTTATCCATTTATCCAATTCTGGCAATTCAGGAAGTGTTGAAACTTAATGCTTACAACATGCTACTCTACAAATGACGCACAGACTCCATCAGCTACATTTGTTGGGGGATTGTGTATAGCGTGTGTGTGTAGGGTTTGTGTGTGTTTGTGTGGGTGGCTTACTCAGCGCTCCACGCTGTAAAGTTCGGGACAGATGGCTGCTCAGTCTCATTGCAAGTTGCTTTACCGGTCTCTTGCCTTTGGCTCTGGGTCGCTATCCTGTTTTGGCCGTAGCAACGCACACACACCGCACCGTACCGCACCACACACACACACACACACACACACACACACACACACACACACACACACACACACACACACACACACACACACACACACACACACACACACACACACACACACACACACACACACACACACACACACACACACACACACACACACACACACACACACACACACAAGTATCCAAGTTCCTTTTACCCAGCAGGCTAACCAAGCTGCCTGCTCTGAGATAGCCACTAACCTTGCTGCTGAAAGTGACCTGAGCCATGCTGGAATCTAAAGCAACATGCTAATCGCTGCGACAGGCGACTGGCTCAACAGAGTTACATTACAAGCATACGTAAACTAATGGAATTTACTTTAACATGAATTTAACTTACAGTAAAAGTGTCCACATTATGAGTTGCTCTTCATTAGTTGCAGTAGTACAGTAAATGCATTTAGCTTTCTGTGAATTACTATGCCCGTGCATTTTATTGTCTTATATCAGGGGTTTTCAATCGAAACAATGGCGCCCTTTTTATAGCCATTATTTGTTGACATTTTGGCAAATTGGCACCATTAAATGTATGCAAAATGAGCTTTTTGTAGTTCCTGTTTGCAATGTTCCCATTTACATATTGTAAAGAGGAAAACTTAAAAATGTGATGATGTGATGATCCTCAGGCAAGTTCTGCAGTTAAGGAGCATCATTTTTTATATATTTCTAAGCAGATTTATGGATCCTTGATTTGCAATGAACATCAGAGACGAGAGTACCAACCTATCTGCTTTATAACTTCTATTCTGAGTTTGCTGTTCTCAAAACAAAAAACAAATTCACCCCAGTGAAATTGCACGTTAGGCAGTCCCATTCCCTGATTGCGTAATTAGCCACTACCTTAATAATTAAGCACTAATTACCAGCAGATTGCGAGCTCAAATTGAATGAAAGATGCTATGTGAATATGCTCTACGGAAATATGGCCCCCACATATACAATTTACAGTGTAGAGACAGAGTAATGATGAGAAACGGTTGATACATCCTGAGCTTGTGATAGATTTGATGACGGCTGCTCCAGCTCTGCTCATCCGGTTATGAATAAAACTGATAACCCTGGTGGATATATATATATATATATATATATATATATATATATATATATATATATATATATATGCATTATGTGCAGCTGTGTTTTCAGTCTGTTGCTCCCAGACTGTGGAACGCCCTGCCCCTGTCCGTGCGTCTGGCTGACTCTGTTGTCTCTTTTAAAAAGGATCTGAAAACTTGCTTATTTAGGAAAGCTTTTGGTTGATGGGTTCTCACTAGCGTCCCTTTCTTTTGATATATGTATATGCATTTTATACTGTTTGTTCTACCTATTCTGTTGTACAGCACTTTGTGATTTTATCTGTGAAAAGCGCTTTATAAATAAATTTTACTTACTTACTTACTTACTGTGTAAAGGTGCAGAAGTGTTTTTATTCAATCATCTCTTTTTGCTCTCCTTTGTAGCAGATTTTGAGACATAAAAAGCTGAAAGTACACAGGAAGCACGGCGCTTTTCTCTCTTTGCTCCTACCGGTCTGAGCATACACAAAAGTACACACACTAATACACATACACTGGCTGTAACATACAAACACACACAGAAAACTCAGCAGAGGATATGGGTTGTCATTGCAGGTGCAAACATCTTCTTAGTCCCTCAGATTTACAATATAAAGCAAATCTTTCCTCGCAGAAGTGACTTACATATAATGGTTGTCTGCGTGTACACATGCTCAGTATAGAAGGATGCCATATTATTGAAAGCTAATCAGAAGATTACGTTATTGCAATATAAACAGTTGGATCACTCGTTGGCTTGTTGACACCCCATCCAAAAGAACATCATAAATACAGTAAAAGCTTCAGTAAACCTCAGCCACAATAATTGTGCCCTCCCCTTTAAATGTGAAATCGCAGACATAATTACAGTACTGGTGATGTTATGATTCTCAACCGTTTTTTCTAACTATTTTGAGCTGACCTTATTAAAGCTGTGCCGCCACTAATTAAGTTGTTTGTCTTTGCAAAGCGATCTCCGCTTTCCCACTGTTGCTTACTAATGATTAGTTGAGTCACGGCAGCCTGCCTGCTGACTGAAGAGGAGATGAAAAATGACCTGATGGTGGCAGATTTTCTAACAGGCAGTGCCGAGGCTGTCGTACACGTCGTCGCTAAATCGTGCCAATTTGGGCTTGTTAACAGGCAGTTGTGTAGGTGTTCTGAAGGTTCCTGTGGAGGTTATAGACAACACAGGTTTCCGTCATTTGAGACAATTGAAGTTTAAGGAGAAATTGCGGTACACTGTTGCGTATTACAGTCTTATTCATTAGAATTATACTATTAGAAGAAAGATGCTGATACTCCACTCTAAATTTTTCTTTTTACTATCAAATACTCATACCATATAAGCTTGAAAAAAAAGTGTTTTAAAAGTTTACTTCTATAAGAACAGCAACTGTGGATTGAATTTGTGTCTGTTACAATGCATTCCCATGGCAGCAAGTTTTCACAGTGGAAAAAATGATCAAAACATAATAACATTTAAGAAAAGCTTTCATAACACTCCTGCAGGGTAATCTACTTCTTCTCTGTCTTCTGCTGCCGAACTGAGTTAGGGCAATATTTACGTAATTTGGATGCTTTACGTTCTGATCCTTGCGTGTTATGTTCATTTTGCACAACATGTTCTCAGTACATTTCATTTGTCAAGTATTTAATTCTCACAGGTGTATACAAAAATAGGCTTTACTCTGTGGTTATTCAATATAGACTATTTCTTTATTGAATTACCAGAAAACATGCTATATCGTGATATATATCAGTCCCTCCAGAAAAACGCGATTATGCGATCGCAGAGTTCAATGCATAATCAGCCAAGTCCGCATATTTATGCGGGGGCCGCATTTTTAAAAAATACGCCGCACTCTCGCCGCATAAATTGCCGATTTCCGCGCAAAATATGCGGGGCTTGCATGATTTCATAATCCCCGCATTTTCGTTGCAAAAAAGTTGCATATATCTCAGCAGAAAGTTGAAAAATGTTGTGTTTACTTCACACAAGAGCAGCCATTTTCCCCTATTACCATGGGAACGTTATGAAGTGACGTAATTTCACCGAGTGAGAACACGGTGTTGGGGGAATCACTTTTTTTTCTTTTTCATCAAACCACAATTTTTGCAAGTTCCCGCAATTTCATCGCATAAAATTGCATAAATATCCAGCATATTCCATCGCATTTTTTAAGAAAACATGCCGCATAATCAAGGATTTTTGCCCGCAACAATCACAAAAAAACTCCGCGTTTTTCTGGAGGGACTGATATATTGTTACCGATATATATGAAATGTCCTACTGTATATCTGGATAGAAGATTTTGGCCATATCGCCCAGACCTACTAAATACTGGCAGGGCTTGAGGAGGCCAATAAAGCGACACTAAAGCAGTGTATTTCAGTTTATCTCATTTCTTGGAAAAACAATGTCTGGAACACACTGAGAACACAGATGGACAATGGAAAAGTGGATTATGTTGAGTTTTTTGCCCCAAAAATGTCCTCCCTAAAAAGCTGACCACTACTGCAGTTTTTTTGTGATGGCCCAAACTATATAAAGCCATGTTTAATAGTTTTACTGTTTCACAGCTGTGATGGATTCAAGCCAACTGTAAAGTCTAGAAGGAATCAGTGTTTGATACCCAAATCTATCAAGGTTTTGGGTGAAGAAAAACTTTGAAGCACAAATGTCGCACCAGCACATATAGACTATATTCTGTGTGGTTGAAATGTCCTGAATCAAAATGTGCTAGGGGTATTCTGCACACACCCAGTTCTTGTCATTGACATGCCATTCTTGTAATTACTGTAGCTTATAATTGGTGTGCTTGCTGTTGTTGTTTCACATAGATGGGGATGTTAAAGGTATATGTATTTTCTTTGGACGTTTCTGGGTATCAGCCTTTGGGCTGTGTAGACTGTGTAGCCCCCATGTATGTGCAAGCATGCATCCAAGACTAAGCTACGAAAATGGCAGAAACAGTGCTGAAAAAAAAATATTAAATATAAAAATAGCAAGGCGAAACGCCAAGCGGAAACAGCTTGTTCCAAAACGAGAGGGAATCTGGGGTTGGCTTTCACTTTTGCTGCCGTATGTGATGCTGCAGGTGGTAAACTGGGTTTTCTGGCAACCCGGTCAGGGGACGTGCGCTTCTGGTGTTGCTGAGCTATGGGGAGGAGGGTCCAACTTTGAATGATATGTTTACAAACAGTAAGGGGCCATTCCTGCATAGTATGCCTTTCAAAATGACAAGGAGTGAACGGGTGAGTGAAAGTAAGATAGTAAACTAACAGGTAGCTTATCCCTGTTGAGTCTGACTATTATAGCAGTGGAAAGTCCTAGCTTTTATTTTGAACGATCAGTGTTTTAACCCGAACATCAGACTGTGTAAAAGCAAACATTCAGAGGCAGGGGTTGTGTAAGATAATATAGACCTAATGGCTTTCCCATCTGCTGTGTCTGGGTAGTGTGAGGCTGGCAAGGGGCCCCGTGTTCCTTCATGTCATCTAATACATGGAGGGAGAGGGAAAGCAGTCAGATAATTTTAGCTTATTCTAAAGACATTACTGGAGACAAAGTGTGAGTGTGTGCATGTCTGACTGAATCTATGATCATAGTATTTAAAGACTTTGTGCGTGTGTGTACTGTATGCACATGTTGGCGTGTATATAAATACACATTTGCATGCAGATGCGTTGTAGCGTGAATATTGTAATATTGTACGAATGAAGTCACAGTCACTCAAAGTGAATTGCCCTTTTATGACAGTAAACTGTGTGTAAAGGGATAAGGCTAAAGCCAGGTCGCAGGTTTGTTCACAAGATACAATGCAGAAATGTTCACATGTGAGCATCCACTCCCTGTACACAGCTGTCTGATTATCGTGCATGTGTATGTACAGTGTGCATGGCAGAGGCCCATGCATGCGGTCTTGCAAGGTTATTTCATGTGACTCCTCTGGCTGGAGGGCTTCTCTCTGCATCTCACTCGCTCTCCTCCCGCTTCTCTCCGTCTCTCCCACTTAGAAGCGTGCTGTGCTGTAGGATGCTGTCTGAGCCAGCAGCAGTCTGAATGCTGATGAATGTCTGCACAGATAACCTGCAACTGATTTCACTGTCTGACTCCCCTCAAATGTAACCCTTGTGTTGCCAGGCAAGTTTAAAAAAGAAAAGAAATACATGCTTATTTGCAGTATTAGCCGGGTGACTAGGGGGTTACACACATATACATAGCACTTGGGAGCTGTGCAGAACAACACAAAGTGCAGTTTTGGCAAACGAGTAGCTGCAGTTAGGGACTAACGTCTCATTCAAGTGTATTACAATGATAGTATACTGACTGAGAAGAATCATCTCTTAGGTTAACCTGTCCAAAGATTTAAAGGCTTCAGTAACAAGCCCACTTCTACAACCCTCAGAAAACTCTTGTCATTGTCATCACCTTTCCAATCTGTTCACCCCACTTACTTCTTTTTCATCACTTCGAACTACTTCTAACAGCACATTAGTACTCCCTTTTTAGAAAGGGTTTAAATTTCTCTGCCTGTCCCTCCTATCACTTCTACTTCAACTTACTACCTTAACATTGGACTGAGAATAACATGAAGCCACAACTCCTCCTCTTCCTCCCTTAGCGACACTTAGATATCATGTTGTCACATTTGATGTCGCTCTGCTGGCCAACGAGCTTGTCATTTCCTGGGCCAGACGTTTTACACCGGCCCATCTAATAACTGCTGAGTAAAATTAAAGTGCATTAAACACCAAAATAATGCACGTAAAGAAACACACATCAAGCTATAAGATTAGATAGCTTTCTTCAAATAATATAAAGACGCTGTCATTCTATAAACACTGGATATGCTTAAACATGTAGAAAAGAGCCTCTGAGACTTGTGTCAATACTATATGCACGCACGCGCATGCACACTCACTTACTCACTCACTCACTCTCACACACACACTCTCTCTCACACACACACACACACACACACACACACACACACACACACACACACACACACACACACACACACACACACACACACACACACATCCCCCCATCACCTCACTCCTGTGTTACCCCATCTCACCCCTCTATATTGCCTTCTGGGATTCTCTCATCTTCAAGCTTCACTGACTTGTCCTCATGTTTTGCACTCTGCTTGATCTGCACACATTCATCAGGTAGTCACCTGCCTCCCTGTGACATCACTCCACATCATTGTTGCCCGGACTGTAACTGTTTTTCTAATCATGTGCGTGCCTGTGCAGATTTGAATGCTTTGCGTGTGCACATCCAACACAATGCCTGTTAACATGCAGTCAGTGCATGGTGGAGCAACAGAGACAGTAGCAACACTAGGGTGTCGATCCCAGGGTGCACTGGGAATGCTTGAGGAAATGTAAGCAGCTTAAGCAGTCCATGATGTTGTCATCTCTTCTCAGCTGAGCTCCCAAAATAACAGACCCTCTGGGTACAGACTGGCAGAGCTGAGAAGGGGACAGTCAACAGAAAGACCCAGAACAACTCGGCCCAGATTAGACCAGATCAGACTATCCCAGTTACTCAGTCCACTTAAGCTCAAACAATTTAACCTTGCAAAGCAAAAATTATTCCAGCGGACTGTGCCTTTACATGGTATGACGATTCTCATCCTCTCTACTGCAGAAACCTGCATCCCCAGCACATTTTATAAAGGCCTGAGTGCAGCAGTCAATTTCCCATGAAACCCTGCATTTTGAGGGCTCACATGGTGCCAATTGACTTAAAAGTGCGTGCTCTCTGCTTGAACCTAGTGTGGCTGGTGAGGTGGATGTGGTACTGGTGGCAGGGGAGGTAGGATTAACGTGTCACACACACAAACACTTCAACTAGGCCCCATTAAGTGGCTAAGTGTGTCGGAAAAGGAGGGCCTTACACTTCCACTGAGACAGCAGACACAGAAAAGTGTTTAAGTCTCCTCGCTGCCCCCCTTTCTCCTATCTAGGTCATAATGTAGGCTGTAGGCTAGCCTATGTATATTCTAAGCATGGTAACACACACACAGCATGTATGCCTGTAAATGGGGAGATCGGCATGGAGTGCCCCACTCTCTGTGACACCAGCTTATGCGATGTAGCACATGAGAGCTTGCATTTAATGGTGTGTGTGGTTGTGGACCTATGTGACTATATATGGTCTTTCGAGCATCTTTGTCGCCTCTGATGCAGCACTGTAGGAGTGTGTGGATGAGCTCATTCTCACCTGTAAAATGTTCGCTGAATTATTCATGACAGAGTGCTAAACTGGTTGGAGCTGACAATAAGCTATTTCTGGAAAGTCACATTTGAATATTATATATATATATAAAAAAGAAATCTCAAATCTCTCAAATATGTTGCCATGTTTTTTGTGTCCTTTGTTCTTTATTTGACAAATTTAAAACATATTTGATTGCTGTCTTAAGCAGGAGGACAAGACATTTCAAGGGTTTGAAAAAAGTATTTGACATGTTTTTATTGCTGCCTCTATTAGTAAATCTAGTCCCTGGTGTTCAGAGATAACCTGCACATATCTATCCCATCCCTGCTGAAGACAGTGAAAAATACATACTGAAAGTGAGATAAAGCAATTGATGCCATTCCAGCTGTTTTATATATAGTAGTTGTCGTGCACAAAAGGCACTGGTTGTGATTGCTGTTTTTGCTGACAGGCTTAAGGGACTTATTTATGTATATTGCCATAAACATTTTCCTTCCATTTTAAAATGGCAAATAGTCAGAATTCATTAAATAAAAATATTTTAAAATAATGTTTAGGGGCCCAGATGGCACAGCAGCACTCTGGTAGAGGTTAAATTCAAAGTAGAATAGGTACTAGCTTGGCTCCCTATCAAACACAATTACAACACATAGCAGTCCGCATCTTACCCTGATCTGACAGAGGGACTTATAGTAACAGTGGGACGACTGCAGTGCAGGGGGATTTAGATATTCTAAATTGAGACAAAAGGGAGCAACAAGGTAAATACATAGACACTTTAATACAAAACACTATCCAGTGCATAAAGCTGTGCTTTTGATATTTTTCAACATCAGCACCACATACACTATGTGTCTTTTTTGCCTCTATACATTAACACTTTCGCAAGGTCAGAAGCCAAATTGCAGCAATCGCTTCAGCTCACATATTCCCTCTGGCCTGTAGTAAAGTCAGCTCTGTGGGTGCCACCAGTCAAAGTCCACCATCCATTTAAGTTGTCAAACCCAAGGTTGTAGTCAGTTGTTGTACTGCAGAACCAGATTTATTTAATTTAAGGAATTGATTGATTGCTAAACTGTCATTGTGCTCTTAGCCTTGGAGTGCCATGCTCACAGTTTTGCTCCTACAGAGTGTCATTACACCTGTTTACGGCACAGGTCAGGGGGCAGGGCACTGAGTAGGCCTGAAGGCATGCCGGGGATGAGGAGAATTATGCTTGATGGTGTGATGTGGTGTTGATTGCTCTTGTGTTTTTTGCCTTATCTGATTATGATGCTGACACCTGAGGTGCCGGGGTGTGACAGGCAGAGGGTTAAAGAAGAGCATTCTGCAACTCGACATTAAAGGAATACGGTCCATGCGGTTACATAGCCTGACTATATTTAGCCCTCTTTTACAGCCAAAGGTCATTTGTTTGGAAAAAACATAATCTTTCTGAACATTTTTAAATATTGTTTTTTTTAAATAACAAATTTGAATTTGCTAGATGGTACTTTTAGATGAATATTTTATGTATTTTTAAGGTGCAATCCTGAAAGACACCTCCCATCAAGTCTAGCTGCTTTACCCACAATCCCCTGTGGATAGTGAAACTGCAGGCCAGCAGAAGCAAAGGTCATGGAAAACCACTGCTGCTCCCTTTGTTGATTAGTTTTCCTATCCTACATTATTAAACCTTGCTGTTAAGCCTACTCTGTTATGTGGTAGATGTTATATCATAATACATAGTAACAATCCACTTTAACTCCAATTCCCTTTGTTAAAGGAATACGCCAACTTATTGGGACATTAGCTTATTCACTGTAACCCCGACAGTTAGACAAGTCGATACATACCCTTCTCATCTCCGTGCGTGTCGTAACTCTGTCTGACGGCTCCACCGTTAGCTTAGCCTAGCACATATCCTGGAGGTAACCGGCTCCAACTAGCCTACTGCTCCGAGTAAGTGACAAAATAACAGCAACATGTTCCTATTTACATGTTGTGATTTGTATAGTCACAGCGTGTACAAATAACGTCACTTGAGACACAGCCATCTTCTAACTGTATACAAACTGGGAACTATATTCTCAGAAAGGGAAGCAGTGGTACTTGGGCAGAGTGATACGCTTCAACTCTGAGCAGAGCTGCAAGCATATCACTCCGACCAAGTAGCGCTCAGCAGAGCTGCAAGCATATCACTCCGCCCAAGTAGCGCTCAGCAGAGCTGCAGCATATTACTCTGCCCAAGTAGCACTGCTTCCCTTTCTGAGAATATAGTTCCCGGTTTGTATACAGTTAGAAGATGGCTGTGTCTCAAGTGGTGTTGTTATTTGTACACGCTGTGACTATACACATCACAACATGTAAATAGGAACATGTTGCCGTTATTTTGTCACTTACTCGGAGCAGTAGGCTAGTTGGAGCCGGTTACCTCCAGGATCTGTGCTAGGCTAAGCTAACGGTGGGGCTGTCAGACAGAGTCACGACACGCACGGAGATGAGAAGGGTATGTATCGACTTGTCTAACTGTCGGGGTTACAGTGAATAAGCTAATGTCCCAATAAGTCGGCATATTCCTTTAACAAAGGGAATTGGAGTTAAAGTGGATTGTTACTATGTATTATGATATAACATCTACCACACACCAACTTTCAGATTTTTCTAGTGAAAGACTAGTGACTGACAATGCAAACTAGACAGAAGCACACAAGAAGCTCACTGCGTAGAATGGCTACTTGACCCTAATGGCTTTTTGACGTACCCTGGTAATCAGAGTTATGCCGGAAAAGTTCGGTCAGGGAATTGTGCAGGACCAGAGGTGCTTAATGTACGGAACTATGGTCCCTCTGGCTTTTATGGCCTCAAGCCATAATAGAGTGTTTGTGGTTAGGTCATATAAAGGACAAATGCTAGTCCAGTCTGCATTCGATTGAAACCTGATGGAGCGTGGAGAGAGCACCAGTTGTAAGTCTGTGAGCATGATGGGTACAGTTGTAAGCTCCTCCATATATGTCGCCAGTGCATGGTAGCATGTTCATATTTGCTGGTTAAGGTCTACTGCTCTGACATTAATAAGTGCTGTGATGTTTGTGTGGCCATTACTGTTTTAAATAGCCTGGGCACACTGTCACAGACTTGTGTTGTTCTTGTTTATACCCTGTTTCTGAGTGTTACTTAAGTGGTTGATTGTGTACAGACTGTTAAAGCAAATTTCCTCTCTATAGTGTGAGTGTGAATGTACAGTAAAACCTTCACATAGGTACGACAGAAAAAACAACAACCTCCAACCAAAACAATGGATCCATGACCCCAGATTGCTGGCAAACAGCTGTGATGTGAAAGTGGGACACCTGGCCTTTTATCTCTCCTTTTTAATTCTATCATTTAGAATAAGAAAACAACTGAAATATCATTTGGGGCACTGGTGGACTGCAGCAATCATTATGATCAATAATGACACAGTATATGCCTGTAAAAAGAAAAGAAAAAACATGTTAAAGGGGCACTCCACTGATTTTACATATAAAGTTTAGTTGTGAAAACAGTTGTCTTTCTGTATCTATGTAAAATGCAAAGACCATCAATGTGGTTTTTGAAGCCTTCACAAAAAAGGAGGCATAGTCTGGTCATGATGGATCTGGAGATGATATTGACTTCCAGTGATCTGCATCATGTGCCATGGATGAGGTCATATTCTGGCTGTGATTCAAGACAAGAGCTGTTGCTATCGATCATCACATCATGTGAGCCATGCTGCATGATTTCAAATGCTGCACTCCTTAATGTGTTTGCATGCTGTAATATTATGAAGCACTAAGGATGTTGGGTTTATTATTAGTATCTTTTCATCTCAGTTGAATAGGACATCTGGCCCTATAGCAATACAACTGTAATAGTATGAGAAAATGGATGCTGTATCAAGAATCTCTCTCATAGCCATTTTATTTGGTTTAGTGAAGCAGTGTGGCATTTTATTTCCAGTGTGCTGCTTGGTTTTGTGTTATAAACAAAAGGGCATGGCTGTTATTACAAACGGACCTATGAAACTGACAAATGGGTGCAAAGATACATAAGATCTGTGCCATCAGTTTATAATTGTAAAGTGTGATTTTTTTTAGAGTGGGCAGTACTTATCAGTGTTTAATAAAAGGTGAGGAAGCAGTAGGATTTTTTCAGTATTGTTACTTTTAGCATGAACTGTAGGCCTGTGTGTGCTTATCAACAATTGAGCATCAATACAATTTCTGCTATCATTGCAATCTATTGCAAATAACATCTATGCACTTTGCAGTGATTGAGCCAAAGCCAGCCTTGCATGCATTTGCTGCACATATATAGCCATGAAATATTTAAAATAGTGACATAGTAGTTGACAAGGGTTTCTACTGCAGAGGAGCAGTAGACAAACGTCTTTTATTTCAGGACTGTTTGCTGAAGTGACGCCTATGATTTCATTTGCTCAGAAGAACAACAGTGCAAAATCCAAGATAGCAGTATAGACAAGAACATACACACTTTAATCATGTTGACAGCATGGATTCTGACATGCATACTGATTCACCACTGCTTGTTTTGAATGATGGGCGGCTACGTTTGGAAGAGAATCAACTCTGACACAAATCAGCAGGTGAAGCCCACTCACAATTTACTCAACAATGTAGGCATTAGAGCAGATAAGTATGATGTAGCAATTAATGCTTAATTGTTACAATTGTTCCTCATTAAACAGGTATCGACAACACTAATAGCCCGTATCCCATGGGAAATACTGCCTCATTTGATAGATTTCTGTAACATTGCAGTGTTTCTACTCCAGCCATTCTGTAGCGTTTCTCCTTTCAAGCCGTGGGTGTTGTCATGGTAATTATCTGCAACATTGTGAAGCAGTTTAGTGTTTTGTGGCCTTGGCTCCTGCTCGTCAGTGTTGGCTGTTCGTATATACACACAAATACAAACACCCAAACAGCTGTGGCAACATTAATGAGGGAAGAACACAAGAATCTCTCTGTGCAGGTGGAAGAGAATGCAAGTACGTTCAGTGATTTATTCATCCATCAGCAATCCACCAATGAATGAATAAATGAATTAAATCATTTATCTCACAAAAACATGAAATTGGAGGTAAAGCTGAGACAGAGCACTTTGGTTCACCAGCTGCTCGACTGGCCTCGCAGTGTAGACTGTTCTGGAATAGTGTGGCAGGGTAACAAGCGGTTTTCAGTTACAGATCCATTTTCACACGGGGATCATCCACAACTTGCCCTTTCCTTCATCTCACTCTGTCCCTCCCTGAAGGTGTCGTTCGCTCGCACAACATCAATAAATATTTCTCTTTCCAGGTGTTAACGATTAAGTTGTGTTGTGTTAAAGATAGTTGCTGGGACAACCTGAAACCCCATGTAATTATATTTTTCTGGGCCTCATTATATCACCAGCTTTTACAGTGTTTTGAGCTAGGGTTTAAGCACATTTTCCTCAGGTTAAGCCAGATCAGAACTAAAATGGCACACTTGATTCACTTGATTGACTTGCAAAGCCATTTCCACTGTAAACCTTCTGCTCACCTTGATCAATGCTTTCTGCCTGTCTGTTGAAGAACAATAACCAATCTGATCTCACAGAATTCCGTGAAATGAACACTGCCCCTTAAGTTAAGGAAAAGGTCACGGGTGGGCTTACGTTTCCTTGACACGCGGGACAACAATGGGACGGTTGGGTTTAGGAAAACAATAATGGGACGCGTGACAACAACGGGACGGTTGGATTTAGGAAACGTGGGACACGATCTCCGGTCTCCTGGGTGAAAGTCCTTTGTCTGACCCATCCACCACCCCAACCAACCTCCATGCAGATTTTCTGCCTTTCATCATACTCTCGCTACCGTAGTCGCACTTAATGCAACGTAATCTTCTCATTGACTTTACATTGGCATTGTTTTCCGTGGTGGCCACACGGAATTTTCACACATTCTGTGACACCACCACGTAATGCGGTGTTAACAGTTTGTGATCATTTCATGGAATTCTGTGAGACCAGGCTGCAATAACACAGTGATTATTGCCCAATAGTTGTCTCCTCTTCAGTAAGAATCGAAACAGAGTTACCTGGATGTTAATCCAGTTTTACGAGTATGTGTGTTGCCCAATGTAACAAACTAAATTAAGGAATGTAAACACACTTAAAATCCATCTGTCTAGCGTTGCAGTGGTGCTATCAACGGGTGAAATTAGATGCTGAATTATAAATCAAAACGTACAGCATGTGTATCTATTGCGAGAGTCCTGTTAATCTCTTGCATCATTATAAATCCATCTTTATATATATATATATATATATATATATATATATATATATATATATATATATATATATATATATATATATATATATAATTGATGGGCTTTGTCATACAGTTATAGGAAACTAATATGGCACAGTCTATACTGTTCTTAAAGACGGACTAAAAAATAACGCTATTTTCAGACACTGTTTGACTCGGCTTTTTATAGAAATGTCTGGATGCCAGTAATTCCTGGAGAAATGTTGTCAACAAAAACTACCAGGACCCTGGTTTGTCACCTGTTGCTACTGCAAGTGCTCGTAAATACCGGGAAGGGTGTAGATTTCCATTTACCACTTGTTGTGTGTGTGTTGTCGGGTGTCAGTGTATGGGGAGTGTGGGTGGGTTGATAACGCTGAGTAAAGCAGCTGTCTTAAGCAGTTTCTGTGTAATTGTAATCCCTCTGATCAGGCGCTCTGTAAACACCAGATAGTAAACCTAGCCTGGAGCTTGACTCAGCGTTGGACATACACACATGCGCACTCTTTTTCATAAACACTTACTCACATGCCAGTACAAAGACACTTATAGATGTGTGCATGCACACAGACACATCTTGGTCCTTTTGTGGAGCTCTTATATGTGAATTGCCCTTTAAAATTATAGCGTATAATAATTGAAGTAATGAGTGGCCAGTAAGCACTTGTGTTTTTGATTAATTGATTGATTGATTCGTCACCATCTGCAGGGCCATCACAAAGATGGTACCCCTTGCCCTATGTATGCTTATGAAGTACAATTCTTGTAAAACTCACACTCTGAATTAAAGTGAGAGGGAGAGATGACTCTACTCTATGGAACAATTTTAAATCCTTCAAGTGCAGTGCCTGTGTAAGACTGATGGAATGGACTCTTGCTCTATCGCTCTTGGATTTCAGTTTTTATCACGGGTGGTGCCAAAAGCTTCTGCTGAGATACCCCCCCCCCTTTATCTGCTTTCTCTCTTTCCCACTCACTCTCTCTCGACACGTAAGCACTGAGTGGCGGATGGAAATGTTAGCTAAACTTGCTTTGCCTGTGTAAGGCATTTATAAAAGATACACAGCTACATGTCTGGATGGCCCGACTGCATAATTCATGTCTTGGTGTAGAGCTAAATCCTCTCTCCGTCTCCCTCTGCTGTACTCCCCAACTATGTAATGGGTTCTGTGTAGTCATAAAATGCTGGTAGCGTCAACTAATGCCCACCCTACCTCCTACACACACACACACACACACACACACACACACACACACACACACACACACACACACACACAGGTACGGAGTCAGAACCAGAACTGCACTCAACTCTTTGTAGCCATACTTTATTTATCACACCGTCCTTCCGTTGAAACATTTGTTTGCTTTTAACGTTTTAAGTTATACATTCTGCTTCTGCATTTGATAAACTAGAGGGTCAATGCATTTTATATTTTGAGCATTCTTATCCCATTCGCTATTATCACCTTTTCACCAGTTGTATTTGTAGTTGCTCTACAGTCATGCCTGCATAAAAGCAGCTAGTGACACACCTTTTAGATATATCCCCTTAAAAATGTATGAAGAAGGCTACAGAATTCACCAGGCGCTATTGTCTAAGCACCCTTTAAGAGGATTGCTTAATTTATTCGCCTGTTGTTCCACATTCATTCTAGGTTGACACATAATCAATTAACATCTAGAGCTATTATCTGAAGCCAGAAATAAGTAGAGAGGTGAGGTTCCTGCCATGAAGTTGGTGGTGTACAGGCTTGTGCCTGCATGTGTTTGGACAGCGTTTGCTGGAGTGAATTAGTGTTAAGATGGGGAGAGTGCCACTTGGAATAAGACCAGTGCAGTCTACATGTCTCACAGGGGGGCTCATGGGGAAAGGCACACACACACACACACACACACACACACACACACACACACACACACACACACACACACACACACACACACCAACAAGTTAGCTAGAGATTATGCTACACAAACCGTACACAGACAGACAAAGATTTATGCATGTGAACATGTTAATGCACACAAACTAAATACCACACAAGAAACTCACAGTTCAATCAAAATGGCAACATTATAATTTGCATCTTAACCCCAAGGCCAGCAGAACACACAGGTGTTTAGTTTTCAGCAAAACAGGGTTACCAGGCAGTTAGTGAAACTTGTAACCAGGTGTTTACAGTAAAATCTGGATTGTGGCTTTGTACACACAGTGAACACACACACACACGGACGCACGCACCCACCCACCCACACACTGCACGCACACACACACACACACACACACACACACACACACACACACACACACACACACACACACACACACACACACACACACACACACACGCCCTGAGGCCCCTTGGGCAGATGGACTCCCCAGACAAGCCCGCCTACACACATTGCAGTATGCATTGTGATATTTGTTATACAAGCATACTGGAAACACTGCACACATGCACGCACATTTGTGTGAGTCTGTTCTGAGAAACATGAAAGGCAAGATGTTCAGGGACCATGACCTCACCAAAAAGAGTCGGGCGATTTTTGAAGTCATTGCTGTCATGCTGTGACGTGCCACATCTATGGTTTTATTGTCTTCAAAGTGACAGAGCTCACAGAACAGGTTGTTATTTTCACAGTGCTGCTGGCAGACTGTCCTCATGGGTTGTGTATTTGCACAGGGTGACAGAATGAGGCAGTCACCTTTTCTGTGGACATCTTCTTTTGGGTACTTAAAGATTCATGCATAAAAAAAGTCAGTTTGATAGAAACCACCACCGCAAAACATTGAAGGCAAAAATCTCTGATTGGTTACCTGATGTTTCAACACAGAACAGTAGAACGGTGGAACAGGGGAACATAGTGTATCTGGATGTGTATCTAACTCTATCTACTTAGAGAGTCAGAACCAAACACACAAACCATAACGGGGGTCCTGTTTAGTAAAATGTAATAGATGCTATAGAGTTAACATTGCACAACAACTATTCTGGCATTACTATCCCGCCACGGCACCACCCTTCATTGTCCCAGCAAATCTGCTTTCTTCTGGTTTCTCATTTGTGTGTGCGTGTGTTTAGGAGAGTGTGTTGAGAACATGATAGGTGAACAGCTGGGATGACTTGGCTGATGTAGTAGGACATGTACAGGCTGGGCAACAGCTGCTAGTGAACAGGATCCGTCCGGTGTTAGACCACAAGACTTGGAAAATATTTTTCAATTCATATTCTAAATAGTGGGCTACAGTGGCAATGATACACCCAGTGTATTTTTGTTTGTTCAATGAGACACATGTAACTTGTGTTAGTTTTATAACTTGGCAACTGCTGCAGACAGGGTCTTCTAAATCTGCCAAAACAAAAATCACTACATAATCTCTATTTCTAGTTTAGCCAAACTTTCCAAAGTACAGCATGCATCTATTTATACAGCTTTCTGGGTCAGATTAACTGTGTTTCTGGGTTGTTTTCAAGACCTTGTTTGACATCAGCAAATTTCCCATTACAGTTTTGTAAAATTTTGTAAAATGTATGAAGGATTAGCATCTTCATTTAAAGTATAAAGAGTTCTGCGAAAGTTTCGGTATGAGTAGTGACATTTAGATAGAATTAGTCAACATCATTAAATTAAAGTGACTGCACATGCAAGGAGCACAAAGAAAAAGTTTGTCTGATTGGTGAGCCATCCCGTCACTTAAGTTCAGAAGGACTGTCTCCGACAAGGACTATTGTGGAATGACCTTATTTGTTCCAGTTCAGCTCGTCACTTGCTGTGGTTCCGATCACAATAACAAATGCCTGGATGTTTTCCCAGCTAGACACAAGCAAAACAACTAAGGGATGTGTGTGTGTGTGTGTGTGTGTGTGTGTGTGGATGTTGTCCCTCTTAAAATGCATCATCAGGAAACTGAGCCATCAAACACTAATCCCATATTTTTGATGATTCAGATAGTGTTGGCGTTAGCTGTTCCTAAATCTCTTCTCTCTGAATGCCTGGATTTGAATCCTTTATGTAATCCTGCATCAAGGCCAAGCTAGTTGGGACTCTTGTGTCAATTGGAATTGACAGTGTGTTCTTCACTTGTTAATATTGCAGAAGGGTTAGCCATAATACCAGCTCAATCCTTTTTTCTGATATTTTATTTACTTATGCAGTAATGTAAGGAGCTACTGTTCAATCCTCTTGCTCTTGTTCTCATTTTTATTTGGGCCAGTCCTCTTTGTTCCCAACTTCTCCTCTGGCAATTTTCACCTGCTGTTGTTGAACCCCTATAGTATATCAGTGAAACACAGATAGGAACATGTTTACTTGTATATATATAAAGTAATTCATGTGATGAAAACATAATTAAAATATTCACAAAGCATCACAAACTCACATGTAAAAGTCATGGGTTCCTGTGAGCTGACTTCCTCATAAATAAACTCTGGAGTAATATGTGCAACATACTAAGCAGAGAGGACATACTGTAACTCGTAGCAACACAGTCACATCACAACAACAACAATAATATAAAACAAACTATTTTACAGAAATACATTTTCTGCCATCCAAACTCTCATACGGAAGGGCTGAGTGAACACTAGAAACAACCGGAAAATAATTTAGCTTCATTACTATTTTAAAGGAACACAGCGACTTATTGGGACATTAGCTTATTCACCGTAACCCCGACAGAGCTGCAGCATATCACTCCGCCCAAGTAGCATTGCTTCCCTTTCTGAGAATATAGTTCCCAGTTTATATACGGTTAGAAGATGGCTGTGTCTCATGTGACATTGTTATTTGTACACGCTGTGACTATACAAATCACAACATGTAAATAGGAACATGTTGCCGTTATTTTGTCACTTATTCGGAGCAGTAGGCTAGTTGGAGGACGGAGATGAGAAGGGTATGTATCGACTTGTCTAACTCTCGGGGTTACGGTGAATAAGCTAATGTCCCAATAAGTCGGCGTGTTCCTTTAACATTTAATTCTGGAGTGTTCCATTGCTTCATAAAGTCAGTGTCTATTAAATGCTTTAGAGTTTATCAAGAGTTTATTGGTGGTTCATCAAGGGTTTTATTGCTCATTGGAATTTATCTTCATCTGACAGCAACAACAAAAATATCCTCTAATTAATAAGCCATGAAATTCAATATCCTTACACAAACAGAAACTGATTCACACAAACACTCACAACTAATAACACCTTCAGAAGAATTACAACCTATTTAGTAATTAATCAATCAGTAACCACAATTCTGATGACATAAAGGCTCAATGCTCTATTGAAATGAAACAAACACATTCATGTTTCATTCATCACAATCAATCAATCAATCATGCATCTTAATGTGAAGGGAACTATTATAAATCCAAACTAAAAGAATCTAATTAAAGTGTGTTAACCACTTGCAGAATAAAGGTGATATAGGTGCAACATGGCCGTTTATGGTGTCCACTTCAACTTCAAATCTAACTGTCGCACTTTTCCCTCCTTCCCACTCTTTCTCTGTAAAAAAAAATTGATCTGTAACAAATGACAGATTTTGGGACCGTTCGCTGCAAATGTTCAGTAAAAGTGCTGAGACTCACACTAATGCCGTTTTAAAGTCACCCTCCTTTTTCTGCTCCACCTCTTATTCCTGTTCATTAAAACTGTACACATGCCTTCACTCCTCTTCTTTCCTTCTCCGCCCCCTCTCCCTCTGCTACCTTTCCATCTCTAACAAACAGGAAAGGCTGTACATGTGCATTAATAAACTGGGAAAAGTGTGTGTGGATTTGATGCCCATCTGGGTTCTGATCTGGTTGGCAGAGGGCAGAGGAAGATGATGCCCTCCATATCTGCTCTGCCAAGGACTGTGCTCTTGCAGAGACGCTTGGATCAAGTGTTTATTAAGTTTTTTTAAGTAAAGTAATTAAAGGTAAAGTGGAGGATTTTCTTTTTCCGGGTGGGTCATCAAGACTATTGGTCCTCCTAGTTGTCAATCATTCTGGGATATGTTTACGTAAGGCCGTCGTACGTGCCGTGACAAGTCAGTGAGCAGACGGCTACGGCCTCCGACCATAGACAGTATATAAAAGCCTCCGACCGTTGCCAGTGCCTCCCCGCTCTCGGCGATAGCTTGTTTGTTGGCCTGTAGCATACTAAAGTTAGCTATAGAGATGCTTCTCGTAAATAGATTTCCACTTACCGGTGGCGAGTCTGACATAGTGGAAAAAGTGCAAATCTTCTTTTGGAAAGTAGGCTTGTAGAGCCATGCCGACAGCAACTTGTAAACAGAGCGTGCACGAGGGGAACTAGGCTCCTGCATGCTCTCTCGTGCACACGTTTAATAGGCGTTCCCTCTCGGGAGCAGGTAGGGTGTTGCGCATGTGCATTTTTTCAAAAAGTGGAGAGGGCGGTTCTTTTCTAAAATTCGGGAAAATCCTCCATTATACCTTTAATAAAGAGGCTTGTTACCACTTGTGAAGGTTTAGTGGTGATATGATCATATGGTGCTTGCAATCATTACATAACTGCTGTTGGGTTGAATTTAGTGATTGAATGTTTGGAATTTCTATATATGTTGTCTCTCCAACAGAGCCCTGAGACTGAGATCTGGAGTGAGAGGATGTCAGAGAGAAGGATGCTGGTAGATAATTCATTTTTTTCAGTGTCTGACAGAGCTGAGGTGTTCTCGAACACTGAGTCAGGACCTGTCGACCCCATATTGCTTATAGCGATGGATGGATGTGGAATGGGCCTCTGCACTTAGTCAGCTGTGCATTGAGACATCAGTAAGTGCACTAAAGGTTGTCACAGAACAGAAGGTTGGGGACGGTCACTACTGGCCCTGCTAAATAGCAAGTATACTGTTCCCATTATATTATGCTATTTATTCTGACCAGAACAAAGTACATGTGTGACGTAGCCCTCAGTGGGTTAAATTAGTTGATGTGACAGTATTTGATGCTCGTCCACTCCTTTTAAATAGTCATCAGATTGCTTTTGGATCAGATCTCTACATTTTGATTGGATATTTCGATCTGATATGTTGCAGACAGTTATGGGCTTCATGATCCAGCAGATGTGACTCTCCGTCTCTCTTGCTCTGAGCTGCAGGTCTCACACTGAGATTGTCTCCTGTTATGTAACTGGCTAGATGACAGCGTTCTTCTTTTTTCTTTTTTTTTTTTCTGTGTTGAGCATTTATGGCCATTGGGCCAATGAAGGACATATTTGTGATTTTTTCCCATTTAAAGCATTTTATACATTACGACAGTGCAGTTTTTATGGAAATTGTAAAGGTAAATAACTTTGCTCTCACTTTGTTGACTAAGGTCGTATAATGTGGGCCTGTTTATTTGTATGCTTTCATAAAGGCCAGTTTGCTTCAATACATAGATCAACATCTTTCTAGTCTAATACCATATCCTAGAGTTATCCATAGTGTACGTATCACTTTTTATACTGTAGCTAAGAATTTAGAAGAGGTGTAGCTGTGTATATGGCATATGCTTTCTTAAGCATGAAGCAACAAACGTGCTGCTTGGAGCCAAGTGGAAAGTCTGCTGATACCGACTGTTATTTTACTTTTCATAAAACAGCACATGATCTAAAAAGGAAATGTTTGTCTTTCTGTCTTGTAGGCTTGCTAGGTAAATGTAAAGCAGACACCAAATGACACAACTACCAAAACAAAGGCAAAGGAAACAGGAGGAGGTAGTCGACACTGTGCTAATCGTCTTATGCATAAAAGAAGATGGATGTTCCGCTGGCAGAAAACCATACCACTCTACTTCTCCGGTCAAATACATGGGAAAAAATCCCACTAAGACACCCTTCCATTTAACCCGGGGAATGGGGCTCCATAAGCGGATAGAAATCTGCCGTTTCTCCCTCTACCTCTCCGGTCAAATACTTGGGAAAAATCCCACCACGACACCCTTCCATTTAACCTGAGGAAGGGGCTCCATGAGCGGATAGAGGTCTGCCGTTTCTCCCTCCTCTTCTCCGGTCCACTTCCAAGTATTTTACCGGAGAAGTAGAGGGAGAAACAGGAGGAGGAAGTCAACACTGTGCTAATCGTCTTATGCATAAAAGAAGTTGTTCCGCTGGCAGAAAACCATAGCGAGATGGACAGGCAATGCGTCCTTCCATCCTTACAACCTTATTGTGTGACGTTTGACAGCAAGCCCAGAGTTGACATGTACAGAACACATATGAAACATATGATCGGCAGGGAGTAGTATATGCTTTACAATCCTATTTGCTCTTGTCAGCTGTTAATTGTCGTGAAAGGGATCCTTACATTAATCTGCCTTAGCAGAAGTGTGTGTTTGATCCCTGTCTGTTGACACGATATCCATGAAACATTTGAATCCGTAATAGGGATGGAGGTTGTGTGCGTGACAATATTTTATTCGATCGTTGTGGGTTTGTGTGTGTTCATGTTCATTTGCTATGCTATATGCAAAGGTTGTTGCCCTTTATCTGCAGGAGGTACACTACAGTACAGTACAGTATACTGTAGTCTTACACAAGTTTTGAATACCTTATTAAAGAAGAATGAGAAATTGAATTCTAGACATTGCATTTGACTAATTAATATGCCAGAAATTAGTTGCGTTTTTAACTGTTTTTATGTTCATGAGTGTTCATTGTGTGTGTGTTTAGTGTATATCTGCTGTCACTCTGCCATCCAAAGTAGCATGTTGCAGTAATAGTAAAAAGGTTAGAACTGTGGAAATATGTGTGTGTGTGTGTGCGTGCGTGTGTGTGAGACTGCATGCAGGCGTTTACACGTGTCTGTGTGCTATGGAGTGAATGTGGACGAGTGTTTGTTATGTGGCCCTGTAATATGTAGAGACAGAGAGAGTGAGTGAGTTTGGAGCCAAAAGTCTCTCAACATTGATTTTTCTCAACTTGGCATATTTCCAAGACAACTGATGCATTCCAGGGATTTAAACCTCCATTATAAAACTACTGGGTGCCAAAATAGTTTTCAGTGTGAAAGGGTGAAACAAAAATAGTTTTTTATAAATATGTTGTTATTTGTCTCTTAAATGAGAATTAAAGGTGCTCTAAGCGATGTCACACGTTTTTTAGGCAAAATTTCTTTGTCACATACAGCAAACATCTCCTCACTATCTGCGAGCTGCCTGTCCTCTGAAATCACTGTAAAAAACGCGGTCTCTGTAGACAGCCCAGGCTCCACAAACGCCAACAAAAACAAACTGTGCCAACCTGCACCATACAACATAACAAACAGTCTTCCAGCGCTCCAGCCAATAACCGACACGAAGGATTTGGGGGTGAGGGTTGGGGGGTTAGTGCGCGGAAGCACGGAAGGGAGGGAGAGGGGAAAGGATGATGAGGAGGGAGGGGCGAGCTAGCCTCGTTTTGGTTGAAAATACTTCGAACATCAACAAGAAGTGCCGTCACCCAACATCGCTTAGAGCACCTTTAAAGAGCAATGGAGGTGTAATTCCGCATGTAATTGCATCATTCGAGTGAAACAGAACAATTGAGAAAAAACACAAGCATTCAGGTGGAGATTAGATAAGAATTATAAATGTTAGATCTATGAACTCTTTATATAGTTGGCAAGATAAAACCCAGGTCAAAAGTGCAGTTCGACTGTATATCTAATTATAAATCACAACTGGCAGGTGTAATGTTTTTAAGATGAGACTTTAAATGTCAAAACGGATACTCCTCTATAGAGTTGGGAGTCCCCAATGGGGTCACAAAATAAATCTAAGGGGTTGTAAGATTATTGATGGGTTAGTAAAGAAGAACAAAGTATTATTCTGCTATATTAACTGTAGTTAGTTTTTCTAACTTTTCTCTAATATTAGCTTGTTAGGCAGTTCAACCTCTTAAAGCCTAGTTATTCAGACGAAACAAGGTGTTCAAAGTAGATACTGCTGCAATGTAACAGTTTACGGGCCAAATTGGTCGGAATACCACTGAAATCACATTACTTCATTCTCCTGTCAGTGTGAAAGGACTTAGCCTTTGGAAGATGTTAACTGTCAACTGACCATTGTTTTTGTATGTGGTACTGGATATCATAATACCATGTTGAGTGCTTATGGACTATCTGTGCCAATGCAATGTTTTTGACCCCCCTCTTACAATTTCAGAACTGAGAGTATCCTACTTCCTGAAAACACAAATTAAACCGAAAGCCAATTCAGTTGTTCTGTCCGAAAATTGAACATTTTATTGAGATATGTTTTCCTTCGTTTAAATCAGGGTGAACCCATTTTTAGTCAGGGTGACATTACACATTTATACCTCACCACCCATCACACACACCACACAAACATGCTCATAAACACATGGCATACAACAAATATCAGATCTCTGACTCATCAAGTGGGAGTTGCATGAGTGTGTGCATGGACAACTAACCCTGAGACTGGGAAGCTGTCAGAATGAGGTAAAATGTGCTTTCTGCAAGGCCACTCTTTGATGCTGGATCAATACTTTTTCATAGGAGTGCTGTATTTGTCTATCAATTGGCTTTCAACAACAGTTTTGTTACATTCATCTCTGCAGATGAGCTGCATTGGCAGGCAGTAGTATTGTACTTGCTTTGCTCTTCTTGTGTGAGCACACCACACACACTTACTCACAAACACCAAACCAATCAACCTAACCTCTGATGATGGGGCTTATACTGTACTGTATGTGACAGTCTGTCAGAGTAGAATTGACTCTACTCAATAAGGTTCTGTGCTTCATTCCCAGAATTTCCCCTCATCATAAAGCCTGGAGGTGCCTCAAAGGTCAGCTCCATACAGTACGTCTGAATATATCTCACATTCTGAAAGACATCAAATCTGAACATAGGTTTAGTTTTAGTTATGATTTAAGTTAAGTTACAATTCCTTTGGAATCATGTCTTAATTCAGTAGACCTCCATTTGTGTTTGTGTTTCACACTGTCATGATGCACATTGGGTGGGAGATGAAAGAAAGATGAGATGACTTCACACAGCTTTTTTTCCAGATAAATAAATAGAATAAGATGACAGACTTCCTTCTGAGGCAGATTCATAGCTTCTTTTCATACTTAACATACTACTTATTTACAGTACATACTATTAGAGTAAATAGATTGCTTTTATGCAGAGAGCATGGTTAGAGCCATGGCCATATTGTATTGCATTTGAGTGTGTTGAGTGCTCTTTTATGCAATACACCTTTATATTAATGGAATTAGACTCCAAGTAAGTTTGAATATATTGCCAATGGAGCATGCACACATTTATTTAATAACATACATGTTATTTTATATTTTGCTACATTTAATGGCACTATGTTATACAGTATCATACGGCTAAACAGTGTTTATGAAAGATAACAATGTAGGGTATACTAAAAGCCTTGATTAAAATGTAGCCATGGATACAGTGAGACCTAAAGTTGAGACTGCTGATTTCTTCTTTTCAGTTTCATATTTATTTGAATTGTCATCATCACTTAGTTATCCAGGGATTCATGTTTTGATTACAAAAGGCTACAATATTTGTCCCAAGCTATCATGTACCATGTCGCTCTGTTTCTAACAAAAAAGGCAAAGGACAAAATAACAAGAGGGAGAAAGAGAGAGAGAGACAAACAATAAGCTCAGAGGGATAAAAGAGCATGAATAAAAAACGCAAGCTCATTCTGCGTTTCAATGAAAACCTCAAGTTCAACTCAACACACTTTCTCTGCTGCCTGCAAGGTGACTTACAACCAAAATTAAACTATTCTTTCTTGAGATGGAGCCACACTGAACCGTAGGCATCCCAGAAGACAATGTGCTAGATTCTGCTCCTTGTAAAACCACATTGAGGCCAGGCTATTTTCGAAACACAAACCTCAGGCAAAAGACCTGTTTCTGTGCTTAATACTGATTCTAATTTAGTAAGTATGCTATTCGTCAAGTCACAATGGTGTTCCACCTTCTTGATGGATATAAGCCATGACTTGAGTAAATTGTGCAGATTGCACCTCGTATATGGACGTGCAGTTCAGTTCTCTGGGCCTGACAGTGCTTCAGTTGATTACACATGTCCTTGAACCCCACTTGAACATGAGGCAGGTGGCATTTATGAGCTTGGGTGTGACTGATGACACTGTCACATTAAGCCTGCTCTTCTGTTCTCACACTTGCACATAAACACAGTACAGTCATTGCACATCACTTGCTTTTTACTCCATAAGGTAAATACTGCCCACACAGGTAGCACATCTACCATACTGTTGCCATAAAATCTGAACATGCCCTGTCATTCATAAGGGGCTTTAAATAGATGAGCAACTAACCGAAGCAAGATACATCTCACCCCCCTACCCATTATGAGATTTATCCCTGTCAGAGGGGCAAGGACATCTATTGCAGTGTGCTCAAGGTCCAGTGTGGCAACACTGGGGCCTGTAGATCACCGAATATCATGAACCCAGGAGACAGCTCACTCTGAGTGGCTGGTCTGATACAGAGTGAGGTGCCAGGTCCTGCTGTGTTATTCATCATGCATTCTTCAATCCCAATGTGTGCTATTCATCAAGGCTGGAGCAAGGATGAAGGAGATAGGCTGTAAGAGATGGTGCCCCACCCCCTCCTCGATTTGTTCTCTTAGCCCCACGTCACTCATTTTTATTACCTCGGATGAGTCGACAGTTAGTGGAAATTTGTGGAAGTTCTCGAGAGTCTATTCTACTCACACACACTCACACTTTCTACCTCAGCTATGAGCTCTGATAGGGATACTTACAAATGAGAATGTAATGACCATGTTAGCAGATATTAACATATTACATATTAGACCTAAGAGAGCAAGCTGAAAAATATGGTAGCTCAGCCACATATGCAGGAGCCTGACCGTGCAATGCTCTGTACTTAAGAGTGAGACTTTTGGACTAAATCCTATATGCAACAGGGAGCCAGTGAAGAGATTTAAAGGGTCACTGCCATTTATTTCAACGACCTCATCCACACTGTCGAAATTATTGAAATATTGAGCCATTACATTGAAAATCTTTTAGATAACAGGAGCCTCTAATTTCTGTAGCCTACTCCATAACAACAAGTTCAAGTTCAAGTTACTTTATTTGTACCCATGGGTAGATTTTGTTTGCAGTAGAGTTGTCAATCACACATGAAAACAAACAAAAGAAAAATTAAAAAGTTAAAATGTTAAAAGGTTAAAAAAGTTAAGTAGAAAAGTAGAAAAGTTCTTACAGGTCCAGGGTTAGTTGTTCCAAACACAACACATAAACACCAAAAATAAGCAGCTGTCCAAGTATAGCTATGACTTATTCCTCAGTGTAACGGCTGCAGGGACAAAACTGTTTTTGTGTCTTTTTGTTCTACACCTAGGGATTATAAATCTCCGCCCAGAGGGGAGAAGCTGAAACTCTGTGTACAATGGATGGGAACTGTCATTTAAAATTGAACCAGTTATGCGCTGTAACTGATTTGTATACAAGGTCTCCATGTTGAGCTGTGGCTCACCAATCAGCCTGCTAGACCACTTCACTATTTGGCTGAGTGAGTTTTTATTTTTCACAGAGAGGTTCCCAAACCAGGCTGCTAGTGCAAATGATAAAACAGACTACCTGAACGCCTTTTTCTCGTCTTGCATCTCACTCTCACTTTTAGTAACAATCTGAGCCTTTCAGTAGCAAAAAAACATCACTTTTATTGGACAAAAAGCAAGGCTCCACAATTGCCCCAATAGGTTACATTGTAGCTCGGTTTGCAGCGGCTTGTCATTGCGATCTCGCTCAATACTGGACCAAATTCAAAGAGTTTTGGTCACATCAGTCTATTAGACACAAATGCAAAGGGGAATGTTTGGAAAAAAAAATGGTAGTTACCCTTTAAGTACAGAGGTAATGTGAGACCATCTATTTGACCTCGTGAGTAGCCTTACGGCAGCAGTAGCAAGGTTGGAAAAGAGAAAACAACTGCAGCAGACTGCATTAATGTTTTGTGCCAGTAAGCAGTTTAAAGTTCTACCACTTGCCAACTGTTAAGTGTCTCATGGCACCTTAACACCTGTCTTGTGCAGATGAAACAAACCTTTCATTATTTGTTCAGTTTGTTTGGGGAGAAAAGAAAATGAATGGGCAACGGGGATATTTAACGTTTTTCTACTGATCATTGTCGTTTTCTAGATAAATAGACTTTTATCCCCGGGGAGAAATGTGCATGTCACAGCAGCAGTACAAAAATGAACCATACAGTACAAACAATGTGTGCAGTTTACAGGTATAATAAAAAGGCAGATTAGCTTAGCTCAATTTCTACTGAATCCAGTACAGTAGCAGCACTTGTGTGCCCCAGGGGCAGAGAATGGGGTCATATTTTTGAAGGAAACTTAGACCTCCTCTCATTTCATTCCAAAGCAGCATTAAAGTTTCAGTTGTGCTGTGGTTTTCTTGCGATGGATAGTATCTGTGGGGTATTCAGGACCTTCTGCTGGAGTGGAGGTGTTAGTGTAGCAGGTCATCCAGGAGTCACAGGAGACGCATAGGTACTGATATGTCCCGTAGGATAAAAGGAATGTGGTGATTAATTGCCCTGGGCATGGCACCCTGATTATCTGCTGCTTGTGTGCGTGTTTTGTGGGGTAAAACACAAGAGAGGCTTGTGTCAGCAAATGGATGACATACTGGATAGTGGACCTGCTCTTGATGGTAGGAGAATTCATTTTTGGGTCTGTCTTCAGGACCTGTGGCCCACTTTATCTAATCTGCAGTTCTGTATAGTGGGTTCAGTTTTGACTTTGATATTTAAGTCTGGATACAACTACTCCAGAATCATCAGATACACACTGATAGGTGTGGTAGGTCAGGTGATGGGTCAGGTGATGCCTCTTTAAATCCCTGAACTACAGTATGTTAACAACAATACTTAAATATTGTAGACATAAAAGAAAAAATACATTGGTCCAACATTTTGGAGGGATTTGACAATGTTCATAAACAGCCGTCATGTTTTGTTTGTTTCAGTCAGTTTTAGTTTGAATATCACATGCAATGATTAATACGTTCAGGGAGTCCAATTTGTCCAATCTGATGTTGGGAGTGTATTTTTGTTTCTGTGAAAGAGCTGAGACTGTCAATCATCTTTTGTATAGCCTACTTGACATCTTTATCAGTGACCATCTTTCTCAAGTTGATTTATCCGTGGCTCTACCAAACCAGAATACAATTACACTTAGGCGGCTTTTTTATTATTTATTTATATTTGTATATCAAGGCAAGGCATTCCCCTGTTTTGTTAGCACAGGGCTTGTGTTGGCTATGCATACTGTATGCTTTAAAATGCTTTAAATCCCAAAATGTTGTTACCTTGTACGATTAGGGGTCTTTACTGCCTCTCTGATGTAAATTTATACTGCACTTTCCTTAATTAATTAATTTCACAATTTTACCCCCATTAAGGCCAATTTGGCAGACATTACTCAAATTGAAATGAATTTGCTGATATGAATTACACTTAATGTTTATGTTATGTAAAATGGTTTTCTGAATGAAAGTAAACCTACAGCCACTTATTAGCAGTAAGTGGCTCTTTATTCCGAGTTGGCTCCAAAAGGGTGAGTGTGTCGGGTTTATGAATACAGAGCAGAAATTTGCTGTAGTTTGCTGCTGGTCATGTCACACCCACACAGGTCTGATAAACTTAATAGTCAATAGAGCAATATAGTCAAATAGTTTCAGAATTCATTCATAAAACGTTTAAATACAGTACATAAACCTTCACTTTTCATTCTTATTCAGTGTTGACATGGTTTGTTTCCAGTCACTGTCCCTTTAAATCCTAATTAGAACTTTTCATACAGGTATCTTCTCACTCTGCCTGTCATTTTAAGTACTATTTAAATCAATATTAATTGGACCCATGTGGCTCTAATACATGTGGTGTTTTTGTTTTCTTTGAGACACAAAGGGAGAGACATGTGTGCTTCCTAATCTTATTTTTGTGAAGAAGACACTCTGTGCACTGTGTGAAAATACAGTACATGGAAGTCAGTGCGTGGGAGTCTACATAATGTTTTCGTTTATATTTAGTAGGTTTGTCTACTTGGAGTAGAAACTGAGGCGGTACTGTAGTCCATTCATGTCTCAGCTTTCTGAATAAAGCTGGCTCCACATGCAGTACAAGATTGTGCTATTATCACAGAAAGCAAAGAGTGGACATCGGGTCATCAAGAACAAACTCTCTGTGTGAAAACGGGACATCAGTTCCTTTGATGTGTAAATTGTTAACACTTCATGATGCCATTTTTCTGCTGAATTTAGTTAATCTGAAAATAATTGTTTTGGTCACACGTCATAAATTGAGCATTGTGGTGTATCGATACTGATACATTACCTTCTTAATAGCCATTTTCATTCAGTAGTAAATGTGTCATTGAGAGGCATGGCATTCAAATCTATTAGGTAAAAGAAGATATATATATATATATATATATATATATATATATATATATATATATATATATATATATTTGGGCTGATTTGCTTGTAGCTAATCCATCAATACAGAAAAAATAGGTCAATGATCGAAGCCAAGCAGGGACTGTGCCTAGAAGAGGACAGATGCAAAAGATCCAATACATACAGACAGAAATGTAGGGCTTTTTACTGGATCCCAGGACAGATATTTCTATAGACACACATGCAGAGCGATGTTAGAGAAGCTCTCCTTAACGTCACTTACATGTACAGTTAGCATGACTTCATGAAAGCAAATATGGCCGCTCCAGTGTGACCTGGAGGCCTGTGCATGCCTTTGCATCTGCTTGCCTACTCCTAGAGTAAATGGGGTGGATTTGTGGTGGACAGGGGGGCCATAATCACTCACCACCTGACCTCAGTATACACAGCAGACTGCACGCTTGCACTGCAACCTTTTACTCCTCCTCTAAAGTGCAGCAGCCCATGGTCCTGTGCCTGCTAAGACTGCCATAACACTGATTTTGAACCTGATTTTGTTTCCTTTCCCCCTTTCTTTGTGTTATTGTATCACTTTTCCTTTTCAGCGACCACTGATATATTTAACACAACCCCCAATGTTGATGGTTGTCTTTAATTTGAGTTGTTTTGTGAACTTGGTGTTCTTGATCTAAGCTTGTCTCTTTCTTTCTTATTCTCTTCTGTCCCTCTCTCCTCTATCTTCCCTCACTCTCTGTCACAATGTTCTATATTACTGTTATTTAAAGCTATTGCTGTTGTTAATATGTGACGCATTTTTATTTGCCTGTGTTTCTGCCCTGTGTTTCTGTTGTTGTTGTTTCCTTTTGTTTCTGTGTGGTGAGCCTTCTAACCCCAGTTCATTCTGTTATGGCACCACCGCAGTCCAGGATGACGCTGTCCCAGGTACCCAGGAGTACATTATGTTACGGCAGGACTCCATCCACTCTGCGGATATAAGGAGTAAAGGGTCCCCCTTTCGTGCTAAGTGTCACGAAATCTTCTGCTGCCCACTGAAGCAAGCCGTCCACAAAGAGAGCACAGAGCCCGAAGGTTTGTTCGCACCCCCTCCTTGTTTTGATTTGCTGATGCTCGTATCCCCTGCCCTCTGCCGTCTTGTTTTCCACTCTCTCTCATATCCTGTGTGAACTGATAGTTTTCCGCCCCTTCAAACTAAGTTCTCTTTCATTCCTGTCCCATTTTTCAAGAGCATCTGGTGTGCTGTTGCGTGCGGAAGTGTGAGTGCTCATGTGTGTGTGTTTGAGCATAGTATTAGACTGAATGCTTAGGGCATGTTAGCTTGTAGGGAACCTGTAGGAGGGTGTCTCTCCCTGGGCCCCTCTGCTCTTGTCCAGTCTGGTGTGTTTGTACTGTACAAGTGTGTGTATGTGCGTATGTGTCTGTCTGACACCTCTTACGTATATTAGACTGAGTGAGGAGCACAGCATCTGTAGCTCCCGCCCACTCATCCATACCCCAAACCATTAACTCGGTCATTGCCACCCTGAGGCACATGCACAGACCAAAACAAAGTGAAAAAAGGAAAGGGGTAATAGATGGAGGCAGCTGCGGCCCTAATGACTTCAATGACTGGGCAATTTGAGGTATAGCTTCCACTGCAACTGGCCTCATAGAACAAAAAAGGTGAAGCTCTTTTATTCTCTCTTCCTGAAGACTATGTGAGATTGAAATGGATCATATTAATGACTAAATAGTGATCTTCTCAGCTGCAGACTGAAAATCAGCAAGTCCCCCCCCCCCCTCTTGTTCCCTGTGCTTCCCATGCGTCTGTCTGTAATCCTATGCATCCTACCCTCTCAGTGCTTCCCTCCCTAACATTTCTTTCCCCCCTGCTGTAACCTTGTTTACCTTTACCTCTACCTCTATTTACTTATTTAGTGCTTGTAGCAGCATGAGAATGTGCCTGCGTACTGTATGCTATCAACGTTTTTGTACAGTTAGGACACGCAGTAAAGTAAAACAAAAAAACTCCCACTTGTGCTCCAAGCATGCTTCCATACCCTGTACTGTCTGGCACTCCGGCTCTTTGACTGCCTCATGTATCATATATCCCTCAATATAGTGCTAAGATTGTAGAAATTGCTTTCATTTACAGACTACCTGATAGGTAAGCTACGAATTATCTTGCTATTGATATGTTTTCTGCAATGTATTGCTCTGTCTTCTGTTGTATCTGAAAGAGGGCCGTGATCGGTACAGCAGTGCTACACTTAGATATGCCAACCTGTTGACGGGTGTGCGCGTGCCTGCTGAAGGACTCAAGCACATGTTGTTATCCTTATGAGAAAGAGAGAGGGAGATAAAGAAGTGGAATACTAGCAGAGGTCTGGCTAAAAAAGTACAGATGTATTATTCAGTTTGGCTGCAGCTCCAGTTGGACGTGACTGAATTTACAAAGGAAGGAGGGGAGACTACAGCTGTTATGTAAGCTCTTCATTAAGACGTCATTAATGTTGATGCATGATGCGGATGCAAACTGTGTATAACCATGTGTGGAGTAGGCTATACACACACACACTCACACATACACGTGCACACATACGCACACACACACGCACGCACACACACACAAATACACAACCTACAATACAGAGCTGTCTGCTAATATCCTTGCTTATAGGTGTAAATAACACACTTTTTTTGGACAATTAGTACTTGATTTAAAAAAGAAAAAAAACAAGAAGGTTACATGAGCAGGAAAGTCAGCCTTGTCACATTGTTACCATGGCAACAGCATTTCAACTGCTTTGTGTTGCACTTAATGATTTTCATGGATTGTCAACCACTTAGCTACATGTTAAATAGAGTGTGTATGTCACAGTGGATCACAGCACAGACTATTCAGTCAGGAACACATGGCTAGATTATATTAATGATAGCTATTATACTGTAAGTAGTAAAAGGCAGTGTTTCTAAAATTTTATTGATGTTTGTTCAGTTGAGATTCTGGAGAGTGTTTGCTGTATGTGAGTCGCTGACAGTGAGGCATTGATGGGATTAATTATCCGCAGTATAATTTCCTCTGACGCATATCCCAACACTTCAGTGAGGTGGTTGATACAGAGACACAATACATGCTTGACAAAACACATCAGCAGCACACAGGGTTCGGACTGTGGCACCCCAGAGAATGAGTTCAAATCATATCACTTCATCTCTGTGTAGCTGCAGGTAGCCTAAGAACACAGAGACCACTGGACTTGCCTCTGCAATCCTCAGGTCTCTGTGTGCTGCCGCCAGCTGTCAATCAGACAGTTTATTTTCTATCTTGACATTCACTTGACACGCTCTTTGGCTCAATCTGTGTCACAAGTTCTCAATTCCTCTTCATTCTCAATTCCTTCTCTCCTAATTCCTCTGCTTCCGTTTCTCCACAGCATCAACAAAAGATGGTGCCCGAGGGGACCAATCTGTGTAAATATCCCATCCATAATTCAGACGACGGCAAGACTTTGTGTTTATAGTTCCAGGATATGTTATACTGTATATACACAGATAGACATATATCCATGTAGATACGTATAGGTCGTGAGCAGTATGTGTATGTTTTCATTTCTGTGAGATTAACTCAAGAAATTAGTGTTTTTCTAGTTGAATTAAGCAGTGTTGTGGATTTGTAGTCCCAGAATCAGAATACTTACTGTCAATTAGAAATATTTGCATTTCTTCTGATTTAGAGGCTGTCCTAGCCAGGACATACACAGGACGACTCTTGCCTCATGCGGGCTGAGTTTAGAATACAGGAGTTTTAAAACGACTTGTAATCGACGAAATGTACCTGCATCACAGACTGCACAAATGTTCATATTGCAAATATTATCAGAAGTTACTTACCACCTTCAGCTTTTTATTTCTGTAACATTTATCCTCAAGCTCTTTCTCTCTCACACACACAGACACACACACTTACAGTGTACTCTAGCTATCACAGACGTATGTTCTCTATCTCCCCAACGATACTCTGCTACAGTCTTAATTTTTATACTTTTACAGTCACCATTTCCACAAAAATGAAAAAGGATGGAAATGGCTGTCCCAAGTGAATTGTGCAACAAGTTGTCAGGGTTCACATTTGATCTGTAAGAGTTATAGTTGAGCCATACAATATACAATTGAGTATACAATTCAAAGCCCAAATGTTGTTTATTCTGGGACCAGCATTAGTGATTTAGACTGAAAAGTACGCCATACCTTTACAGTACATAGCAATCCTGAGTTTGTGCAGCTATAAATGAAAGGTTCACAATTTGTCAAGTCTGCCTTAAAACAATACAATGTATGAATATTGAAACATGTTTATACTCAGCAGTCTCAGTTAGTCGATTAATGTAGGTATCTTCCAAAGTCTTCCGTACAAAATGTTCTTTGCGTTTCCAAGTATTTCCTTGTTAAGCTGTAATAAAAGGATAGTAACACAAAAGGGGATCATTTCACAGTATAAAAAGATTAAAACTTTGGAAGACATCCACTTGATTTAGTTAACTCAGATGGCAGAAGCCTCATGTTAGCCTTAGGTCATGTTAGCCTCAGATACATTTTGGAACAAGGACTGCAGATATTTGTACTTTTATTGTTCATATGGGCACTTAAGATATTGTTTTAGGACAGACTTGAAAAATGTGAACCTAACCTTTAATGTATCACACTTTATCCTTGATCTACAAATTACACATTATTGATGACCTTTTAGTAGAGCATTAAAGACATTGTTAGTTTGGCTTCCAAACCCTCCCAGCAGCCTTTTGTTTCTGTTCATTTTACTATAGCTTGCATACATCTGAAATCATAATGAATTTTGTGGCACTATAACTTTATGATGTTTATGTGTTTTGTATGGCAATGCAGTTGGTAGAAGGGACTGTTTTGAAACTCTGCATTTCAAGAAGATTCGATTTCTGAGTTTTACTAGTGCAGGCCAACAGCAGGGAAGTGATTGTACATTTTGAGGAGCAGTGGGTCAACTAAAAAGTAAAAAGGTCTAATCGAGCCAATACAAAGCTTTGTTGGAAAATCTACATCAACAGGGAATCACAAGTGTTTATGTTAGTCATAACCAACTGTGAACCCTAGGACGCACTACTGTATCTAAAGCAATGTAATGTAAAACTCACCTGCTGCACACTCAGGCAAGTAAATGTAAGCAGAAGAGTGAGAGGAAAGAATAGTAACCCTATCTATGTGCCACACCAGATGGGAAATTCATACAGGTGATTCACCACAAAGTCGACACAGCATAATTACATTTTGGGGGTCAGCATCGCCCCTTATAACAGAATATCCAATTGCAGTGTCTCACCAAGTCCTGCACACTACTGCAATGTTGACAAGAGACAAACATGCAGCCTAAGGATGCACTCATGCTCCAATAACAGCTTGTTTAATTTTCTTTCTTTCTTTCTTTCCTCCTTAGTCTGTCTGCATGAAAGCAACAAACTCTGTTTGTCTAAGGCACTACATAAATAGACTATGCATGAATAAATAATGTGTATGATAATGTGATTTGGTGCCTGCAGAGAGTAGGCTGGGAGGGGAGTGTCAATGTCAAAACACCGTTGTGTAAGTTCTACTGTGCTTACCTGACCTCTCTGGTACCCATTTTGCAACATATGCAACAAAGTTTTTGCATGCGCCGATGGGCATTGAGTGAATACGTTTTACTTTCTTTTAAACAACTGGCGATGAAAAGACCAAGAATTCAAGAGACTATATATATATATATATATATATATATATATATATATATATATATATATATATATATATATATATATATATATATATATATATATATATATATTAGTGGTGGGCATAGATTAATTTTTTTAATCTAGATTAATCCCACTGTAATCTTGGAATTAATATAGATTAATCTAGATTAAAATGGCTCATTTGAATTCTGCCGAAGGCATTCAGAATATGTGTGCTACCCAAATAATGACTAAAAGTAAGTCTTTGAGAATGGGTTTCTCAAGCATTAGACCAGGGGCTCATCTCCTGTTTCCAAAATGCACTGAATGCATCACAAACTAACTACGACTAGTTAACTTTCTAAAGCAGGCGAAATCGCTTGTTTGCTAAGAGTTGTTCGGGACTCTAACATTAACACACTGGCAGACGCAAGTGACAGAGAGACGGAGAAGAGCAGGGAAGGAAATATGCTGCTGAACAAATACGCTGCATGTTTTAAATAGCGTTAAAAAAACGCCGCACATTAGTCTATGTGTGGGAAACACTGTTACTAACTGTTTATTCAGTTAAACATTAATTTTGAACTGTTTTACAGTCAGTAGGCTGTATACATCCGCGCTAAAATATCAAGGTGAAAGTCATCATAGCTTGCATAGTAACCTATAAACCCAGCTCCCAACCCAACTTTAAGAATAGATTAACGGCAATATTTTTTTAGCGCCCGGCAAGAGTCTCACGTTAACGCAGCACGTTAACGCCGATAACGGCCCACCACTATATATATATATATATATATATATATATATATATATATATATATATATATATATATATATATATATATATATAAATTGCACAGTGCTCCTGATTTTATCGTTTTATAGTAGTTTACAGTAGTACAAATAGGCAAATGAACCTGCTGACTGACTGGAAGGAACAGTGGAAGGAAGCAGAATGTAGTAGTCAACCAGTGGGATGTTTTACCTCAACAGTACACATCTGTTGAACCAGAATTTATTATATGTAATATTTTTTTATATTGCATGCTTTGAGGCTGACTTTTACAATTGGTGTTATGTTAATGAGCTGTGAAATAATTAATATTTACTGCATACCAGTAAATAAAAAATGCAGGTACAGTACATTATTAATATGCTGTTTTATATACCATAGCCAAATGCAGCATGTGTATTTATCCTCCATGTCCAAATAGCAGCTTTACTCCCCATCCCTCCCACTGTCTGACTTAGATATGACAAAGCTTGACCCTAAAATCCCAGCTTATGTCACTAATGGATATAATGTTTTATTGTTTTATTCAGTAGAATTCCTGTTTAAGTACAGGCCGGCTCTAAATCTGAGCTAAACAGGAACAATCGGTAGAGTAGTCAGGTTATAGTTACTGTGACACAAGCAAGTGTGTAAGTTTTCCCCAGAGTGAACAAGCATTAAGCTATTTAATTGGGGCAATGAGGCACACTGCTGAGTCAGCACCACATTAGTCTAGGAAAAACAGCTGCCAGGATAGAGATTACAGATACACACAAAATAGTGTCACTTATTAGGAAGAAGACAGCATTTAGTAGTAATGTATTAAATGTGAACAAATACCAGGTTTTTTTAGGTAGTATAATATGTTATATCCTTGCTTTTTATACTCTTCATTACAATGGCTAATGTGAGAGAAAAGTTGTAATTCTCTTTTGCTACCTCTGTGAACTTCTGTTATCTTTACCGCAGATACCGCTACAACACAGACCCTCTTGGTCTCTCCACGCACTTTTCTTAATAAATGTTATACTTTAAGAATTAATATACTGAACCTCTACTGTATTTGTTCATTTAAAGGTCACACTATTAATTCATTCTTCAAAAGTTCCCAAAGGATGAGTCGTGATCTTAAAGTGTTCACGAGTGTATGGTCAGCTTTGCCAAGTGAACAATGTAGTAACAAACACTTTTTGTTTTCCTGTATCTTTAATTGAATAGGAAGTTACCTTATCTGAGGACCATCGTGTGTATTTGTTTGTCATGATGGCATCTGTAAACTTACTTTAGTTGTTAGTAGATACATTTGATAATCCTGTGTTCTCAGTACTGCCAAAATCAGAAGTTTCAATTCCTACATACAGTATAGGAGCTTTAATAACTGAGAATTGTGGATCCAGAACCTAGACAAGTTGGAAACCATTGCTCTATGTAAAGGTCCTTGTTTTTAATTGATATTCACTAAAAGAAAAGACAAAAATACAATTAAACTCACAGAATGCATGATGGAACAAGATATAGTAGTGGACAACACAGTTATTGTACCTTATTAAAAATGGATATATGAAAACACTGAGGTTTGATATTTTTGGCTTTCCACATGGATATTTATTTCTACACTACAACTAAGAATGGATAATATGACATTATATACGATCACAAATTAGAAATTTACCAACAGGGTATTTTTTTAAATCAATCACCAGAATTGAAAGGGAAGTCTTGAAATTCTTGAGAACCAGCCAGGAGCAAAAGTCCATAGAATTCACAAGTGTAGAGCAAGCACACAATTTTCTTCTGACATGTCATTTTCTCTATCTGCCTAAAAAGTGCAGTTTTGGTCAGACTCTACTACCCAGGACAGACAATGGCACTGAATACTGTATAACACAGATGAATCATCACAGGTTCTATCACTTTTTCCTTTCCATTGTACCCATCCGCTACCGTCAGCTAGGTCATGTCTCCTGTCAAGATGTTGTCAGGTTAGACGATCTGTTCCACCAAGCATGGTGTTTCAAAAGCGTACAAAAATAATGCACTCCAACCTGAATGTCAGTAGTCAACCTGATTACACTGGAATCTCAGTTATAGTATTTGTAACATAGTTTATAAAAAATGCTCAATTTTATTGCCCTGACATTAAAGATTGTCAAAAAGGACACTACCGATTGCACTGTGACTATCAGTAGACTTTCTCATTTCTGTGCAGGGGACATCAGAACTGCCTAAGCGCACCACATTAGCAGAGAGAACAGTCCAGTTTGGCTGACACATGCAGACAGTTTGAGGGTCATCTTGGGTGCAGGCGGGGTTATGTAAAGACCTTGCATGTTTCATCTCATGGGGCACAGAGTAATGTGCCAGCCTACTGGCCAGGGCTGATGTTGGCTAGGATTCATACAGACACCCAATTTCTCCCATCATGTTGCCTGCCAGCCCCCGAAATGGCTCTTCCAAGAAGCCTGATGAAACACAAATTAAGGACCAGATAAGTTGTGCCATCCTCCACATACAAAGGATATACTGTATAGTGGTATTGCCAGATGTTGCTAAAAAGTTGGCCAATTTACATTCAAGAACCTTTAGTCAAGAATAGTATCAGATTTGTACAGTAACACCAGCGTGTTAAATGCTGTGACAGCCAGACAGTGTTTCTGTTTTATTGCCCCGTCTCCCTTTCTCGGTTGTATCTTTGTGTGCTGCACTAGAGATTGTTTCTTGACTTCCTTTCTCAATGTTGATTAACTGTCTGGAAAGTGTCCAGGGTATTCCACAGTTGCCTTAGTCAATGTAATGCCGACTCAGGAACAGCAGCTACTGTAAATAACAGCTAAAGCTACCAAGTTATATATTTAATCATTATGATGATGTATTATATTTTCCTGTTTACATTGGTATTTTGCACTTATGCGTACAGTCTTGTGTTTCACCCCTGATCTGTGTGCTTAACCTTACCCCTCCACAGCTTTAAACATCTAAGTGACATATAAGTGCATTATATTGTTATATACTGTAGGCAGGTGTGTGTATATATGAGTCATAGTTCAAATACTCAGATCTCTTTCTGTCACTCAAATTTAGGATTTGCATAAGTATAATTGCATGGATCTGTTGTTACAGGAAAAAGCTAATATTAAATGAAAACATTTGAGTGTGTTAATACTTATTAAATGTAGAGCAATCTTCTCAAACATCATATCATATTCGTTCTATCATTAGCGGCCCAGTGTTATCGCTCAAGGCCCTTGTAAATGTATGTGCCAGAACAATAGATGGGTTAGACATAAATAATGCATACTGGTAATAAAATGATAATTCGTCACCTCTCAAAGAGTGCTCTCTCTTGCTTTCCCAGTTGGCAGTCATCTCCCTTTCATCAGCTCCCTCCAGCATGCCTTACACTTCACTAAGGTGTACTGTATAGTGCTCCTCTATTACCGTCTGCAGGTGTTTGTCAAATGAGCCCTGATGTCTATTGGCCTGTATGACGTGCCTTTCACCTCCAACAAGCTCCAGCAGAGTGTAGTGCTTCTGTGTTGTACAGCGTTGTTATTCCTCATCCTTCTCACTACACACAAACACACACCCTCAGTTGGTTGCCTTATATCAGTATGCTGTGAACATGAGCCCGCAAGTCATTATCTTAGACCCAAATCTAATTTTACAGCACGCATATGAGCGACCAAGCGGGACAGGCTGGGGCATTGGACTGAATAAACAACCTAGAGGTGTTGCATTTGTGGTTAACCTTAGCTGTCAGGCGCAGGAGACACAGCAGGATGCATGGTCACATACAAACGCACATGTATATACACATGCAAACAATTGCAGTAATGAAAGCAGATGACACACATAGCAACATTCTACCACTCAGCCAACCATGCATTGTCCAACCTAGATGATCCCCATAGAGCCTTCTGCCAAATGTCCTCCCTTTGCTTCTTCCTGGCCTCAGTGCCTTCTGCTGTTGCCTCATTGACCATCATATAGCAACAAACCCCTTAATTTTAAATACTAAAAGACAGCACATCTATCCTCCTTTGTATAAGGAGAATTGTCTGGTTGCACTTGTCTGTCTGATCCGCATCTTTGAGCTTTGTGTGAGCGTGAGGGTCTGTGTGCGTCTGTTCTCCAGGACCTACAGTATGGCCTTATGGCAGCTATTAGTGTTAGCTTGCTAATCCACTGGCTCGAGAGATTATTAGACATAGCACATCTCATCAGGCCCGGCCAGCATACATTTAGAGCTGTTTCTCTTTCCCATATTTCTCTCTCTCTCTCTCTCTCTCTCTCTCTCTCAAAAGGTAAAAGAAAAGTGTTCAAAATGTTATAATAGGTAAGAGTGCTATATTTCGGTCGCTTTTTCCTAGTCCCCAGCAATGTTTTTCAGCTCTTTGATGAAATATATAATCTATCCAGCATGTTTTGGGTCTACCCGGTGCACAGCTCCTTCTTCACCATAAAGGTCCAGTACAGTGTTGGGCTGTCTTGGCTGACAGGCCTCTTCAGTTTGGGGATAGTGCCTGTGGAGTGGCAGACTATGGTGGTGGTTCCCATTGCTGGCTGGAGGGTGTGCTCCAATTATCGGGACATCACATGGCTCAGCCTCCCTGGGAAAGTTTATTCCAGGGTGCTAGAAAGGAGGATCCGACTGATCCAGGAGGAGTAATGCAGGTTCCATCCTGGCTATGGAACAGTGGACCAGCTGTGTCCATATACTCAGCACAAAGTCAAGCATGTTGTTAGTGGCTGTTGGCCTTTACCAGAGTTGTCCCTTGCCACTGAGTCTGTTTGTGATTTTCATTGACAGGATTTCAAGGTGCAGGCAGGGTGGAGAGGAGAGTGTCCGGTTTGTCCAGAATTGCATCTCTGCTCTTTGCATGCATGATGTGTTTATGTTTTCTTCATCAGACCATGACCTCCAGCACACACTGGGGCAGCTGAGTGTGAAGCGGTTGGGATGAAAGTCAGTATCTCAAAGTCTGAGGCCATGGTTCTCTGCAGGAAAATGGTGGATTGCTCCATCTGGGTTGGGACATTCTGCCCCAAGCGAAGGAGTTCAAGTATTTTGGGGTCTTGTTCCTCCTCAATGTATTGGTAATACTAGAAATGGCTCCTAGCTCTGTTCTATTGGTGTGTGTGAGAAGGATGTCACAGGCCTCAGCTGTATGTGTAGTATGAAGTCATGGGTAGCAATCAGGCACGCAGGGAGGTAGTCCTTCGGCAGTACAGATGATCACACGTAAACCATCGTTACAACAGGCCAGTGTCACGCAGCCTCCCATCTCTAATCTGTGCCGTCCAACTGCCAAAGCATTGGTTAATATGTCCTAATCTTCCCATGTTATCTCCTCACTTCAAACACACACATTGAACCTGATGTGTGTCACAGGTCATGGCCAGACATTCAGGAATGGTTATTTCCCTACAATCTGTGGTACAAATCTGATCCAGAATTACTGAGACAAACTTCTTCTGACTTGTTGAATATGAGTGCATGTTTGTGGCAGGTACTTTTGTAAACTGACAGAGCTTCACACACAAAATACCACACCAGCTGTGCTGCTTGGGGATCTTAGCCTTAGTAATATGATATGGGTTCCAGTCATTTACACATCCTTCAATCAGTAGCAGATGGCTCAGTGCAATAATTCAATCATCTTAAAGCATGACCTCTGATTCACTGCATGCCACATGGGTCGATCTGGCTATATGGCCTGATAGAAGGAGGAGCCCAGAGAGAACAAGGGGAATTGTGTAATTATTCCCGGTCGGAGAGAACGAGGGACATTGTGTAATTATTCAGTCATTCAAAGAACACAGACGGAGTCGGAGATGACGGAGGAACAACAGAAAATCTTCCTACTTCCCTGAAGTCACGGGTGTGGCAACATTTTGCCTTCCCCGTGAGTCAGTTGTGTAAACAAACAACAAAGGTAAAGCATGTGGGCTGCAATTTCACCACAATGTTAGTGAAACAAGGAGTTTATTTTATTTTAGCTGAAGAAAAGTCATTAAAAACACTGTTACTAGACACAGTACTGTGATTACCAGTAACCAGTATAGTTACCAAGCATTTGGCTAGTGGCTGGCGTTAATATCTTGGCATGATGTAATGTCCACAAAGGGATTAGACAACATTGTGTTATTGCTGCAGGTTTGATTATGATTTTGAAGTTCAATGCTATTCTGTAATATGGTTGCATTTGATATTATATACCTACTAAAGACCACAGAGAGCCATTACTGCTTTACTGCTGTGTTTTGTCCTACTTTTTCATTCCTCTGTGGGGTTCTTTATCAGCTCTGCACAGCTCCTCCCACCTGCTAAATACCAAACACTGGTCCACTACCATCCATTGTCATTATGTTTCCATTGATTTCTCTGTGTGCTGACTTCCCTAACAAGTGCAGAGATTGAAAGTGAAAAGTGGGAAATTCTGTGTTGGATAGACAACATGACCTATTTACCCACCCACTTCCATAAGTTGAGTCATGTCCCTTTCGTGTCATTCAGCTTAGTTGATCTTTTCCACCTAACACGTTAGGCTTTTGAGTACACTGAAATAATCCACGCCATACGGAGCCATGCAATTTCATTCTGATCTTTTTTTAAATATAAAAAAACATTTTAAACTCAAGTGTAGTGCCAGAGATCGGAGATGTAGAACCAATAAACAACCATTCAACGCTTTCTGTAGGAAGTACCATTTTCCTCCATGCAGCTTCCCTGTCTCTCAGATCTGCAGTCAGGGGAATGAAACCCCCAATACCTTCCTTGAGGAAATGTATCAATAGCAGGCAAAATAAAGAGTGTGTAACCAGACTTAATGAGCTTCATTAATGTTCACACCCAATTCACTGCACTGCACATTTGACCTTGTTGCATAATATTCATAGTTATTCTTGAGGCCAGACAAGGGATGTAAAAGGGTTATTCTGAGGACAGGGACCTGGTTAATAGAAAAGATCAGGGTCTATTACAGATACTTGGATGAAAGAGATGACAAACGCCTAGACAGGAGTTCTCACCAAGTGAGCAAGAAGTGCCCATCACATAAGACAACAATGAGTCCTAAAATAGCAAGTCTTAAAAAAGATGCAAGCATGACCTTGTGCTCTCGTGCCAGTCTCAGAGCTGTCCTTTGTGTCTCCAGTAAGAAGACAGTTTAAGCCAGCTGGTGTCTGAGATGATGCCTTTAATCTCACTCCATTCCATTCCTTGATGTGTCATACTGGAAAAGATATATAGGACAACATCACTTCACTTACTGTATTCTGGGACTAAGACTGCTCTTGCTAGAAGGGGTATAATTAGCATGGAGTTATTAATACAAACTTTCAAAAAGTCTGAGCTTCTTTATTTTGGCTGCAGCACACTTCCTTGACTTCTCTTTGATACCAGATGTCCCTCTTCACTGTGACAAGAGCCCATTTTCTGGGTGTCTTCTGGTTAATGGAGGAGGGATAACTTGTAATAGGATAAAAGTGATTTTGTTGTTTATGGTCTCTCAACTCCTGAATGTCGTCTCTCTGTAGCTTTGCCACCGTGATGGGTATTGCCAAGGGCTTTTATTGACTCACCATCTATGATTCACACGTTACTGTTCAGTCATCCATTTTGTCAAGGGATCATCTCCCGCACTTGATATCCTCCTCCGGCTACCTCCTGTTGTGATGCTGGCAAAGATAGATACTGGATGTTGTTCTGATAACAGGCATTTAGAGACTACTATTAGATTTGGTGGGCTGGCTGCCTGTGTGTGCATGTGTGTGTCTATTATGCATGTATGTATGTGTGCTTGTTGAATTATCTACATACACAGGCGCATGTGTGCATACATGACACTGTATGTTCTTATCTTCCACTCGTTCTGCCTCAGCTAGCTGATGGAAAAGTAATGTGGCATTAGAGACCGTGTGCTGCTGCTAACCTAGAAACAGGCATCACATGCACAAAGCTGATAGTGTACAGTATAGTATGTACAAAATTACATTATTATTGTAAGCCTGGAAGTCATTTTGAACTGTGTCCTCTTGTTTATTGAATCAACCTTACAATGTGGCTTTAGTTCTGTAAGATCTGCTGCTGTTTAGAAGATTTGCACTGTCTAAGTCTCCATACACAGCAATCAGTCTCAGGGACTTTTAGCCACCTTCCTAAGGCTTACAACAATATTGGCTATGATTCACCCACAATCCCCCAGGGGACATGAGATCTGCAGAGTCATGCAATTGGTAGACACAACCACACACATTGCTTCTACGTTGCTTCACACACAGATATTACATTTCAATTTCCATTAGTGGCCAAAACAAAACCATAGCCTGCTGACATCATCTCATTGATGTTTCATAACCGATCCTGAGTGTTAAATAAAGCTGCCGCTTTCTCATATTCCTGCTTAGGGCACCTGAGGAACAAAAGACGTGCCAGACGTTGTTATTATCAGAGAGAATCCGCTTCAAGGTCTTTGGCATGGAGTTTTTAGTAAAGTATCGCCAACCAGCTACATCTTATTTTTAAATGAATTTTGAAGGGAAGTAAGGGTCAGCTGGTTAGAAGACAAGAGAAATAGAGATCCTCTACGGCCTGAAGTTTTACAGTCTTGTGTCGGGGGCAATGAGAGCACATCGCTGGTACAGCATTAGTCATTCCCAGCAGGCTGCAGTCTGAACTCTGGCCATTTCACACACCGTTTGGTGCCTCTGATTGAGATTTCTTCACACACACACACGCACGCACGCACACACACACAAACAAACTGTACAGACACGAAGAGTGCTAAAGCAATAGCATGTGAAAGCCCACAGTATGCTTCCCAGCTAAATTATGTACTTCACATGCAGTTCAATTAAGAAGTGACAGATTGTAGAGCAAAGCTTGTGTTAATAAATATATAAATATATTCACGACTAGTGTATTTGCTGTGTTGTATTCACTGATATCTGTCAAAGGGTATACAAAGTACCTGCAAGGAAGAGCTAATTTGATCTACTCCCAAACACCTACCGTGCAAGTGAATTGTTATTTTCTAATTGACTGTACAAGTTGAAGAGGAACCTATAAACATTTTCATTTTCAGTATAAAGCCCCTGTAATTTAAACGTCACATCACTGCTTATTAGGCAGAGAATAAAATAGTTTGGACCACAAATAAAATATAGAAAGATAGTATAGATAGAAAAAGAAAACAATGAACCAATAGACTCTCATTATGTCCTTGTGTTTGTAATGTCCTCAATTTCAGTGACCTATCATAATCACAATGGTGGAAATTCTTGTAGTTAATGGTTAAAATGACCTATTTACAAAATGAAATAACTGCATAAATATGTACGTCACACATGGATGAAGATTAATTGAAATTCCACTTTCTAAGATGATCATAACCTTGTTTTCTTCCACTTCTCTTGCATTTAGCAGTGAAGGTCCAGATTGCAAATAACACATTGCGAATGAACATTATTTCGCAGGGCACCGCCTCATCTATTTGTATCATTATAAAGCAGACAGATCCTCAGCTCCTGAAATTGTTTCAGTTCTATGTTTCAGTGCCATATTTAGCTTTTATTGATGTCTGAAATACAATTATGATCCTTTCACTTGGGTAGCAAAAATATCTACAGTTATTCTCTCTGTGCGAGAGAAAATATGGCAGGGCTGATCAGTAGACGAAGACTTTGAAGTCAGTTGTTATAAAAAGGTGAGAGGTTAGATGAAAAATGCCAGACATTGTGTTCATATGCTTCTAATTAGTTTTGGTGTTTTAAAGTAAGATACGGATAGAACCGGTGGTGGTTTAATGAGGAGAAGACTAGAATTGATGTTTAAAAATATATATTTGTTTATGTTATTTTCACTGTGACTAAAAACAACATTTAACCTGTTAATAAATGACTCAAATCGTTCTGGTGCTTTAGACACGGGATAACACACATAAAAATAAATTGATGATCCATGATATCTAAGAGTTCCAGCATATTAAAAGATGTGACATATAACTGTTCCTCGCTGATGGTTAGCTCCTACTGATGACTCTTTGCTTTCACGCCTTGAACACAGTCCTCTGTGTGATCCATCACATCACGTTCACGCCTTAGAACCAAGGATTGCCCTGGTTCTAAGCCGGCCATGACTGTATTCTATACAGGAACCTCTAATGACTTATGGTTTCTTGTTCTGTAGTATCCAACCCCCCTTTCTCAGCGCACACTCTGTCTATCTTTCACACACACCCTCTTACGTATGTGGAGTCTCCATGGTAACGCGTGGTATCACTATGGAACTGGTGGCCTGGCATGCTGCAAGCTGCTGTTATAGTGGATTTACTGTACCAGCACACGCATGTAAGCAGACAGCTAGTATAATACTGCCAAAGGGCTGAATGATTTGAGCAGCAACCCTTTGGGCTTATCAGAGATCATTCCTTTTTCCCCTGATATTTCACTTTATCTCCTCACTCTATCTAAAAACTCTCAACTAAAAATCCTGCTATTGCAGTTTCTAATGGTATGTTAAGATATGCATTTGCTTGGAAAGTTAATATCTCGATATAATCAGTGGCACAATCCTAGTATGCAACTTTGCCCTCTATTACACACCACGAGCAAGGTTAACCTCTCCATTTAGCCCTCGGAGGCCACTTTTCTCTATGAATTTAAAAATGAATTAAACCCTGGGTGTTATCATGACAGCCTTGGGTTATTAATAGGAAGAGATAGCTTTAATTGTTTGGTTATATTTATGACACAAAGGTCAACACAGTGCTCAACCTTGGAAGCACACAGGCCTGTATCCTACTTTTACTTTGAAGCTCTGCTCTCTAGTGGCCAGAAATGACAAGAGCATCAGGATGCTGGGACCTTCTGGATCTGTGTGAAGTCATGTGGTCCCTGCACAGTTAGGTGTGTTTGCAGCCCGAGTGGTGCTTTCACAGGACTATGTCTGAACAGTTAATGTAAGAGTAAACGCTAGGTTTTCTATGACAGAAGTTTCTGCAGTACACTTTCTCACAGTTCTGTCTCTTAAACATATCTTTTAGCAGTAAAGTAGTGTAGTAAATCTAACTCTCATCTTGGACGGTTAATAATGTTATACATTTTAGTATATTGCAAAACAAAACAATTTAGCTTGTGTGTTGTAGGTTTGGACTATGTACTCGTGTGATACAGAGTTTATTGTACACATCACCCATACTATGATTGCATTATGATGGAAGCTAACAGAAGTGTGTCCTTTTAGATAATCTCAATTATTTTCTCCCTCTGTGTGTGTATGTGTGTGAGTGCAGTACAGTACAGTGAATGTGCCCCCGGGAGGCTACAGTAGACTGGCATTCTGGGGCACTACAGTAATTAATGTGCCCATGGCACACTGCTACACAAGCAACCAAAGCACACACACAAAAAAATCAGTCTCAACACATACAGACACAAGTGACCTCTGTAACCTACACCTACACAAGAAAGACACAAGGACATTCATTCACAAACACACACACACACACACACACACACACACACACACACACACACACACACACACACACACACACACACACACACACACACACACACACACACCACAGAGACAAGGAGGCAGTTTGTGTGTGTGTGTGTGTGTGTGTGTGTGTGTGTGTGTGTGTGTGTGTGTGTGTATGTGTGTGTGTGTGTTTGTGAATGAATGTCCTTGTGTCTTTCTTGTGTAGGTGTAGGTTACAGAGGTCACTTGTGTCTGTATGTGTTGAGACTGATTTTTTTTTGCGACAACATAGTTCATGAATGCAACGCTCGTCAGTGGACAACTTTCTTGCAAATTAGCGCACTTTAAGTCTGCGGTAAACTTCAGGTGAGTCAAATATAGCAGGCAGGTAGCTATAGTCGTCTTTTTATTTTGCAAGACAAAAGAGGACTAGAGCTGCTATATTTTCTTCAGAGACCTCTGAGTACAAAGTAATACAGAAGAAATTAGGAAAAAACTAATTTCTATGATTTATACTATTTTTGTTTTGACACCTTGTCTATTTAAAAAATAAAACATCTCTATCCTGTATTTATCTCACCATTTCCACTTGTGCCATTTTATGCTAATTTGTAGTTTTTTTCTCCTCCATCATTGCTTGGCTTCTGCTAAAAAAAGGCCATGACAGAGTGACTGCCCTTATCAGGCCTATACACATTTGCACTTTCTTTAGTATCATCTTAGGTGTTTGATTAGTGTCGCTGTTGTACAATGCAGCCTAACTTTCGTCACCTCTTTCTGTCCTCCTAACTGTCAGTGATAACGCCAGCCATCCTCCTGAAGAGCCACCCTGTCTGTTTGAGTGATTGCCCAGGTTTATCAGCAGTGGGATGACTGAAGCAAGACATGGGATGTGCTTCTGGTAGTATTGAGTCTGTCTGTGTTTGCACATGGCAGAATTAGAGGTATCGGATAGTACAAGGCAGTGATACTGTACGCTGCAGTGTAAATCAGGTTAGAGTATAGAGGTATACAGTAATATTGAGAACCTACTTTACTTATAAACTACTTATTTATGTTATGTATGTGAAAGATATACAGTTGTACTAAAACTGTAGTAATAGACTGTTTTTGCTGTGTAAAACGTTTCCTGTGAGGTCAACACAGAGATGGAAGGAAACGAGGAAATTGTGCAGTATTGCTTATAACAGCACTAAAACATTACACCATTCTGGGCTGAACCAACTAACAGTGTTACATTGTTTAGGTTATCACTGGCTAAAGGAAAGGAAAACATGTAGTTATGCTTCACAAAGAGAAACATATGCTTATTCTTAGACTGCTTTCTTATCAATGGAAATGTTTTATTGTGTATTGTGGTATTGCTTGAGTTAAGAGCTTTGGTTTCTCTTGGTTTTATGAAAGCCTATCTTTGTAAGCATTCTATTTCTTTTTACAGTGAAGATTGCCTCCATAATTGTGACTAAATATTAAGGTACCAGCTGTTCTTGATGATTTTATAAAGCCCAGTTGAACCTTGAGTCAACGTTGGGCGAGCATCTTTTATGTGTGGGGTTAAAGGTTAAATTCCCTCTATGCCATTAAGCTGAACATCAATGACTGTAAAACAGGAAAACAAATGCTTTCATCTCTACAGCATGCCTCATGTCATTTGAGCCACTTCCCTTGTAAATCAATATATTGGTATTGACCCATGAATTATTTATATTACTATCTAGTTTTAGTACATAATCACAAAAATAGCTTTTGTCCACATTGCTGTCTGGTCAGCATCTTGCGTTTTAAGTACATCTCTGAATGATTTTTTTGCTTTGTTGATTTTTTTTATTTCACTCTGATGCAGATAGGTATGTGTAATTCTAAATAAATAGAGTTTTTTGCATTATGGTCATTTATAGATAAATCATGGTACTACTCTATGAGTATTAGTGATTTTTACTAGACATTTTCTGAATTACAACTATGAGCTACATTAAATCATGAATCACATTTGCATGTTAAAGTGATGCTACTCAAGATCAAGATCAAAGAGTCAACAGCTAATTTCATGTGATCTCAAATTGTGATTCCATTATTAATTTAAGTCCTGGTGCTCTGTGTAGAGAGGTACATGTTAAATAAATGACTCAAGTTTTGTTGTTATAGGTGGATATTTCCATTAGGGTGAATCTGCTGCTCTTGATATCCTGTCCACTTGCTCCATCTAGTGTCCAAAGCTGCTCATAGTCAGTGGGCACCAAAGTCCACTTACACTAAACTAAGTACTGAGTGTAAGGCTCATTATATCTTGTTCATTTTTTAGTCTTTCATTACTTACTGGGCATCAATAAATCTGCTTTCACTTCTGTAATCACATCTATAAAGAGATACTCTACATTTAAAGTCCTGGTAAAGCAACAATAAATATGTATTCTTAGTTTTCACACAACAGAAACCCAAACCACCCAAAGTTAAAAGATTATAAATTCGTATGTAAAAGTATGTAAAATTAGGTTTCAAAACCGTACAAAATAAGCAGGATTGTGCCATCAATAATTGGATTGATAGGAAATGCAGCTGTACAAGCCAAGAGACCACACTTCGTGCATTGCATTGATCATGTATGCCCTGATGCTGGAAAACAACATGCCATATTTGGTCAATCTCAGTATTAGGCCGATTTGTGAACAAAAGAAGCTTCGTCTACAGTTTCGCAGAACAGAGAATTGTCTTTGTGAGAACACTTTGCCTATAATGTATGTTGTCTTAGTTGATTGTACATCGATATTTTTCAGTCCAAAGTGGACAGGCCTGTATAACCGGTTTAGTCAACGCATTATCGGATCATTTTACATCGTTTTTTTGTAATATGAGAGCAAAGTCTTGTCTCCTGCCCCAAGAAGGAAGTACAATCTCAGCTTGCATTTTCGATCACTTTTCTTCAATCCGACCCGTGCGCAGCAATACAGTAAACACGCCCGTGTTAGCCGGATCAACAAGACCTCTAAATGAATGTTTAATGAGCATTCTAGAAGTCATAATGGCATGTCGCTAATGTCCTGTAATGATCTTCCTGTTGATGACCACGCCTCGATGCTTTCTCTCCCACTACGCCTCTGACAGTTGTCTGACAGTGGATTGAACTTTGCTGAATGTAGACTTCTCGCTTTCACTCCACTACACTACCCAAACGCTGCAAGTACCGAGTCACTGCTTTGGCTTCGCTGTAGAGAATCATGACTTTTCCATTGAGAAAATCTGTTTCAGGTAGGCTGCTGTTTTTGTTTTAAAATTTACGCTGCCTTTTTTTAAATCTTCAAAATAGGTTTAAGTGTGGTTGAGACAAAGCTTACAAAGTTATCTTGAGTAAAATGTTGTATATGGCTTTTAGAGTTGTCAGTTATAGTTTTAGTAGTATTTTATTCTATTGATAAGTGGCGTTTTTCTTTGTAGGCTACTGTAGTAGTTAACCGCCTTTGGAGCTGTCCGTGGTGCTGAAGTGGAGATGCCTTAAGCGATAAACAGTTGGACCATTTTATATCTTCTCTGGAGTTTTGGCTGAGTTGTGTTTAGTCAGAACACGATCATTATATTTTTGTTGTAATGTTTAGTTTTAGAGAGTTAATTGTTCTATTTACTTCTATTTCACTTCTAGTTCTGTTTTCTTCAGATTAAGCGACGTGAAATGCAAAATATTGAGTTGTGTTACTGGCACCTATTATTAATCAGAGGAAAGAAAATACAACGTCTACGACAGTTTTGGTTGAGGACTGCAGATGGCACCACTGGTTAGGCTGTCAATCCAGGACTGAGGGGAAGCAAGCGAGAGTTAAGGCCGGCAGTCAGGGGTGGAAATGTCAGAGACATCAGTGTCAGGACACACATAATGTAGCACTGTTTTCAAATGGCATTTTTATGATCTAAATTCATAATGTACCAGTGGTAACCAATTGAAAGACAATATGAAGATAGACGCCTTAAAGGTGGAATGCCACGGTATTCAGATTCTGTATAGTGTAATTATATGGGAATTTGTGATGCCGTATAATCCACCGATTTAAGGCTGTTTCTGTTATTAAATCCCATCCTATTACTGCTTATTACACTATATTCTTCTTGCATTAACATCACTGCTGACGTCTGATGATGGCTACCTGCTGTTTTATCCCTCGCAGTTATCTGCACGCTAAAGCGGGAAATCACATTTTTAATTATTATAGTTAATCTTTTTATGGCCCGTAGTCCAGGTTGTATGTTTAATGTATATTGTTTCCTAGCCCTCCTTCCTTTCCCCTAAGTGGCTTTGTCACTTGTCAGGCCGCCATTGCGAATAAGAACCTGTTCTTAATGACTTGCCTGTGAAATAAAGGTGGAATAAAAAAAATACATAAAAAGGTTGGACGTTCGCCATCACACAAGTAAGAAACATGATATTTATTTGTTGAAATTCGTCGCAGCCTAAGCAACCCAGCTGTATCAGTAGTTATGTTTTTCTGTGACTTTGTATCTAATACAAAATCGACAATCTGTGGTATTCCCTCCTCTCACTCTCTTGTTTTTCTCCTCTTTGCCAACTCCCAGCGCCCACGCCGTACGCCCCTTTCTCTTGATATGTAACATGAATTATCCCATATGACGGCATATATGGAGATTGTCTTAACTGTGCACGTTGACTGGGTTTGTGTCTCACTAGTTAAACTTGCTGTCGTCTCCCTCCTCCCCACTGCTCATTCTCCAGGTTGTCGGTGTGATGCTCTGAGCAGCAGAGTCTTTGCTTTGCGCTGTGCTCGGATACTGCATCCAGAATGATGCATATGCTGTTGTCTTGCTTTGCCTCGCTTCAACTAAAGAGAGAAAAACAAATGGAATATATTTAGTGATTTGTTCCCAGCCTCTGCCTTTACCTTTCTAAAACGCTGTGTACGTCTCTGACAGCTTCACTGAGGGATTAAAGAAACCAGATAAAGAGCACTGCAAACACTCCCGGTGTCTGCAAACAGGTGTTTCCATCCTTTGGCGTCGCATTGAGGTTCATTCACGACTATTTGCCTACCCGCATACCATGTGTGCGGCCATGTAGTTTAGTGGGATGATGCAAAACCGCTTACGATCCTGGGTTTGTGCGTATTTGTTGTGATGCAGAGAAAATTATGAAGTTGGAGGAACATGCAACGTGCTTTGGTGAAAGTCTTTGTACAGCTTCACGGTGGAACGTGTGGGTTTATTTTTAAAGTTTCACTTTTTTCTCGGAGATACAACGGACAATTCCTGAATAACGCCCACATTCACGAGAAAAGTATTCATTCGGACATTATCTAACTGGCTTTACTGCACTACTGGGACTATTTTGTGGTCTACTCTTCATAGTCCACTTGGCAAATTCTTTGTTATTTAACGAATCGTTGTAGTTGCCTCAGTTTGTTACCAGTGCGCCTGGACGTTTAACTTCGGAATCCAGTTTTCTGGGTGATTATATTTACGCTTCTTCGGAAGTTTTTTTACAAAACGCAGCCAAACTGGCCATGGCTGCAGCGATTGCCAGCTCCCTCATAAGGCAGAAAAGGCAGGCGAGGGAGCGGGAGAAGTCTAATGCCTGCCGCTGCGTTAGCAGCCCCAGCAAAGCCAAAGGAAGCTGTGAAAAACCCAGTCGACTGAACGTTTTCTCCCGGGTCAAACTCTTTGGCTCAAAGAAGAGGCGAAGAAGACGACCAGGTCTGTTGTGCAATTTTGTCAGGCTATTATCCTCAGGACACTTTATCTATTGTAGGATGCCATTATATTTCAAAAATCTTCCATACAACATAGAACATACCGAGTAGGCTACTGCTCTATTGCTATGCAAATTTCAAAAAATGAATGACTGCCAAAGTTGGTGGGAGAAAGACGGGGTTCCCCTATGAAGTTTGTCCACAGAGAAGTCACATTTGGCATCTCAGACTGCTGAGCGATATATTGAACTCATACTTCATCCTTCTTTCATCCTTCATTTATTCTTACGTGTCATTGTTCACTGTTCAGATTATGTAAATTGGATAATAACTTCATGACATGTAATTAATAAAAAAAATATAATTGAAATAAAATATATAAATATATAATAATAAATAATATAATTTAAATGTAAGAGGGACACATGTTTACTTAGATTTAAATAAGCAGGTGTCTGTAGCAGACTTCATAATTAGCTCAAAAGTTATATTTTCCTATATACTGTTGGCCAAGTTCTTTGTCACTGATATGTATCCAATTGAAAAAATACTTGTCAGATAAGACAATATAAGTGGGACTTGATTGTCATAGCTTAGCTTTTATAAATATACGTACACTTATTATAAATATAAGGACATGTGGCTCTTAAAGCGCTCTTATTGCAGTGACAAAAGTGTGTCTGTAGCCTAAAGCACCCGTTCTCTTAGTGCAGAAGTGACCATGGCTGCATACCTGATCTGATCACATCTTACTCCGGCCAATAGCTCACCTTTTCTTAGTTCTGACAGATTCTTTGTATGTGTGGAAATGATGACGACGAAGATTCAGCTCTGTGTTTTCTCCCAAACTTTATTCAATCTCATCCATATGATTAATTTCCAAGCTGTTTTGTATCTGTATATGATGCACATGGAGGTTATGGTGCATGTTAAACAGCATACATATCGTACAGATGTTGCACCCTTTTCACTTCCAATTTCCATTTCTAAGGAGGAAGCAATGAGCGCCAAGAAGAAGGTGTTGTCTGTGACTTACACCAAACACAAGAACTGCCATCTTTCGGAAAAACAGTGTGGACCGTGTATGTAGTTTGGTGCATTGTCTGGTAATGCAGTGTGCACATGTCAGTAAATGCTGACATATGTACATTTCTCAATGTATGTCCATGTGTGAAAACCATCCAGTGTAGATCTGATGCATATGTTCAGGCTACAGTTAGGTGTCATAATTTGATAATGAAAAGTGCAACATTTTACAACAGAATCATTACTATATTTCCGTGTTCACACTGAATAACCCTTCTCTGCAGCAAACATAACCTTAGTTACTTAAGGAGAGAAAAGGTTTGGAGTGCTCGGAAGTTCAAACAAATAATGAAGGTGCTCTATGGAAGGGAACACTAAAGTAAAAAAGAAGAAGAAAGGTCCAAGGCACTCTTTTGGCAAAAAGTTAAAAAGCCTATATTTTTTTAATGCTATTTCATGGCTACAGTATTTCATGCACAAACATGCTGTTTGTTTGTACCGCTACGCGTGAGTTGTTCCTCAGCTCTATTTTAACATGTACTAGTAAATCAACATGAAATAGCCACCCAAATACAGGCTTTTTAACTTTTTGCCTTGGACCTTTCTTTTTTTTGTAACCTTTGTAAGGCCAGAAATGGCAGTATTGAAAGGCAAGTGAGATGAAAGGATAGATGAAAAGATGTGGTAAACCACAGTAAAGGACACTCCACCAGGGACAGTAACCAAGGAATGGAGAGCACTTAGCTCTTATCAGACATTATACTGATGCAACACAGACAGACTGCCCAGCCACTTCAAAAGTAAATTATCTGCCACGTCAAACTATTGTCTTGGGGCTCGTTTCATATGTTGATAGATACACAGTGTGGCTTTTGCCCTTTTGATTAGTAAAACTATTCTATTTTGTCCTTGTTTTAAGTTTCCTACAGTAACCGATATTTTAATGTTGAGCACTATGTTCATCACAAGTAATACATTTGCACGTACATTTCAATGTACTTTAATTATAAATGCAATGTACTCAACTTCTAGTATGTACTAGGTTTTTTTTTAGTCTTGCATTGTATCTCCACAGCACTGTCAGTGCTGCAGTATGGTCTGGCTACACTGCTTATCTAGTCTGGGATAAGGGGGAAAAAAGCTCTGGCTTGTTTGGATGTCTTTAAACCAATCACAACTGTCCTGGGCGGAGCTAAGCCCTGGAAACAGCAATGGTGCCCTTGCAAAATAGTTAGCAGACATAGCGAATGTGGAGGGACATCCGGGACGTGAGAGACAGGCTTTATCCCAGCAATGCAAATCTGTTGAGCCAGACTGGATTTTTTGTTTTGTTTAGATGGACATATGCCAAACATGTTGTTATGATTTTCTGGAAACCAAGGCAGTCTTTTAAAAAAGATAATTTCTCTGAAATGTTACATCTATTGGACGGAAAGCATGGAGAGAGAAAGAGGGGGTGACATACAAGAAATGTCATCATCCATCTTAGATCACTGAGCCAAAACACACCCCAAAGCCATTTCTAAAATTTTATATTTGCTCTTATCCATCTGTGGTCTTATTTCTCTAGGGGCTGCCTTTTTTGTCACCTCTGATCCGCTGTAGAGGAAAGACAGAATCATGCATTGTGGACATAGTAACATTGATCAAACTGTAGTTCCATTTTGCCATTAAACACTATTAACATAAATGTCTGTGTGTGATCTAACAGCACCGCAACAGCACAACACAAGAACAAGAGAAATGTAACTGATATTGTTTCAATTAATTAGACATCTTGCTATTTTGTTTATATACCCCCTGGATAATAAAAGTGAAATGACCCTTGTAAAGTGGCTACAGGATTGTACAGGGGAATTTGCATATAGGATATCAGCAAGCTCAGAGCGTATATCAGTTCTCTAGTTTCATTTCATTCAAGTGGCAACCACCACTAAGTGGTCAAGCCAATGTGAAAGTATCTTGAATTGCAGCTCTTCTAACGGATACCACATTCTAGCTCCAAAAGTATCAAACACAGGATTCCCAACCGTCTTTTCCACAAGAAGGTCATATCTTAATAGTTAAATCAACTTTTTCTGACATGTTTTTGGTGGCGATCACATTCGCTTGGTTGACAGAATGATGTATCAGCCTATTACAGTCAGCTGTTGTAATTGTTCCTTTTTGTCCCACCTCAGCTCCACCCAGCCTCCCCACCCTTTAACTAAACGGGAGTTTGTGGCTCCAGTTGTTTCCAAAATGGCGTTGAGCAGTAAACTGAAAATGAAGTTTCAAAATGTCCCTTAGGACAGGCTACGGGTGACATCTCATTGCTACATTAATGCTTTTCAGTAAGTGGTTTCATTATTGTGTCTTCCTGTCTTTCTGTCCCCTCTGCTTCCACAGAGCCACAGCTGAAGGGGATTGTGACAAAGCTGTACAGTCGACAAGGTTTCCACCTGCAGCTGCAGGCAGATGGAACCATTGATGGAACGAAGGAGGAGGACAATGGTTACAGTAAGATTCACTCTAAGATTGTGTTCCCCTAATGTTTATTATACATCTATTGCCATGCTGTACTGTTGGTTAGGGAGACCCTTCCACCTTGCTACTGTCAATTCCATGTACTACAGACAGAACTGCATTTGCTATAATGTACCATTTTACGGAGTATCAACCTTATGGCAACTCAAAAATGAAATGCATGCCCCTTAAATGAATTAATAGAGACCATGTTGCTTTGCTTTATTTAGGTTTCATTACAAAAGCTGGATTTTCCATCTGAATTGCTGCATGTTAGTTTTGAACAGTATTCAAGCTGTTCAAAACTGTGCTAGTTCTTTTCACTCCTGCATATACACAGTATTGGTTCATAGTACAGAGAAAAACATGAACTTCTTCTTTGCCAATGCATTTAAGTGCTGCAGTACTTAATTTAATACAAATACGTTAATTTTCATCTAATCTGTCATCCTACGGTAACCTTAACACTGATGATTGGCTTTTTACTCTCCTACACTGCCTCTGTTGTGAGAGACAGCTAAGTCTTATACTATGTTTTGAAGCATCCCTGTCATCGCCATTACACCCACCAGCTCTTTGTTTTCCAATAGACAGATTAAAGAGAAGATCAATGAAAGCAGCACAGCCACTTGTCTGCAGAAATAGACCACCTTATAATTTTCAATGTCAATTAGACAGTGCAGTGAACATTACATGCTTTTAAAGATTAGAACAGTAACGCAGTTAGTGACCTATGTGAAATCCACTTTGCCCCCCATACCAACACAATATTGTTGAGAAAAAGATCTGCATGGCACACCGAACAGCTTTGATATAATACTTACTGTATAATCCAGACACTAAGCGGATGTAAACACTTCTGAAACCTCTAAATTAGTACCTCTGTATTCAATTACTCCCCTGATGGAGATGGCATGTGTCTCTTACATATAAATAAAAGCTCTGTGCAAGTGGGATGTTGTCTTAGCAGAACAACACCTTGGAATTTATGTGGAATTTGTTTCCTAAATAAAATGATAGCAAATATATGTGATAAAAATACGACTACTACTACTACTACTACTACTACTACTACTACACAGAGCAGACTATGCAAGTAGAAACTACGGTAATGAAGTGACAGCATCCTATACACACGCAATCTTATACTTCTCTTCACACACCAATCACCCCACCCATCATGTCTGCATGGCCTCACTTTTCTGTTGACTTACATAACAACTGGCCCACATTGGCACCAACATAGTTTTTGAAGAGAAAATTAAAGAGTGCTGCTGAATAGGAAAAGGAAAAAAGAGTGAAGCTCTTTGCACTGCTCCAAAAATAGCGCTGTTAGGGCGCTGGGTGCGCTTGTCTCCATGGTGACGGAGAGCGCAGTCCTCTTGGAGGTACTGGTGTCTTGTGATGGTGGGAGAGGACCTACTCAAATGCACGCACACACACACACACACACACACACACACACACACACACACACACACACACACACACACACACACACACACACACACACACACACACACACACACACACACACACACACACACACCAAGGATCTTTGCTACAGTAGCTTGCTAAAAAGTGAGATTTGGCCATTTGGCTGTGGTAATAAAGAAGTTTGATATTTCTGTGACATTTTAATTAGAAAACCAAACTCAGAAATACCACATCCAAGTCTCATATATCCCAGTTTAAAGCACTGCCTTGTGTTGCATCACAACTGAGCAAACCCACTGGGTATCAAGGGAAGAGAGGAAAAAAGACAGGGTAACTCTAAATCCTTTTCTTCGAAAGATGTAGGGTACGGTTTCAGTGTTCAAGATGCAGTCCATTATCAGTCTTGTCCTAGATATTATGCTTTCAACCCTCATCTTTTGTAAATAGAAAATAAAATTCAGATATGAAAGATTACTAAAATGTTCAATTTTCCAATTTATTGTCAGCACAATTTAAGAAGCTGTGGTTCACAAAAAAATATATGTATAAGTATTCTGATGTGTATTTTACATTAGATAAATGCCAATTTAAATGCCATTGACATTTTTTTGTTTAAGTTGACAAGCTTGACTCCTGTCATTACATTTGTTATATCTTTAATGTCCTTTCCCTCACAGTGAACATATTTCTGTGTTTTTGGTTTAATTAACAGCACTATACCCACTTATGCAATTTTTGCTGCCGAATACAAGCCTTATATTATTTACCTTATTCAGACTTACATTTGTCTTTAAGTAACCCAATTTACCTCAACCAAAGATCCACGGCAGGTAAACAGATCACAGAACTTCTACGTAATGTTGTCACAGCAAGCACTGAAACAGCCTGCATGCAATCGTAAAAACTGTCCCTCAGGCTTCCTCACCCTTCTTCTATGTGCCTCCCTGCACGAAAGGTCTGTGAGTGGGTGGTGGCCCTGTCATCCTCTTCAGTGTGCTCAGGTGTTTCTAGGCAGGAAGTAATTGAGTTTCCCCACTTGAAAATCTCCATCAGTACACCGACTGGTAATCCTTCTGAAATGAAGTGGACTGCAGATGTGTACGTGTGCGACGTGGTGGAAGTACCAAGGGAGACAACTCAGTGAGTGACGCAGAGTGAGAATAGTGCAATTATAGAAGACAAGAACTGCGGTAGTAAGATTTTTCAGGAGAGGAAGAAATCAATCATCAAATCCAAAACTATGCTACATACAAGAACAAAGGATACAACATGTATTTACACAGACGCAAATGTGTTCAATTTATGCCTGAATAAGTCTGCAAATCGTGACATAATTTATACATTTAACTGTGAGCTGAAGTTAGTTAACAAAGTAACTCGACCATGCTGTACCTGATAATATAATTGAGAATTTAAGATGCACGGAGGACCCTTCACCATGCAGAAAACAGCATCAGTATCAGTTTGGAGGAGTCAGTTTCAGGTGCAATGGACAGGAGTTCTGATTATGTAAAAATACATGAAAAAAATGCTATTGAGTGATATACTACAGGCTAGACTAAGTCACCATTCAATGTGTCTGTCAATCTTAAAGTACTGCTAGCAAATGGAGTCATGGGATCTTGGACTGTCCAAAAGCCTGACATTCTTTTGTTGTTATGGTTGATATACTATGAATGTTAAATCATTTCAAATATGTCATTGGGAATATGAGAACAGACAAGAGCGTAAGTTGAGAACATGGCATTTGAAGAAACAAAAAAATGATAAAGACAGAGATAGAGAGGGAGAAACCGAGAGAAAGGGAAGACAGAGAACCACAACGTGAGTGGTTCTGGGACTTAAATGCCTTTCCACTGAACCAGACATATGCTGGCAGAGCCTGTTTACAGAGTAAATACATTATGTATTCCTGTGGCTGTTGTTTACAGTGAAAACCCAGAGAGCAGTGGTAAAGCGATAAAGGCCGATGAAATAGCTCATCAAAAAAGTCTCTATAGTGCAATTCGTTCAAAGGAGTCTGCAGATAGGGATCTACTAAGTGGTTGACAAGAGGACCTATAGTAAGGGCACTCTGACTCACATCTTAAATGATGTGAGAATAAAGAACTCAGAAGTTAATCAATGTGACAATGTATAGGGTTAGGGTTCTTAACACTTGAGATGAATGTTATGATTCTCCTGTGGCTCATTATTTGCTGTATTTGGCATCAACAAACATCATATATGGCATCACTGTTTGGCAGTATGTCCAACAATAGTCAAAACAAAAGGCGAGAGGTTTCATTTTTTTGGCATAGAAGCATGACTACAGACTTTCAGGTGGATGTACATGTGCATCCCTCTATTCAGCCCGTGGGCTCCCTGCCAGCAACTTATGAAACACATGCAGACACACTTGTATACAGTACAGGCTTGACATTAATTAGGTAGCGGTGTACCTCATTGACCAGCTGGCCTGCCGCTGGCTCTCTCTTATCGCACTCATATATGCTGCATCGCAACTGGCCCATAGCGACCGCTGGTAAATGGCATGATGCGAGAGCTGCATTGTCAGATAACAGCTGTCATAGATTTATATTTGGTTTCTTTTCATATTTGATATCTTTCCACCTCAGAGAATTGTACATATTGTGTTTGCAATACCTAGGCTTAACTTTACACAGCCTATGATTTTAGTTAATGTGTGTGAATACACAACATTGTGTAGCTGCTCTGTCATTTCAAGAATTTCTCTGTTTCTGTCTCTTTTTTTCTAATTTTGTTTGCTTTTAAAAACACCCTTGGGAGAGAGTGACTGAGTCCCCAAGCTTATGTCGTATCTCTATTTGTGGTTTGGTTTTGACAACTCACTTTTCCATCCAGACAGAGATACTCTAATAACACTACAAATACGCAACACTAATAACAATTATTTTAACCTCTTAATGCTGAATGCTACCAGGCAGAACTCACTCACATTATGCTTTGGGCTTGCTCTATAATTTGGATTTCTCTCAGTAACATTTGTCCACTTTTGGGCTTGTGTTGTGACAATGGGACATTTAGCATCTGCCAAGTTTAACTCCGTTTCTGGCTAAGTACTAAGTACCGTAAATGTACTATGTGCTACATATCTCAAATATATAATAGAATCATGAGGATTTAAAGGTATCTGCAATATATATATATATATATATATATATATATATATATATATATATATATATATATATATACACACACACACACATATATATAATTCATTGACTTATTTTCTATTCTAATAAGTCTATTAATGGAGATGAAAGTACACACTTTGTTTATCATTTTTCTGTTGTCCGTCTCTTTCCAGCCATGTTCAACCTTATTCCAGTGGGGCTGCGAGTGGTGGCCATCCAGGGGGTGCAGACCAAACTCTATCTGGCTATGAACAATGAGGGCTACCTATACACATCAGTAAGTGTCTAACTTAATGTGTGTGTGTGTGTGTGTGTGTGTGTGTGTGTGTGTGTGTGTGTGTGTGTGTGTGTGTGTGTGTGTGTGTGTGTGTGTGTATTGGATGGGGTCCTGGTCTTGACCTTCGAGTCTAGCTGTATACAGAGAGAATGTTAGGTCAACATCTGAGTTACTATGGTGCCATGAGTGACTGGAAGGAACACAACAAAAACATGCGAGAGAGAAAATGCTTTTAAAACAAATAGCAGTGATTTGGCTTAAAGTGTTTATATTTTAGACAGATTCTATTTATATTCTTTGTGGATATGGGTAACTCACTATCACCGTGCTCTCTCAAACACAACATCACAACATCACATCAACGCCGTTTTCTGATATAATTCAGTGTCAATAAAAAGTTCAAGGATAGTGTAAGCAGGCGGAGCAGTGACAAATCCGATGGTGGCAGCTGGCTCTTAGTCTTTGATTAAATGTGCAAGGTTATGAATAATTCAGTTGCATGCCGAATAATGTTCTTGTTCGTCATCCTCCCAAATGCCACCATTGCATTGTGTGGCAGGTGTCATTGAGAAGACTGACAAGGGCAAGCAGACACACACGTTCACCATTTAAAGAAAATCCTCATAGTCAAATTAGTAAAGACTGTTCTGTATGGTAAAGGTCTCAGTAGGCAGACACAATGGTGATTGATGGAAACAAGCTAAGAAACAGCAAGAAAGCCTAATCATCTTGTAGCTTTTTACTCTGCAGCTGCTGCTGACAAATAGTTAGACAGTAATGTGATGAAGGAAGAAGGAAAAACGGCTTTCTGGCTCCGCTCTCTCCCCCCTGGTCTCACTCTTCACTCTCTATTATTTTTCACTCAAACAAATGCATTGATAAACAAGGCTAATGTGATAGCTCTCACTAAACACTAAGCATGAGTTCAGTCACACTAACGTCAAGGATTTGTAGATGGTTATGCACTAAGATTTGGTGAAAGAGGCTATGCTCTTTGAGGAAGCTCTCAAGGAATCCAATAAGCAACGATTATACTGCTGAAAGGACTAACACCCTAAAAAACAAACACATGAACATTAGATCTCAGCAAAGACAACAAAACCAAAATGTTCAACACATACTAAACAGGAGATTGTGGCATTGGTGACTGCTACAACAGCAAGCAGCATTATAAAGATATCAGTAAAATAATAGTGAGAACTGCCATTGGCAGTACGATTGGATCGAACCAGAAAGCTGGTAGCAGATTAACTGAGGTATGCACCACTAATAGTGAAGCGGATCATGTTAACTTAAACACAATGCTATTTAATTGCAATTAAAACAATGTAAATACATAGATTTCTTCAATAATATATGTAATGAAAAGACTGCAATCGCCAAGTGTTATGTACACAATCATTGTATTAAATTACTTCAAGTCAATTAATCATTATAATAATACAGTATTTATTTTTCAATAAACCAAACCCGGAGTGACTATGTCAATACCCTCTGGTCCAATGTGGCATAGACAGAGTTGCAGACGTCTAACTGAATCTCTACAGCTTTGAGTATCGTTCTCTTGTTCTTGCTATGCTCTGACCTCTCATTAGAAGAATAAAGATGTAAATATTTCTGCAAAGGATAAATAGTCTTCGATTTATAATTGTTCTGTCAAATATAGGGCTCCGCAAGTGGCAATTTGCGGGTTTTAAACCCTTTTTTCGGCTTCTCAAAGCACTTTCACTTGTTACAGGTACCTTTCACTCACATTCACATAGGATAGAATTGGCAACCTTCTGATTGTTAGGCAAACGCTCTACAGCAGGCTTGGGAAGCAGCCCAATTGCCAAAAGTCAAAGCAGCAAGCAGCATTGAGCAGATGCCAAATCGCCAAAGTCAGAGCCGCAAGCAGAGTTGAGCGGTTTTGTAGCTTCACAAAGCTGAGCAAAACTAATTCAGATGGTTTAATGCTCTATAGAAAAAGTGGTAAAACCAACCACACACCTGTTTCAACCCTACAATAGATTTTGCCCCCTTTATCGATTTTAACGAAACTTGGTACGTACGTTCAAGTCATGGTGTTAAATGTCTCAGGATTGCTATGGCAGAACTTGAGTTATAGGCAACTTTCTGCTAGCCCTGCCCTTTAGGAAGTTCTTTGATTGATGGCGGCCATGTTTTATGACGAATCTTGCTCATTTATTGTAGAAATGTGTATATCAGTCCCACAAGGCCATATACCAACTTTGGTCTTGATAGAACCAAAATTGACAAAGTTATATTTAGGCTAACTGTCTTTCACATCATGCAAATTAGCTAAATACCATCATCGTGGATGTTTATGGTCAAAGAGGCTTTCTTATAGAGCACATGAGTGTGAGGAATTTCATGTCAATCGGACTCACTGTGTGAGGGCGTGGCCTTTAAAACTTTTGGCCTAAGTTATAGCACCACCATCCGGCCGAATTGCATCATATTCTTTGGGGAGTATGAGCACATCAGCATAAATTATGATGACAATTTGCATGTCTCTAGCTCATTCCAGCCCCCAGTAACTTGAGAAAATGCATACTTTAACATACAATGTTAAATAGGCCACACCCCCATGCACCAATCAATATGACACTTCAGATCCAGATTACTACTCGCCCCCAGACCATGTGTACCTATTTTGGAGAAATTCCGTCTACCGGGTTTTGCAGTACAAACTTGTGGTATTTTTGACGCCCGCTATGGGTTAAACTCATAATCCTTCGATCAGCCTATTCCTCATGATTCCTAAAGATATGTTACAAATTTTATGATGATTGGTCAAACCATTAGTGAGTTAGCCCCACCCACATCATTTATAGTAGACATGTATATCTCAGTCTTGAGAGGCTCTATGCCAATTTTGGTGTTGACTGGATCAAAATTGACAAATTTTTCATTTTACTGTTTTTCACATTAAACAATCCATCACTGTGCACCTCTATGGTCCAAGAGGCTTTTTTGTAGAGCACATTGAGCTGCATATATGAGAAATTTCAAGTCAATCAGACTTACGGCCTGTGCGGTGTTTTCTTTCCAAGATCGCTTTTTTGATCATTAATTGTATTAAACAAATAATACTAAACCGGGAGAAAAACAATAGGGTTCTAAACCCCAAAGGGGGTTTTAACCATGTTGTTTTTTCCTAATTATGTTGTACATATCCAGTACTGAATTTTATATTTGTAATGTGTAGACCCACGGTTTTGCAATTACAACAGTACAACACTGGCAGGTTTTATTTGACAGTTTAAAGCATGTGTTGTTTTACCTGTCATTCAGCATTTAGTAAACACAACCAATTGAGCTGCTGTCCATAGAAATAATGTTCTTACTAAATCTATTTTAATATTTTCATAAATTGAAAATGAATATCTAATCTAGTTAACAATTATGTTTAGAAAAAAACCCTCATTCAATATAGTATTTTTAAACCAAAGAGTGACAACACAATCACTGCAAATGTATGGTCTGCCTATAATTTCATTGTAATGAGCGCTGGCAATTGTTTGACAACATATCTAGCATGGGGGTTGCCCCAGCTAAGCATGCCTGAGGGGAATATACAATAATAATTGAAATAAAACATAGGCCTTCAACCCCTTCCCACACACACATCCATGCAGTGCATTTAACATGCTCCCCAGTAGTCAACAGCTCCTAGTGAGTGATGTTAATGATATGAGCTTGGCTGTCAGTAATTAAGCATATGCGGCAAGCTGTAGGATTAATTTAATAAAGATGAATCTTGCTGGCAAATGCTCTACAAGCAGGGAGTAGCAGCAGTAGAAGTATTGGCCTATTTCTAAACTGTATTTTATTGCTGATGTTTTAGGCAAAAAGTGGATTACAACTATCTTAGATGAGCATGAGCAATAAGATTCAGTTTTGCTTCCATATGTGGTGTGCACCAAGGTTCTGTCCTGGAATGATATTTTGTTTGTCTTTTATATGCTTTCCCTTAAATAGATAATAAGTAGTTTAAAGGTATATCTTATCACTGCTATGCAGATTATATTCAATTATACTGTACATCCATTTGACCTTAAAATAGGCCCATTGTATCTCAAGATGAGATGGAGAATATTCACAGATCTAGTAATCTAGATTGCTTAGAAATTTGATTAGAAAGCTTTTCAATTTTTAAACTCACAACAACCACTTTGGACTGACTTTTTTAATTTCTACTTTCTTATGTTGTCTCTTATTTTGTTTTTGTGTTGTCCTTTGATTTGTAAAGTACTTTCTGACATATGAAAGATGCTACATATAGTACAGTGTAGATAAGCGTTACTTCTTTGCTACTTATTTAAGACAAGTGTATTTTTTAATAAAAAAGTTAGGTTTTACTTATAAAAACATTTTAACAAAATTAAAAAAAATTGGAACCAGGATTAAAAAAGAACTAGTATCAATCCAATCCAAACTATACTCTTGCAAGCACTGAATTTGCAATTTTTAATCTATTTTGTGTTTTTCTGTGAAGTATACATGTGTTCATCTTAAAAAACATTCTAAGTCAAATGGTGAAGAGCATACAAGCTACAATCTAAAAATATACTGCTGGCTGCATAAAGTATATTATCTATGCTGTTTTAAATACAAGCTCTCATATGAAATACAGTACATCTTGTATGTGTGTTAAATTGGAAGAACACAGTTGGGGGATGGGTTGTAGAGCTTTCTGTTTCAGCTAAATAAGAGAGGAAATTGAATTGAATGTGTAGCTGACTGCCTAATAGTGCCGGTCTTGCTGGGATTGCTGCTATGGTAAAGTGCTGCCTTGAAGCCACACATTAAACCAGCCAATACCAGGTCAGCATTGAAGGGAGATTCCCAATCCACAGTGGAGAGACAACAGATGACGTATTGGGTTGGGGGATGAAGCTGCTGCTGGGATCTGGATGCCTCCCATTATTATCTGTGTGTACAGTGCATAAGTGCATGCATGAATGGAAACGTGAGTAAATGTTTGCAATATAATAAATAGGATTCATATGATTTACATGTATAGTCAATTTACATTTTTGACACAAACTCTAATGCATACTAAATTATAAATCTATGTATGTATGTTTGGCTCAACATTATGCATTTCCTATGGCAGCATTAATTTGAGAGGCCTTTAGAGTTTAGAGTTGTCTACATATGCATCTGGTGTATGCGCATCTGTCTGTACACAACTATGTGTTCTGCAGATATGAGAGAAAAAAAGAGAGAAAGAGAGAGAGAGAGAGAGAGAGAGAGAGAGAGAGAGAGAGAGAGAGAGACGAGGAGTGGGAAAAAGAGTGCACATGTGTGGGTGAGGCAGAATGCACCAGTGAAAATATATTCATACATCAACATCAATGTGTGGGAGAGGAAGAACCAATTAATATGTATTTTACTTTACTATCGTCTCTTTTACCGTGTGCTCCTCTACCTTCCATAAGTAGTGGAGCAAGTTTAGCATTACATACTGCAGCAGTATCCTCTAGTATAGACATGTAGAAAGTGTAACCAAAATAAATAATAATAATCTGCAAAAACATAGTTACCAACCCAATACTCTCACATATTTGTACAGCAATGCAGTGGATATTTCTACTGAATGTGAAAAAAGCCTTTGAGCTTTCTTGATGTTTTTAGATGCGTGGGTATATTTTTAGATCCTGAGCTAAGTGGTGTCCACATATCTCACGAGGTGCCTTTGAAGTGGTGTTATTAATTTTGTGGTGGGTCATATTTGAATTAGTGTGAGTCACTGAGGCTCCAGTTGAGTCTCGTCTAGACTGCTCTGTGCGAGTGTGTAAAATAGAGTTCAGGGCTGTTGGTGTGGAGATATTTATCAGATCAGCATTGATGTTTACAGGCTCTTTTTATCCTAAATCACAGGGCCAGTTAAATCCCTTGCATGGTCATGCATCCTGTAATAGAGTTCCTGCAAAAGACATTCAACCTATGACATTTTCACTCATTTATGAACACACTCTGGATATGCATTATGTGCTAGCTAAACATCTAAAATGAAAAGTAAGGTAATGTGAATAATGCACAGGAGAAGACAAAAGAATGATTATTATGGTGGAGGTAAAAACAAAAGGCTGCTAGATGAATGTGACACCAGCATTACATCTGCACTCTCACTCAAGTCAATTACTGTAAGTATTTTCCTCTGATTTTAGTCAATGCTTATACATTCTAACTTCCAAATAATACTTCAAGAGAGTCACTGGAACCTTGAATAAGGGATGCAGAGGTTGTGTAAGCACATATTTTATAACAATAAAATCCTATGTAGGATAAACATGAATAAAAATACAAACAGAAAAACAGCAAAGACGTCTGTGTGTTTTGCTTTGTTAGTACACCTGTGTTAGATATGGAGTTGGCTCACACCCATGCCTTATCAACCATTTAGCAAGCACAATGCCCTTTGGTAAATAACCACTGCTGTAAGGATTCACTCCATTGAACTGTGTCATTAACTAGTGTTTGTGTGTGTGTGTGTGTGTGTGTGTGTGTGTGTGTGTGTGTGTGTGTGTGTGTGTGTGTGTGTGTGTGTGTGTGTGTGTGTGTGTGTGTGTGTGTGTGTGTGTGTGTGTGTGTGTGTCTTGAACGTGGGTGTGTCTATTTGCGGTTGGTCTTTTCCACTAGCTTAAAGCTCTCCAATTTATTCCCAAACAAATGAGTGTACTTTATCTTTAGCTAAAGAAAAAGGTGCCTTTTAATCCAACTCCACTCTACTGAAAAGACTGGGACATTGAAAAGCCGGATTTAGGCAGATTTGTCTTCACTGCCCAGCCATAGCATTAGCTTTTGTGAGTCTTACAAGCATTGAAGTGTCTGCAAAGAAACTAGAACAGCACCTGATTCCATTGGCGTAATTGGTGTCATCTTACAGTAGTTCTGACATGGCAGCTGAATACACATGGGGCAGTGTGTAGCATTGACTTGGCTTGTCTTGTGAAAATCCAGCCAATATATTTACAGAGGAGATCAGATCCATTATGCTAGTATTTCTCCTGCTGCTGAATGGATCAGTAAAAACACTATTGGGCTTTAATCCCCCCCTAAAGCCAACAGAACGCTGTTTGAAAGTGCATCATAATTGATCGTGTTTTCTTGACACGACGGCCTTGCTAATGTAATATTCATTTCACAGTTACCTTTACCACTGCTAAATTGTGAAACTGTATGACAGAGAGGTGTGTGTGCCTGTGCCTGCTTGTCTGTGTGTTTTACATTCATGGGCAGGGAAACATCCTTCAGTAGGTGCACTGAACACTTGCATCAGCCTTTAAATGTCTCCATATACGCAGTTATTGGATCATAAAGAGCTCGGGCAACACTGCCATAACTTAGGCCAAGATTCCCCCTCTCTGTAAAACACAAGAACATTATATGCCCTTTGCCTAATTTGTGTATAAGAAATGTATGTATGCAAGAACAAATACAAATGTACAGGCATGTTTACATCTGCAGATGTATGTTAAGGTTTGAAATGAACTACACTGCACTGAAATGAGATGCATGTTGCATGCCTGTCTAACTACAGACACTTTCAAAAGAGAGGAGGAGTGATGGAGCAGAAAGGATCAAAGGATTCCTTAAAAACCTTTCGTGCATCTAACAAAGTTCAATCTAAAGCTGTAAAAAGATATCCTGATGTCATGTTATTGTATTTTTGTGGAGTTAGGGTTCAAATTCAAATTAATTAAAGACAAGTGAAGTGCTGTGCATGTAGTTGTCATGTGATAAAAAAACAACTGGAGTTCTAGAATAACTGGCCCATCATCAGGGTGAAAAACACACACACACACACACACACACACGCACACACACACACACACACACACACACACACAGAGAGAGAGAGAGAGAGAGTATGTAAAACACCCTGCATGTGAATAGCAGCAATGGATATGTAAATAATGGGCAGGAGGAAGTGAAACTAGATGTCACCGTTAGCATTGTATTAGGTAAAAATGAGGCTGGTATAGAACATGAATAGAAGACCCTAAAGTTTTCAATCCTCTATCCTGTTCACTTTCTTCCTCTGATCTATCAAGCAGATCCAACAGCATGGGTTAAAACTGAGAGGTCTATACAATTAAATGAAAGCACTGCTCATCTCTTACCCAGATGCTTTTGAAAAGAGGAATGAATAAGGAAGGGCCTTTTCCTATTCTACTGCTATAACATGTGGATAAATGTATCACAGAGCTCCCAGCAACACAACCAATAAACACATTTTCTCACAGCTAAAGAAATAGGCGAGGGCAAGGAACAGCTGATGGACTTATACAATAGGGTTGTGCAGATAATCTACATTACATTACATAACCCAATTGGTTATATGGTATGTGATAAGGGCACAGCTCCTAACAGCATTATGTACAGGACACTCAGACAATGCAGTAATAATTTAGTTTTTACAAAAATGCGTGCCTGGACATTGTATAAGTGAGGTTGCCAGCTGTACATCATTTGGACAAGGACTTGTCATAGTTGCATATTTCAAGGAAAAGCCCATGTAGTGTAATAGGATCATTAAAAGTCCATTTAGCCAAACCAGCATAGAGACGTGTGTGTGTATGTGTGTGTGTGTGTGTGTGGGAGGGGGGGTGGGGGGGAGATGACATGACTGATATTATTTCTATGCAGTGTCCTGCTTTTTATTTCTAAAGTGATTTCCCTCGCTCCATCTGGCACTGGAGTCATGATTAAAGTGATGTGAGATTTTTTTAGCCAGGGAATTGGTTTCAGTGAACAATAGATATGCTCCTGACTGAAGGAGATGCTACTGGAGCCCATTCAAATGAATCTGAATGTTTCTGTCTATCAAAGTCCTGTTAGAATAGAAATGGGGATCCCCTGCCATTTTGGCCCCTCCTTGTGTCAGTCTGAGTGAGCCTATTGTCCATAGACCCACTCCAATACAGCAGTACCGGCCAGCAGCCTCTCCTCCATCTTGGCTATAAAAGTGCCTGTATCTGTATGCATATGTTTATCAATAGACTCTTATTCTTCTCCGGGTCGAGTGTAACCAGCCAAATCCACATAAGCTCATTATTAGAGGTAGAACAGAGCTCTTGGCTCGAGAGCTGCACAGCCCGTTGTTTGGCTTTCACTTGCTGCCCGTGTATAACTGAGATGGATGCTGCCCAGCCTCTCTAAGACTGCTGCTGCTAGTCAGAGTCAGATGGCAAGAAACAAAGAAGACAGAGGTATTGAGGGAGGAAAACAGTCAGGAAATGAACAATGTGTGAGAAGCATTAAGTAAGCAATGAAAGACAAAATATCTGAAATAAGTTATAAAGTAGAGATGATAGGAAGTAGTAAATCTAAGATAAAATAAAAGCAAAGCAAAATCAACATAACGTGCAAGGTTAAGAACGTAAAGCGCCGTCCAAATATTGCCGTAACGCAGTTAGACTGCTGTTTTTTAAAGATTGCGATACAAACGATATAGAATATATACAATAGACATTTTTATATTGTTTTGATGATATATATCGTCATATCTCCAAGCCCTAAATGAAAATACGGTTTACGCTACGTGTTCCTGCTTACACTGTAGTGTTCATTATGTTTCACTATGCAAAATACTGTTATAGTAGATTACCACTAAAGAACACACAGACCAGTATTCTGCCTATGGGAAGAGCCAAGGCAGTCTTATATGTGCAGCAAGCAAATCTTTTACCACTCTTGTTATTGTGAACGCAATATTGCTACAATCTGCTCAGTTTGCATAGGAGTTTGGTCGAGTTTGGTATATAATTATTATAATTCATTTATATGGCCTCACCTCCATTATTGGAAACGAAGCACATGGTTAGTGAATATAGATGTGCGGTCAATATATTTTTTTAAATAATTTCATCATATGTTATTGTTGATGTGGACCACATGTTTTAGGATATATATAATTTTTGCCATACAATTCTATGCTGCGTTACTGAAGTCTGTGAATGTCTATAAACTACATGTCTCAGAATGTCGACATGGAGGGAAGGCAAATTTTATTTTATTATTTTGGGCATTTCTGCCATTATTGGACAGGACAGCTGAGACATGAAAGGGGATGGGGAAAGAAATGCAGGAAAACCATCACAAGTCGGACTCGAACCAATAGAATATGTTTTTAAGAGTTGCAGCAAAAAATTGTCTAGCAGTGAAAGACAGATTTATTGTGGCTGAAGAAATTGCCCGATCGTCAAAGTGTTTTTCAGAAGGCACATTTTTGAAGCAGCGTATGCTGAAGGTACAGTTATGTGAACAAGTGTGCCTGGACCAGATACCAGCTTTAACAATGTCAGCTTGTCAAGAAACACTATCGGAGATCTGACAACTCAGCTGGATGAAGAAGCAAGTGATTATCTGGCGTTTTCATTAGCTGTTGATGAAAGTACCGGCATCACAGACACAGCACAACTCGCCATTTTTGTAAGAGGAGTGAAGGCAGACTTATCGGTCAATGAGGAGCTCCTGGATGGGACAGCCAAAGTAAAGGAAAACCCTTGCCTGAACTCAAATCAGATCCAAACTGGTATTATCTGAAGAAAAATCTGTTAGGCACCACTTTGCTTTCCCATCTTGCCTTGTTAAGGACTCTTTTTGGAGCATCTGGGTTGAGATTGTCTTGGCTTTGATCACTTTGTGGGAAGCCATTTAGGGACCATGTTATTGTCACTGTACTAGTGATTACTGCTGTTTGGTATGGGGCACCTGTGGGACAGTAATGGGATATGGGGGAAACATTTGTATTTTCAAGTGTGTATGTAAGGAAGCTCAGAAAGAAAAAAATATGATCATTATCATTACCCTAACCATGAACGTAAACCATCATCTACGTAAAAAGAGGTGAAACAAAGAGTGCATGTTATCATTTTACTTGACTAGTCCCTCAGCTTTTTTGTCTTTATGGTTTGAAGACTAATTTCTTCTTGAACTGTAACATTGTAAGCTTTCAGCTGGTTCTGCAGCCCCCCTGGTGGGCTTAGCATAGAGCTGGGTAATATATCAATTTTATATCGATATCATGATATGACACTATATCATCTTTTGGATACTGTAATATGGCATAAGTGTTGTCTTTTCGTGGTCTGTAAATGATGCACTACATTGAAGTTATGTCATTTTTTAACTTGCCAGACTGTTCTCGCTGTTCTATTATTTGACTTTAACCACTTAGTTATTATATCCACATTGCTGATGATTTAATCAAAACTCTCACTCTGTAAACATTTTGTAAAAACACCAACAGCCAACCCTGAAATATTGTTGCAATATTGATATTGAGGTATTTCGTCAAAAATATTGTAATATTTGATTTTCCCCATATCGCCCAGCCCTAGCTTAGCATTTGTTGAAATGGAGTGTTTGGTACCCCTGTGATGTTGCAGCTGAACTGAGAACCAGGACTGATCCAACAGGATGTATCCCATTGAGGTTATATATCACAATTTTCCTGGGACTTTGTTTCTGTCTGCTAGCTCAGTGAGGGGGGATGATGAATGAGTGTGGTTGTCGGTTACTGTAGGTGGGTCTGGGTTTTATGTCTGAAATGGGCACAATACGAAATTATAGTAAACTAGGTTGCTCTTTTAACGAGTTCAACAAATGAACATGTTTCACCCCATTACAGTTCGCTGCTTTACATTACAAAACTGTTGTATGTTTTTAACTGCATTGTATAGAAAAGCTTCAATAGCAGAGCAGAGTGCATCACCAGACATGAACCTGCTGCACATGAACTGTTATAAAAAAAAAAATGAGAGGCTGTTATAGATGACTCCCTGTCTAATAGTGACAGGTTGTTTGTTATGATCGTACAGTGGGTCTTTGGCCCTGAGGGACACATCATCACTCTCACTCTCACTCACACCAAAGTGTTTTATAACTGGGATAGGACTGGTCCTGGGTAGACCTGCTTCGGTCTAAAAGAGGCATCCCCCCTTCTCTTTCTGAAAGAGCTCACTTTGTAATACCCATTGTGAGTTTGCCCTGTTGGCTATTCCAACAGTGTGTAAGTAACTGTGTTATGGTTTTTGCATAAACTTTATGTATTTTCCTTTGCGGACAAAGAACTAAATTTAAAAGCATGGCAAGAACAATTCACTGCTGACAAGCAAAAATTGTCCCTCAATCTCTCTCAGGGGGAATTGTCTTCTAACTGATTAGACTCTGTTTTGTACATTCACTGCCCAAGCAGCTCTACAAATTAGACAAACACACTCTCATAGACCTCAGCACACACACACACAAAATCCTTGCCCCAGAGGAAATAAACATCAGCCACACTGTTGTAGCATTAATGGCCAAATGCTACATAGGCACTGGATTCTAAACCAAACTGAAACAGGGAGTGAAAGTATGGAGTCTGGAGTATGACCAGCAAAATCCCATGTCTATAGGGAGTCTCCCCACAGCCAGTTCATTAATTAAAGGGATATTTAACCGCTGGAAAGCTGAATATATCTTTAAATTGGGTCACTTATGTAGCAGAAATGTGAAAAAAAATTGAAATTGGTGCCTTCTAGGCCGAGAAAAGCCAGACAATGTGTTTTTGGCTCATATGGATGAAAGACACCAAATCCCAGAATGCACTTCGCTTCGCTGCTTTGAGTCCACTCCCAAGCCACGCCTACCGCTTGACAGACAGACAAGACAGAGACATTCAACTCAACTCAATGTGTTTTATTGTTATTTCAACCATATACACGAAAAACGTTTCATTGTGGCTCAAGTGGTGTTACACATTTAAAATATATAAAATCGACATTACATAAAAACAACATACGAAACAGGCTACATTTAGTGGACACACACATTTTAGGCTCCGTAAAGTTCAGCTAAGCATACTAGCATTAGGCTTGGTGGGCTGTAAACACCGAGTATAAACACAGTCGTGAATTAGCGTGGAATGTCGAATGGTCGCCATGTAACAGTCACAAACTCCAGCGGTTAGCAGTTAGTTGGATACAAATCACCCCATTTTTTTCCCCCAGTTAGCGTTAGCTTCCCACCTAGCCGATGAGGATGTCCCCTACCCGGCTCGGGGCATCGAGCGAGACCGCTGGTCTCAGTGCTGGTCTCCGTGCTGGTTTCCGTGCTGGTCTCCGTGCTGGTCTCCGTGCAGGCGAAGCTTTCGTAGTGTGCCGATTATTCCGTCTGTAATAACGTTTCCTGCATATTCTTCGAATGGAAGTACAAAATTATTGTGTCCAACAAAATCTTGTATATAGCGGACAATACTGCTCAGATTGAAAGATAATGAACTGTCCATACATAATTAACAGCTCAGAGCAAAATGAGAATACACTCTTCATCTTGCCTGTATGTTTTATTAATGCTCCTCTGTATCTGTCATATCACCATTATTTATGAAAGTGCTACATTATTCACAACAGTAAATGGAATGAATAGTTTTAAAAAATATTCTCAAGAGACAACATTTTTAAAGCAGGGGCCTAAGTTTTGAGATATCTTCTTCCCTCTTTTTGAGTTTAGGATGCAGCACAATGTACTCTTATTTAGTTGTACTCTCAAGCAGTGAACTATTGCATTTCAGCTGTTTCTGTTTATACCAGGATGTCAAGTGCTATTTGGACCTTGTGAATTACTGTCCAACAACTACTATACACTGTATCTGCTTCTCCTTTTTCCCTTAGGAACACTTTACGCCAGAGTGCAAATTCAAGGAGTCGGTGTTCGAGAACTATTATGTGACATACTCCTCCATGATGTACCGGCAGCAGCAGTCGGGCAGGGGCTGGTACCTCGGTCTGAACAAGGAAGGAGAAATCATGAAGGGGAACCATGTCAAGAAGAACAAGCCAGCAGCCCACTTCCTTCCCAAACCTCTAAAAGGTAAGCCTGCCCAGACCATTTTTTTCACACTGTTACAAAAATGGTCGGACACAGCCCCCCACTGATCAAATGTCAGAAAGGTGTGGGGTGAAGGGGGTTCGGAAGCTATTCGACCATCCAACAAGCACCTCTGAGTATACTGCCAGCTTAGGTGCAATGCTTGGTATCGGAGATAAAGTTGCTGTAACTACTTAATCCTTTGAGAAAGTTTCTGAATTATTCAGCAATGTCACTTTTCTAGTTAGAAAATGGGTTATTTTTCACAATAAGAGACATTTCCTGAGAACCACTAGCTTTTCTCTAATTGAACATCCGCACCTTCTTTATACTTCCAGTCCATGTGGAGTTTTTTTATATTTTTTTTACTAAAGACTAAATGAGGTGCTTTTTATATAACCTTCTGCAATTTAGCATTCTCCTTTCTGGCATAGGCCTAGTTTCTTCTAGCTGGTCACACTTCACTGCAGACACAGTGAAGAAGGACGCTGCAACCAGGAGCAGCAGGAACAATATGTTTTAATGCTCTGAATAGCAGCACCCAGGACCTTCTTTTTAGTAAAGCCACAGAGGGGTAAGGGGGGGGGGGGGGGGGTGTTACCTGTTACCTGTCAACAGAGAGGAGACAGAGATAGTCTGTTTTCACTTCAGTGGGATAAAAGAAGAGTAAGTTTTTTTTCTCAGTGAAGAATAAAAGGATGATTAAGTCGTAAACCCAGTCAAACCCTTTAGTTTAGTACCAGATACAGTATATTATCATAGTATGATCAAGGATTAGGTGTTTTCGGCAAAATTTAAAAGATCAAGTTTTATTTTGATATCAGTATATATTTTGCTTACTTCAAATGGGGGGCGCAGGAGAATGAATATTTTGATGTACTGTATATACTGACCCACACTTCCTGAACCACTTTATCAGGTACACCTGTACAATCTAATGCAATCCAATAGAACAGCTCTGCCATTAATTCTACTTTTACAAAGCTTTTTCACATCAAATCCACTTTTGTTGACACTGTCAGACTAGTTATAATTTTATGTTATTGTAGGTTGTATTGGGTGGTGGTGTTGTACTGGAGTCATTTTTACAGTATATTGAAAGGTGCTTCTACTGTGATGTGTTGCACCCTGGATGTATGTAAATGGGGTGGATAAAATATTACAAATACCTTTCAGTATAGTACAGTCCGGTACAACACCAAACCCCACAATACTATAAAAGAAAGTATAATAAAGGATAATTAAATAAAAGTTAAATAAAATAAAGGGAGTGTATAATTCCTTCAGTTTGCGTCTTTGGTGGAGGTCCAGCCAGCATCGTATTAAGAATCTGTGTCTGCTCTCTGAGATCACAGAGCTTTTCACTTCTATTTAACGGGCCATTCAGAGGGTCTCAAATAATAAGAGCAATAACCAGAGAACGATTGCCTTGCTTTATGCTGACAAAAAATACTGAGAAATAGAATAACAAGGACATACTATATAGACAGTTATTTTAAGGATAAATATAGTATGTTTGAGGTCCAACAACAAATCCAAAATTAGGAAAATAACTACATTTGTTGTAATACCCAAAGAGGTAAATAATTCTTCTTTTGCATAAACTTTAAATTATCCAGTAATGCATAATATTTACTAAATCTTGTACATAATTTAAATTCCAGATGTAGCCAGTGGTGTGGAAAGAGCTTTGCAAGGAAAAGAGAGAGAGAAATAAAGGGGAATTTGTTCCAGCAGCTCCTACAGATTTAAAGGCAGTGGTGTTACAGGGCACCAATTAAGAAACTGTCTCTGCATTGGCAATGACATCTCCTCCAGCCATTACTTATTACTCTTCTGGTTTCAGTCTGTTAGTCCGATTGCTGCTGTAAGAAACAATGCTGTGCTAAGTGAAGTGCCTGAAGGACTGGCTTTGCTGTATCAGCCACAAACTCCCTTAGGAATGAACATCAAATAGCATTCTAGGCAGAAGGATGTTGAAACCAAAGACTCAGATTACTGATATGTCTTCTGAAAAGTGACTGCTGATATGCATATTGGGCCAATGATGCATACACAGCAAAGCTAAAGCACTAGCAACTCCTGAATTTATAATGCCATCCTGTGAATATAAGATGTTTTACTTCAGCACCAACCTGGTCTGCTGTGATCTCTTGATTCAGCAGTTTGCAGGGAACTATAAGTACAATCTCATGTTATACCATAACTGGAACTATTCTAAACAAAACAGAATGCAGTCTCACTTTATTGCTATCTATATACTATAAATCACAGTTATTATTTTTCTGTTGTTGCTTGTCTATTGTATAAAAATGTCAGTTTGTCTGATTGTCACTTATTTTGTGTTTCCACAGTGGCAATGTACAGAGAGCCATCCCTCCATGAGTTGACAGAGTTCTCCCGCTCTGGCAGCGGCACACCCACAAAGAGTCGGAGTGCCTCGGCTGTGCTCAACGGAGGCAAAGCCGTGAGTCAGAATGAGTCGACGTAGCCCGGTAGCCCAACCCAGGCCTGGGGCCGAACCACGAAACCTTACCTCCAGCAGAGCGTGAATCCAAGCAGACTTCTCTCACCGATCAGCGGTTCAGGACTAGCTATGACAACAAACCACACACAAACACCCAAATTCCATCAATAAAAAAACATTTAGGTACCATCCTGGTCAATCATCATCAAAAAAGTAATCAATAGTAAGAAACATATTGGTACATAAACCATTCTGGACTTAAAAACACATTTTTGTTTTGGTTTAAAAATGTATCTATTACCTTGATCTCTCTCTTTTGGTGATGATCGCATACCAGTTAGCCCATATTTATCTTATTTTTTTTTTAATTTCCTGTGGACAATAACTTTTCTTTGGTCATTTAGACACCAAGCACTCGTGCATCTGTCAGACAGGGACAGGAAGTTAGACATGTAGGCATTCAGGGGAGCCAGTAATAATGCTGGTCTACACGGCTGCAGTGGTACAGTACAAGCCCTGATCTCTGTCTTATCCATGCTTCTGTGAATACAAAGCCTATGAACTCTCTGGTGTGGCACAGCCTAGTGCTGCTGGGACTGTGGCCAGCCAGATGGTAGCTCTCCTGCGTCCTAGTGCACACGCTCAGAGACTGAGCTCTCTAGCATGGGAAAATGAAGCCTATGTTCAGCTGACCTGAAATATATAAAGGGCAGTGTGGCTCTCTTGCAGTTTCTCTTTTCTTTTTAGAAATGGCTGCACCTTGGTTTTTGCTAATTTTCTGAATTAGCTCAGAGCTTTTTATTTGATAACTGGTTTTGTTTTTGTCACCTCTTGTTCTCTCCCCTTTCAGTCCACCATTGTTAAGTATTTATATTTGTGTTGCTGTTTCATCATTGAAAGGGGTTCCAGCAAACCAAAGACAGAACGAAAGAGTGTCCCTTTAAGCCTCTAAAAACCAAGTCAGTACAAAGGCAAAGCAGGATTTTTTTTTCGTTGTACATTTTTGATAAAAGAAAGCAAAGATTTTGTGGAAAAAAGGAACAGTGGACAAAGGAAGTGATTTTAAACACTTTAGAGTTGGCAGCGTGCTTGGTGTTGTGCTTTTTGCCGATATGCTCGATGACTTGATGGTATGAAACAACTATTCTGTGTTCCCATTCCCTTCTGTTACCACTGTGTCACAATGTCTCCGTCTCTTGTCCTTGTGATTTGTTTCCTCCCTCTGTGCTTGTGTCATACTTCGACTCCCCCGCCATCCTTTTTTGTTGACTTCTATTGACTGATACAATTCACCATAGGAATATGGTGCAAGCCCCTTACCAGGATGCTTGTTATGTGTTTGAGTAACTTATTGTGGTGACAATATTTTCTATATTTAAAAAAAAGAATACTGTGGACTTTTAGGTGGCTTAACATTTTATAGGTCGCGTCATATTTGTAAAAGTGGAAAAAAAGAAGAAAAAAAAATACAAAAATTAATATCTTCCCTTTCTTGCACAGGGCATGTACAAACACAATTATGTACAAAAAGGACCCTTTTTGTGGGCTAGGTACTCTTCCCTTCTGCTACATAACTTCTTTCTGGTACATGCTTCTGGGAGGCTTTCTTTTCTTGGTTTCCTCCAGAGGTGATTTGTATTAGGTGAACCTATCTGTTGCATGGGAGAAAGCAGGGAAATTCTGGTCTAGAGCTGCATGATGTAGGCTATATGTATTAACCCATGTTGGATCATGTGTTCCAAACTACCAGGCTAAATCGGATAAAACAACATTTACAGACAGACATTGTGGCTGCCTGATAACTTCCAGTTGTTTATTATTTGTTGTATACACAAAAATGCACTGAATAAAATGTTTATATTAAGATATACTTTTAAAATGTGTCAGACTTTCTTCTTTGTCCTATTAATTGCCTTATTTATGTACTCAACATTATCTATGTAGAGGAGGACAGGCTTTTAGGGCTCCTTTCTAATTCAAGATTCAAAATCCTTTATTAATCCCACAATGGGGAAATTCACAATTCAATGTCTCTTTTGGATTTGAAAGGCTGAAGACTAGATACTTGGAAATTCATTCACTGTTGTGGCTGTGTGCTGCCTTGGCTAAGTAATGTTGCTAACAAGCAGCAACCTCCAGGGCTGAAAAATAAGGGCCAACGCGCAAGTGCCAAAAATTACAGTTCCTCGAATGGCCACTTGAAGCTGGCTCCAAAAGTAAGTCAATTTCCAGACTTCAATTGTTGTTTGCATTTCTTTAAACCAATCACAATCGTCATGGGCAGCGTAAAGCTCCGGTCGCAACAACGGTTGCTCTGCTAAATAGTGTCGGGAAGGAACTTGTTTTGGTGGAACATTTGGACTCCGCAAAAAAAAAAGGCCACATACAATTTTAAACGAAGTTAACTGTTCACACAATACAGTAACAGGAGCCATTCAAATTAGCTGGATACATAGTTAAACATAATTTGCCTTTGTCGTGTGGACTTCGTCCATAGCAATCCTAGCCAATCAGTCACAAAATGTCTCAGTTAGATAGTAAATGCCGTAAACATATTCTTTGTAAGTCTTTACAATCATTCACTAGAAAAACCAAGTAGGCTTGCCCTATTGCACTATCCAAATGCTATTCAAAGCTTGCCATTTCCAGCGTGTAACTTGCTAGCTCAAAGTTTGTTGTTGTTTACTGAAGCAAAGAGATTTTGGGAATTATCCTGGACATGTACTTCCGTTGATCCAGACTAGTGTTTATACAACTCACCCGTTTAAAATGTATTATGCCTTAGCTCCACCTCTTTACCCACTTTTGGATTAACCGGGAGCAGGCGATGTCAGGTCCTGCCAAGATGGTGACGGCAGGAGCCACCCACACTAAGCTTCACGATGGCTCTTCAGAAACCTATGAGTCATGGAGACATATGTCCATGTTTTATACAGTCTATGGTTGCAGAGTAAGCAAGATCACTTTTAATGTTTTCCCTAAAGGTTGATCTTGAGTTTGGTTTTGGTAAAAGTGATCAAATATTTATAATATTCTCTACCCACAAGATAAATTATGTTTGGGCCATTGCATAAGATCACATATCTAGAACCATCCATCTCAGAGTTCCTTTTTAGTGAGGGGAACTAGTGCATGACACTGTGTTAACCTACCAGGCTTTGTTAATAAGGTCAGCCATCCCCCTCACTACCTCGGTCATCTCAGGAAGAAGCACTTTCTTGAGGGGTTTTGTCCATGCTCACAATATCACAGAACATTTGGACCTAATAACAAACAAAACTAACTAACAAAAACTAACAAAACAGTGGAGTCATATTTTGCAAGTTTTCCCATATTTTATTTTCCAGTAATAATTTTTCCTTACTTTTGCACCTAACCTTACCAATATGGATCAAAGCCTGTCGGATGTAGCTGCAGCTGTATCAGCAGGAGAGCTGCTGGTGCTGTGGCCAGAACTAGCTTCCCTCCCATTAGCTGCAGAGCCTCCACCATCCTCGCCACTGTCGCCAGATTCAGGTTCGGTGTATTTGAAGAAAAAAAAAAAAAAAAAGAAGATATTTTTGCCTGAATTTTAGATGTTTGGGGTCTGTCCATCTTTGGTTTCAGATGGATAAATTACTCTTGCTAGGAAGGAGGGCTGCACAACATGAGGAAAATATGCGTTAACGTTTTTGAATAATGCTATTACTTGCAATGGATAAACAGATATTAATGGGTACTCAAATCTGCCTTTCTGCTTCTTTCAGTATACTGCTAAAATGCAACAAATTGCTTGTTGAATAAAAAAACTGAAAGGAAATTATTTCCAGGAGTATTTTATTGAATAAAATGAAAATTGAACTGAACACAAAAGACACCAATAAAAAAGAGATTAATAGTCCAAAAGTGCAATTTTCAACTGATCCTCTTTTTCAACTAGCTTAAACGATCCATGAGTGTCTTCAATGGTCGCAGTCTTTACGAGGTGTGTTTAGTGGCAAGTTGATATCGCGCTGACGATAAAAAAAAAGATTTATTGTGCAGTGCTACTGGGAAGCTTTTATTGCAATAACAGTACATTAACGTAGCGTGTCTCAACACTTCTGATTCGTGTCATTGTACAACAGTATAAAAGCAAAAAAGACTTTTGCTGGTTACTACAGCCTTTTGCACAATGCCAAGCTCACTCCTTGGAGTGTGAGACAGTAGGCATCAATTTGGTCTATGGAGACTGCCTCATTACGCCCCTTGCCATTAGAGACAGTAGAACTAATAGGCCTCTGTAATATAGGCCCCGGTATGAGACATCCACCTACTCCTCTCATTTCCTTTTGCCCATTTCTTGACTCCATTCATTACATTGGGAAGTCCAATTCATTAACGAAGGCTGCCTGCCTTATTCAGAGATGATGATGTAAGGAGCAGCTACTGTAACTCTGTGGTATCTCTTTCTCCTTTTCCCTCTTTCTCTGTCTTCCTCTTGCTCATTGACCAATCAGTTATTTTGCCAATCACAATCAGTCCGAGTCTTCACAGAGCCCCCAAAAAGAGCAGATGCAAAACCTGAGGGTGCATCTGATGCACATACACACAAAGCCACACATATACACGTCAAGAAAAACTATTGCCACTCTAGTGTACAAGGATTTGAGATCTCGAGTAGTGAGAACAGTCTGCAATAATCTGTCACGAAACAGGCCGAGCTGATGGAGCTGTGATATATGTGAGCACTGTGTATCTGTGAATGCTATAACTCATTACCCTTTATCACTGCCAGCAGAGGCTGACTGGCTTCATTCTTCTTTCTCACATAGTCTCCATTTTTGTCTCTCCATCTTTGACAACTTCTGTTTTGCTGTAATTTTAAGTGCAACATTCTGATATGAGACGGGTTCTATATAGTTCTATAGCCTATGGAAAAATAGCAAGGATTGTTTTGGTGCCACTTTACAGTTGTTATCATTGACTGTATTAATGGTTACTAAATTATTCATTAATGCTTTACAAATCAGCAATAAAATATTCAGTTACAGTAAGCAAAGTATTAATAAAAGATTTATTAACATTGATCAAATCATAAATAGCAATTGGCAACCCCTTAGTGACTATGTTTTACTGTATGTGGTATGTAAAGGATATGCATCATAATCAGATTAACCAGTTTTACAGTCAAAGCTGTAAAATAAATTATTTTCAATGTTATTATCGTTATGTTTTTTAATATTCCATTGGGGTTGGTTCTTCCTTGTATACAATGTTGATATTCCAGATGTGTCTTGTTGCCTTTTATTATAATTTTCTCACAATGTTCTCACAATAAGTGTGTTATACAGAAAACTATTTTCCACTTCCCTGTCAAAAAGTCAATGCATGAAATTATTCCCATTATGAAACAAGCTAGAGCGATTTGCGCCTCACATTTTGCACATAATTTAATGTACAGCAAACTGAGTCAATCGCAGCTTTCCACAAATATTTATGCTTTAATAACCTTCGGAAGAAGACATAGACAACTTAAATTGACAGGCTGACGCGGAAACCTCCCACAAGAGGCAGCTGGAGCTCTCATTAACTCCTGTTCCTTCTCTCCTTCTCAGTCTCCTTCTTTATCATTTTTGTAGTGGACAATTTAGAAATAAATTACTCTATACATTAATGTTATTTGCAAATGAAAGGGGTAAATGAAAAGTATATTGTCAAGAATAGATCTAATTTGAACATGAAGCTTTATTGTCATTTTTCACAGACCCCAATCCCCAAAAATGGACAATACCAAAACAAATGGGAGCAATTGAAGCCATCAGGCTATAAATAATGCCGAGCTATATGGCTCTAAACCCTGGAGACATACCAAGAGTAAACAGGCAGGGGACTGCAGGGTACAAAGAATATGTGATTTAGGAGAAAGAAATAGGATAGAAAGGTTTAACAGCAAGATAAATAAAGTCAACCAGCCAGCTAGTGTAACAAGCATATCCCTGCTGGGGAGAAGACAGCAGAAATGAGTGACACTTGAGTTTAGTTATTGTGTTAAAAGCAGTGCACAGAACTGGCTTACATGCCGAATAACAAAACAAACCTAAAAAAATAAGCATATCAAGTGACAGCAGTCAAAAACACAAGCTGCCAAACATTCTGCAGGCCTTGAGCTCATACAAGAGAAAACTGTCAGGTCGAGAATCTGACGAAATTGAATGAAATGCACCAATGCTAACTCTGAAAGTGTCAGGCCTTTTAATCCCATAACACCCTAGTGCCCTCTGAGAGCCAAGAATCCAAATAGAGTCTGCTGCCATTTGTCCCTCTAACAACTTCTCTTCCATCATCCTCCCCATGTGCTCCTGGTTGGCACAGTAAGGGCAGAGCTTCATTCTCACCAGATTACCCCAAGCAGAGAGTGTCTCGCACCTCTGCTTATCAGTCCTACCAGCACATCAGAACACCAGGGACAGACAAGATGGGTAAGACACACTTAACAGAGAATGCACATTGATAACATCCACCACAAATAGCATAAAACATCACTGCTTCCCCCATTAGAGGTGCAGGGCAGCTGGGGTGTTGCTTCCTGGTATAGCATTTGAAATGGAGCAATGGCTGTAAAAAGGTGTAAGTGCTGACATTAAGCTTAGCTTTAAGGTTATTTACATTCACATCAGATAAACAGCATATATATTGTAGCCTTCAGACATCAGTAGACCTGTCTTCAGCATGTGAAAAGCACACTAAGTTAGACTAAGGTCAGGTGATTCATTTGGTCAGTTAACATTCCCCAGTAGGGCTGCACAATATATTGTTTCTTTATCGTCATCGCAATGTCAGCTGCTGCAATAAACACATCGCGAAAGGCTGCGACATATCGCGATAGGCACTCATAGGTTTTTTGTGTTAGCTAAAAGAAAATATCAGTAGAAAACCACACATTAAAATGTCATCATATTCTGTTTTAGTGGTGCTTTTTATATTCAATGTTCAGTTTGTTCAATAACAGCATGTTAGAAATGTTTTAAATTCAACAAGAAATTTATTGTATTTGAATACTAAAAGCAGCAGAAATGCAGAACTGAGTACATTGTAACATTTTATTTATCGCAAGTAATATCTTTATCGTGATATTCAACAACGTTATCGCATATCGCATATTATCCTCATATCGTGCAGCCCTATTCCCCAGTTTGACAATAAACTCTTTGGAGGCCTTGTTTCTACATTAAAGATAATTGGCATGCTACACTGGGGCTACATATAGAAAGGGCAGTTGCACTTTATTTTCCAGTACATAAAAAATACGTAATAAGCATTACTTTGTATCAAATTAGACCATAACTAGAAATAATGTTGTTTTACTTAGACAGAAAACAAACAGTTATACCCTAATTAAAGGCCAAACACCTAGATGACCCTGTAGTTAGTACATAAATAAGATATAATAAGACTGACTTTCTATCAAATTAGACAAAAACAAGAAAACGTTATTAGTAGGGCTGGGCAAGTTAACGCGCTAACTCATTAATTAATTAATGCCGACAATTATTTTATTGCGCATTAACGCAGTTTTTATTATTTCTTTTATTTTGAAAAAGTCTGTTGCTCACAGGCTTTTATTTTGAAAATGTCTGACTGCTGCCGGCCCGCGCTTACAGGAACCAGAAAATAAAATAGTTGGCCGATAAACAAACCTCAAACATGGAGAAGGGTATGGAACTTGTACATGGCCATTTTCATTTTAAAGTTCTTCCAGACGGCGCAGTCGACCAATTTTTTTTTTTTATCACCGAAGTACTACCAGTCTGAAATATCACCTAAATGCACTAAATACACACAGTCGATACCGGCAAATCATTCAACGAAACAAACAGTGGCGCGAGGCTTCGGCAGACTACGTTAGATGCAGCGTGTGCGAGAAGTATAAATAAACAAAGGCAAGAGAAGTTAACAAATGCCATAGCGAAGTGGATCGCTACAGTCTGCAGGCCGATTAGTGTTATGGAGGACGTCGGTCTGAAAAACATTCTGAGAATCGCAACAAATGACGGCAGGTATGAGATTCCCTCAAGACGCACCATCACAAGATGAATACACGAGTTGTATGAAAAGGAAAGGACTGCAAAAGCGACAACTTTACAACGTGCAACCCGCTGTTGCTCTCACTGGGGACTACTGGACATCTACCAAATTACACTCTATTTAGAAACCAAATACCAGTGCTTATCAGAAGAACAGTATACAGTATGCCCCTACAAACACCACGGGACTCCGGAGCGCCTCCAGGCATGATGGATTGAAGTTGTGGCAGATGTGACGACGTGGTTTGACATTACCAGAACTTTTCTTCTGATAAGCACCGGTATTTGGTTTCTAAATAAAGTGTAATTTGGTATAATATATTTTCTAGATATAGTATATTTTGAGTTTAATACAGCAGTATATGCGTTTCTAGTTACAGCATAATTTAGGTGTATGGTTTCTTATTAGCAACTAACTGTGTTCATTTTTTTGTCTAATAAAGACCAAATAATGTCTTGTTTTGGTCTAATTTGATACAAAGTACGGCTTATTACGTCTTTTTAATGTACCGGAAAATAAAGTGCCTGCAAGTCCTACACAATTCACTGGTCCGATTTAGATGTGAATGCTCTCAAACTCGCTTAATTCAACACTTCAGGTGTTGCAAGGGTTTAGGGTGCTGGCTGTGTGATTGCAGCATTTCTGCTCCAGGTACAGGTACAATCACCAAAGTTAGTGAAAACAATCCTCTGAGGACCATGAATGTCTGGACAGAATTTCATGGCAGACAGTTGATGAGATGTTTCCGTCTGGACCAAAAGTGGTGGATCGACCATCCGACCGACCAACATAGCTGCTAGCATGGCTAAAAAAAGTCAGCACTTGAACCTCACAGTCATCGTTTCATTTATATCAAATGCAAAATAAAAAACATGAAAAACACATTACACATAGTTTCTGACTACACTATATATGGTATATGTGTCTGTCTATCCATCCATTCATCTCATCAACCATGGATGGCACATAGTAGTTTCAGATAGATCGGTGTAGAGTGGCAATAGTTCACATTTAATGCAAATGAATGTTTGTATCAGAGTACAATGCTGTGGGCGGTTTGACTCTACTCCCTTTTTAGTAAGGTATCACTTCTCAAGAGAGGAAATCAAGTTGCTGATTTAGTTTGAAAGCATTTGGACATCCAAAGACCTCTGGCTAGACAGGGCAACTGCATCATTGTGGAAGCCTTTAGTTACAGCACAGCACTGTATTTTCAGTGTATTATTAGATAACAGATTTAGACCACACAGTATAACAAATTACACAAAAACTGGTAGAAAATCCATTATAAAAAGCTCTTTGTCTGGTTAGAGCAACTTTTGCTTAATCCAGTAATGACGTGTTAATTCGCACACCTGTCATATGTCATAGGTCTGCTGTACACCTGGCCCCTTTATTTGGGAAAACATACAGTATGTGTTTTGCACAAGACCCATTGTGTTAAATATTACATAAATAAATTATTTAATATAATAAATAATTTAAATAATACACGAGGAGTTAAACGACTAAATGGAGAAAAATAGTTGGTTGATGCAGCACCACAAAACCAACCAATGAGTGATCACACATCCCACTCTCAGCCAGGAGAGTCAGATTAACATTACTTTAATCCAGACAAATAGAGCAACCCATTACTTTAATGAATAATCCCCAGTTAATAACGTAGAAGCGCAGCTTTGAATGTGAATTATGAATAATGTAGAGTAAATATTTACGGCAGCTGTTCATTACCATTTTTTACTATGTATTTGCACCTAAAAAACATTCTGGTGGTCCTGTTGGGCAAACACCACCAGCTGTAGTCTTATTGTTTTATGTAAAGCTCTCTTATCACTCGAGAGGGTCGTGGGTGTGTCCACAGGGGGTGCAACAGTTTTACAAACTTTAATGTTTAGCTTTACTAGGGCTGAAACGATTCATTGAGTTACTCAAATAACTCGATTACAAAAATTGCTCGAGGCAAAAACTCTGCCTTGAAGCCTCGTTAAATTCCTATGACGCGCACTGTACGCGCAGGGATCTGATTGTTCCACACGGACCGTTGTTCAGGACGCACACCACTAGCGCGTGATACATTTTGAATTTAGTTGGCGCAATGGCGGAGAGTAAAGATGTCCAGAAACGGCAGAAAATGTCTAAAGTTTGGGATCATTACATACTAAAAAAGGAAGAGAACGAGGTCCAAAGTGTCTACTGCAAAGTAGACCTGGCATACCACAGCAGTACGACTTCAATGATTCAGCATCTGAACCGAAAACATCCACTCCACGCTGTTTCACCAAGCGTCGCTGAAACAAAGTAACGTAGCCTAAGCCTATACATTGTCACTGATTTTAATCACATACTGTATTTGTAGCGATGCCGTGATGCGGTTTGACTAGATATGTTTAGCTTTGATGTGTTTAAGTAGTAAACTTATTCACGTTCAATTGCAAGAGAGTATAGCCTAAAAAAAGAACCCCTTCACACACACACACACACACTCGTCTCACTCTTCAAAAAACGCCAATATACATGTAGACACACCTGGGGCTGTCTCACCTGAATGTGAGGAGATGTGCAACTCTGAGCCTTAAATATGTTTTCATTTGATATCAGGAAGAAAAAAAAATGCATGGAGCATGTTGCAAGAGCTTTAAGCAACACCTCTCTTCCCAGTATTATACATTATCAATATGTTATGCCAAGAGTAAATGCCAGGAGTTGTTTTGCACAAAACAAACAAGATTACAATAAATTACAATATTTCCTTGGGGCTATATTGTATTCTGGTCTACTGAGGTTAAAGTCTGGAGTTTGTATCTCTGGTTCATTAATGATGCATTTCTCCCTTAAGGATTATTAAATGTCAGTGAAAACTGTTATCTGGCAAGAAGCTCTTCCTCTTTCAGTCTGAGGGACTAAAACCAAAGCTTGATGTTTACTGTCAGATATGTTTGAACTTTTTTGTGCAACCAACTCTCCTAAAATGTCTTTGGTATGATAAGGAGAAATATACAGTACTGCACACTGAAACAGAATTTGCCTCGAAATGTAGGTGTAGCGTTTGCATTTGGTGACAATGTCTGTAAATCTGTGGTGTGAGATTTTATGAGAATTTGTGTTCTACAAATTCAGTATTTACTATCATTTTATAGTATGAAAACACACATTTATTTGTACACTGAGTTTGGGACTGTATGGCTGTGAGTCTTATGTAACCGAATAGGATCAGAAACATTTCATCTACTTTGATATTTGATATCAAATAGCCACTGTCTAAGGTCATACCCTCACTCTCTTGTCTTTTCAGTCACTCTCCTCAAAAGAAGGAAGATGTTACATAATAGTATTTTCTTTTCAAAATGTGAGACCATTTTATTTATTATGGCACCTTTTAAATCAGGTTTTCGAGAGGTTTGTGTGTTTTTATTATCAGATAGCATGAACTGATCTTGTATCAGACCAACCAACCATATTTCTATACTCTATTCTCATCAATTAGTTATCAATGTTGGTATTCTCTGCAGTCTTTAACACCTTTCAACCACATTGTTGTATAAATAAATGTCATTGATTCTTAGACAGGGACATCACCAATAATTTTGCTACTGTAGCTGAAAAACTATTTGAAATTAGATTCATTCAAGAGATGTCCAAACAACCAGCATGGTGTGTTGTGCAACTGCAACACATTTCAATACTGCTTCCATTTATTGTTTCTCTACTTCTTTACCTGTTCCAACTGGATTTGCTTCAGTACTTTTTACCTCAACATACTCAAATCTCAGTCCTGAAAAAGCCAATTCACTCCCTCAGGACTAGAGGAAATACTTGTGTACTACTCATTTCCACCTGGCTTGACTAACACACTCACTGTCTCATCCCCAGCACTGTGAATCACCCGTTTCTATTTACCATAATCAGCCACTCAATTAGTGAACAACACTAAACCTGTTTCCACCACAAAATGAAGCATCACACTTGTTTCCTGTCATTCTTGTTAGCATCATATCCTTGCCATCTAATGTCCAAATGCATTCCAGTTAGCATTCTCCTTCCATTCTGCCTGTCTCTACTCTTATCGGTAATAACCACCCATTTTTCTCTTTGTTCTGCATGGTGTTCTCCCTCCCTCCCTCCCTCCCCTCCATCTCACTCCTGCCGTTCTCCCCATGGCTCGTTTCCATGTGCAGGAGGGAATCCCAACTCTTGCCTCACTGCAGTGGATAAGGTCAGGCATTACGTAACAAATGAGCCAGACAGCCAGCGCTAACCTCTGTTAGCATGCAGTCAAGAAATATGGCTGGCAGTGAAAAGCAAGCAGGCAGGGGCCATATTGAATATTTATGAAGCCTCTGCAGCATAAATGAATTTTTTCCCTACCCTGCTACACTACAGTAGATTTGGTAAATGGCTGCATGGGGAAAACATTTTGCCTTCAGTCCTGCACCATTCACTCCTGCAAACAAATCCCCCCCCCCCCAAATAGGGACGTCGTGGAACATGCAGTACAGTATTACTTACAGAGATAGAAGAAACAAGAGAGCCTGGGGGAACATTAATGAGAACTCTGATCACTGCCTGTCTAACCAGAAAATATGTTTAGAACTGAGCAGACAGATGGATATCTTTAGACTATCTGATAAAAATTAGTGACTAAGATCACAAAATGAAATGTGTGTCATAACATTTTGATATTACATTGAATATGCTTCACAGGTAAACAACAAGACTAAATCATAATGTGTCCGAGTCAACTGAGCAACTTGTGCCCGAAAAAAATGAAAAAAAAAATTTCATCGTCTGGAAACATTTGGGCTTCAGAAAAGATGATTTAGAACAACGTGATTAATTATCTTTCATTTATCGTTATCGAGGTTAAATGTGCAATTAATCATGATTTTGATTTTAGGTCACATCATGCAGCCCTACTGTGATGTCTGTTGATCAAAACAACAGGAGCAGCTTTAATATCCTGTAAGATTGCCGAGGTCCGGGAATGAATCAATATAGCCCTTATCGTATTGATGGGATGGCATGATTTACTGATCTGATATTTGAGGATTTGCTCTGCTGAGGAAACATTTCCTCCTCTACATGTGCACCAGTAAAACCCCCACACATATAAATGGCATTGACATTAAACATGTAACGGGAGAAGGGAGTGAGCAAACAGAAGATAATAAAAAGGACTTAAAACATGCGTGAGCCAGAGGAAACACAAAGGGTGAACGGAGAAGACACAAATTATGAAATCAACAGAACAGAAAGATGGGGCAAAATATCAAGCTCCCTGCAGGGAAGACCTCTACCTAATCTTTGGTTGGATGCTTGCAATAATTAAACGTTTTTTTTTAAAGGGAGCATGCATGTAGCAGATTACTATGTGGTCCGCCAAAGCTGAAACATTCTACTGTATCTGTGTTTCTTATACACTGTACTGTTTCCATCCAAATTTAGATTTTCAAATCATTTCACATAAATGCCAGCAAAAAATGCAAATCAGCATCTTGATCAATCTACGGCTGTTGTCATTTCAGTTTTTACAATGTGTTTGCCCTGAAAAAGGAAGGAAATACTCTCTGACGTGTGTTAAAGAGCTTCAGTACTTCCTCACTCATGGAAATGAATTGCTGTTGTCCACATAAGATGTTTGTTATTTCCAGTATATGGCTTTATCCCTCAATTGTTAAAAAAGCAACTAGCCCAGACTAGAACGGATTCAGTCCAGCTTCGATTATCAGTATAGGCCAGACAATTATGTGTGTCCGTCTTTACACACAAAGCTGCAAGCTTTCTTTTAGATCTCTCTCCCTCTCTCATCTCCATCTCTCTCTCCCCCCACACCGTCTCCTCTCCTCTTCCACACCATTACAACTCCCTTTCTCAGTTTCGCTCATGGCTCTCTGTTCTGCTATCTCCCGGTCTTATCTCCTGCACACAATCATGTTCTCTCTCCCTCCTGGCTGAAGCTTTCTTGTGCTTTACTGTATGCTCGTGTGTGATATCTCTAGTCAATATCAGTGATTTTTGTTGTAGTAGCGTAATGTGGAAATTGCTTTCATGCGGTACACTGTCCTGACAATTCTGTGCTGATTCCACTTGTCAATAGTGGGACTTGTGGTTAGGACGAATAATGCACATGCTTGGAGATCTGTGGCTTAAATCCCCATTAACAGCTCAGCCTCTGAGCTCAAATGTACCAGGATGTCGATATCTTGGTCAGCTGTCTTCCAGCTCTCTAAGTGGAGCTGGAGCCAGCAGCCTATAGGAAGACCTATAGACCTGCTGGGCATAAGGTATCAGTATTCAATAAAATTCACAGAATCTCTACACTCTCTGTGGCCACCATCACCATGAAAAGGATTCATTTTTAATAATCATGTCAGGGGAACAACCATTCCACTTTGTATGCCATGTTACTACTGTCAACTGTGCTTTGCAGTATAATTTACATCAGGACATTTCTACCACCTGGGTATGTCAGAGCGGATGTCTTTGGTGAGTTATCTGATCTTGTGTTAGCACAATGCCATCGAGTGTTTACATTGGGAAGCAGAGAGTTTAGCTTGTTTCACCGAGAGGCAGAATTGTCTGCCAGTTCTCACTGTGAGCTGGCAAGAAGACGGAATCTCCGCCACCCACTGTTAATCAGCAACACATATGTACGATTGCGGACAAAGGCGCACACAGAAATACAAGACAGCCCAGCATCACCAGTGACAGGTCATTCAGCACAACCCTTTTAAGAAATGAGTGTACAGGACAAACACAGAAAGCCCAAGGACACACAAAAAGCAATGCATGCAACATATACAGTAAAAACATATAGACATATAAGTACATATTATGTTTAAAGCGTTTTTGTACAGTAGCGGATTCTGCTTATTTTAGATCTGTATAGTTATTCTGCTCTGCCAAGTTAATTAAGTTTTTTTCTTCTCTTGGTGTGTTAAAGAAAACAATTCAACATTGAGTCACATATGGCAGAAAGATTCTACTGCAGTGGTACTGTGGGTTTAAAATTTTAAGCATATTGCAATTCTGGCTACACCCCAATCAGTCAAGTAACAGCATGTTTTGCCATTGGCAGCTGTTGGAAAAAAAACTGCTCTCCGATCACGGGACATGAATATCTGACCTGCTCCATCCGTACACTACAAACAGGCCCCTCATGTCTTCTAACCAGGGATTACTGGTTGTCCCACGCACTCGCTTAAAAACTAGAGGTGACCGCTCTTTTGATGCGGTGGCTCCAAACCTGTGGAATGCCCTTCCTATTGTCTTACGTTCTGCAGTCTCGCTTGAAGCTTTTAAAAAGCAGCTGAAGACGCACTTGTTTACATTTGCTTTTGATTGATGTATGTAATTTTTTGGTGTCAGGCTGTAATTGTTCTAATGATTGTTTTTAGTCTTTTTGGTTTTATAACTTAATATGTTTTGTTCAAATGTTTACCAATGTGAAGCACTTTGTGACTTGGTCTGTGAAAGGTGCTATATCAAATAAACTTATTATTATTATTATTATTATTATTATTATTATTATGAAGACCTGGGGTATAAATGCTTGTTATGCACAAAATCCATGCATATGCCATTTCCCCACATAAAAAGTGGTATTCATAAGAGAATGTGTGCACCTCATGCGTGCACCTCATGCATACTTCAGACCAGCCATAACCAGTTTTCTAGAGCCAGATGCAGGTGAAATAATAAGGTGGAGATAAAATATGAGGTGAGAAGCAGACTATAACTAACAAAACATTGTTTATCTAGGTTGCTTGCCAATTTCTCCAATTGAGTTATTCTTTATTGCAATCTACAAACAAATCAAAAGCACATTTATAGACCTAAATGCATTTTTATTTACATTCAAGCCATTCCTGTGTTAATGGTCTTTTCATTTTATCCTCACTTGTTAAACACTTTGCCAAGTCTGTTTCAATATGAGTGCTATAAATTGCTCATCTTCCTGATGCTTAATAATGATGATTACGATGTCAATGATGGGTTATAGGTATTGTTTGAGAACCTTCCCGATGCTGTGAGTAAAATTGTACTTCTTAACCGAGATTTTCATTGCCAGAACTCTCTAGTGGGCGGAGCAGGCAGCTGTATGCCTGATGTGCTGATAAATGTGATAGATCAGCAGCATGTTAAGAATGGGTGTTGGTGGTTGCATGTGCGGATACTGTGTGTGTGTGTGTGTGTGTGTGTGTGTGTGTGTGTGTGTGTGTGTGTGTGTGTGTGTGTGTGTGTGTGTGTGTGTGTGTGTGTGTGTGTGTGTGTGTGTGCACCGTGTTGCTGCATTTGTCATACCCCATCACAGCGTATTGCATGGCTACGTTGATTGAACATATTGCCTAGAGGCTCTGCAGTCACTTAAAATGAATGATGATTAACCTGTCAAAGAGGTTGCCAGAATCGCTTTGCTCTTGTTTTTACATACATCTTATTAAATGCACCTTAATCATGTTCATGTCAGCAATGCTGACCTACTCAGCAAAATAATATAATGTATTTCTCGGTCATCATTTCTAAGAACTACCCTTTTCAATCCCTTTAATAATAAACACATAATGTCACACAATATCTTTAATAACCTAATATTGAATCTGGAACAAACTTCCCATTCATATTAGGTCCTCCTCTACTGCCGAGATCTTTAAGTCTTGTTAAGTCTCGTCTTTAAAGACATTTTTATGATTTATGATTTAGTTTAGGGACATTTGTATAGAAGTGTGTTGTTTGTATGTTTCTTGTGTCTATATTTGTATTGTCTTCCTTTGTTTTTATAACATACTGTAACTTTGTACAGCACTTTGTTCAGCCTAGGCTGGTTTTAAATGTGCTCTATAAATAAATTGACTTGACTAATAAGTTCTGTTGTTTGTAATGAGACCAGGAGCTTATTAATTAAGCTCATGAAAATCATTCATACCAAGCCACAAAAACAGCATCTCTCTTAATCACTGTTAGTCTACAGGTGCCAGACACTCTACACGACACATACACTACGTATGCAATATATATATATATGTACAGTATAGATAAATATATAGATGTAGATATAATCTACTTACTGAATATGAATTTCTATTAATTAAATTTTATGAATGTTGTGCTTGTTTGGTGTGGATGCCCGTTGACTAGAGAATGTTAAGGCTCTGTTGGTGATCAGGATTTGAGGTTGTGGTGGTGGGGGTCAGAGGGGGTTGATGTGTCTGTGTGTGCATGGCTGGAATTTGTGTGTCTGCAAATGAGTGAGCCTTTGAGAAAGTGGGACACTGTGGTGTGTGGGTGTGTAATGTGGGTGTGTTTGGGAATGTTCATTCTCAGTGCCACCCTGTATTGACATAGTGCATATGTTTCATGCGAGTAGTACACTACACTGCATAGTACAGTACTGGGTAACATTTGTCTTTTGCAACATGTGAAAAGCTGATCTTAACCAAGGAGTTCACGATTCACTTTAGAAATAAAAAAATACCTTTAACATTTTTTACAAAAAGAAGATGAGAAGAAGGGAAGGAGAAAGGAGAAAGGAGGAGGAGGTGGGTCAGTCATTCTGGGCAGCCCACAGAAAGCAGCTGGTTGCCATGGTTTCAGAGTAGCTGTGGCTGGTGTTGCTGGGCCGATGGGAGGCAGGCAGCTGGTTGCCTAACAAGCACCAGATGGAGCAACGCAGGTTTCCATGAACACACAGGCACCGTCCCTTGCCTACATGTGTCACATCATTCCCGTCATCATTATCATATCCACACACAGTGCACACACACATACACACCCACACATACACATTTACAAACAGATAGACACCAGACTCCTTGGTGGGGACTCTCTGTGACTGGGCTTCAGCAGGCTTTTAGCATTTTATGTGGCAGCATCTTCACCACCAGAATACACAGAACAAAGCACCATGACACCAGCTGTCTTTAAATAGAGACTGAGAACTCTGCTCCTGGATTCACAACGTGTAAAAGAAATACAATGTTTTTTTCTAAATTGAATGAATGGCAAACAAACAACACAGACTTGTACACAAATAGATTAAAAAAAGTATAAACACCATTCGCTCCGGTCATCAAAGGGAACTTTGAAACCCATTAAGTGCAGAGTTACAAATTATCTGTTTATTCAGTTTGGATGCTGCTTACAAATGGCACTGTCTATCTGATCATTTTACAGAATTATAAATCATCAGTTTCATTCCTTGAGCTAGTTAAGCTCTCACAAAAAGCACATGAACCTAACTATATTACAAATAAGCAGATTTGTCCAAAAAAACACTAAAGCATGTGCACACCCACACATACAGTACCACAAGCTGTTTCTTCTGTGCTGTAAAGTGTGCTAGCAGGTTTCTGTTGTAGCCCCTAAAAAGTATTTTAAAGTGCACGTGGATGCATGTTCATGTGTGATTGTGTGTGTCTTTGTGCAAGTTGAGAGAGAGAGATAAGCAGAGGAGGCAGCTGAAAACAATAACCATAAGACCACTGAACCCACAACTCTTAACTTTAATATTTTTACAGACCTGTGCTCTCACCCAGATAAGTCTAATAATAGCTTGGCAGCATGATATGAAATACACAGAAGAATTTCTATAATCCTATATGTATTGAAATACATTGCCATACCCCTTGGCAGGATGGCATCAAATCATTAATACAGATATAAGATAAGATATAAGACACCATGGGCCCTATTTTAACGATCTGAAACACAAGTATCAAGCACGAAACACAAGTAGCTTTGTGTGCGGATCTCGGGCGCTGTTGCTATTATATCGGCGGGATAAATGACTCTTGCGCCCGACGCAAATCTAAAATGGGTTGGTCTGAAGTAGCTAGGTGTGGTTAGGGCGTAACGTGCAATAAACCAATCAGAGCGTCATCTCACATTCCCTGTAAGTGCAGGCGCGCTTGTTCCATGGCGGATTGCTATTATGATGGCGAATTTGCCTGGCGCACGGGTTCACAGCCGAGTCAAGGCTGGAGCGGGATCTGTCGGGGACGCAGCAAAGTAATAAATGCCTGTCTTGATCGGGTGGCGATGTTGCTGCGGCCTCTCGGGCGCATCTCCTCAAGTCTGGAGAGGATTGCTGCAGCCATGGAGCGTGGGCCTCCAAATTGCACCACCTGCTCCTGTTGTGCCCCTTCCTCCTCCCCCCCACTCCATCTCCGTCCACCCACTCCACCAGGAGCACATCGCGCACTGCCACTCCTGGACCCTCAAGTGTCCCATGATTCATGGAAATGTGTAAAACACAAGCCACAAAGAATGCTGCGACTTTTTTGAGGACTGGACTGTAAAGTGCCTCCTGACTTATCCAAACACCTGAAGGGCATTTGCACTAATATTTGTCCTTGTAATTATGTATGGTTTTTAAAAATGTGAACTGCTCGTGTAGATGACAGAAGCAAAGTGTATGCGCGTTGTGCACACGCTATGGCCAAGCATGTGCCCCTAAAATAGCATCTGAATAACGCGCCACTGACTTTAGACCAGTTTTTTCTGGTCAGTGGCGGAATTTTTTTTCTGAAACTGCAAAATAGCACCAGGGAACGTTTGCGCCGGAACACGCCTCCTCTTTTTGCTGAACCACCCCCGGGAGCGCAAATTCATTCAGTAATTTACCGACATGTGCCTAGGGAAAAGTCCGCTGTGCGTCGGGTGCAAAATAGGAATGATACATGCGTTGGTGTACAAAGTCAATTGCGCTGGGTGCAAGATAGGGCCCCAGGGTGCAAGATAGGGCCCCAGGTATTATAGATAGGAGAGTAGGAAAAAACAGATGAAAGCATGTCATTCCTTGCTCTTTGAAAATGTTTTCCTCAAATGATAATGATGATGACTCTGTAAGAATCATTTGAGCCATTGCTATGGAAACCATAATTAGAGTCCAACATGATGGCACTGTTTCCAATTAGAGCATGGCTCTGCACCAAATTGAGTAATAGAGACAGAGCGCATTTAAGTCCCGCCCCCCACTGGAGGGGAAAAGAACTCTCTGCTCTCCATTGACTTGTATTGCATAAAGGTGCCTCCTCGTCACTTTCGTCTGCCAGCTAACAACAGAAATTAGCCTACACGCTGCGGTGTGTGACGTGAGGAATCAGCAGGAACAAGGGAACATGAATCCTTGTCGCAGTGGTCGCAGGTTCAACTCTGGCCTGCAGGACTTTGCTGCATGTATTCCCCTCATTCTCTCCCCCCCTTTTTATGAAAAAAAAGAATGGAAAGACTGTGGGATCCACTTTTGTCTTTATAAAAGCTCAGTTTTTCGGGCCGGCAGCTTATAAAAACTTAAGTCATGGGTTATATTGGTAGTGTATATCATCACACAGCAGGTTTTAGGCACTTTTGTTGTTGTTTACTAGCAGACGAAATTGACGAGGAGGCACCTTCACGCAATACAAGTAAATGGAGAGTGGAGAGTTGTTCCCCCCCACCCAGGTGGGGGTGGCTTTCAGAGTATGACGCAATGCTCTCTGTCTCTATGCCAACTGGTTGCTGGATTTTATTATGGATCATGGACAGCACATTTATCAAAGAAGAGCATGTAGAAGAGCAAAGTTGCACCAAAACACGGGCTGCAAAAAAGTGCAGAGAGGGAAAGAGCAATACAGAAACAGAGAGAGTGATATGCCTGCAGCACCTGAGAAGCCCTGAGCAGAGTAGCAATGCTTCGCCGTTCTGAGAATATAGTTCCCAGTTTATATACAGTTAGAAGATGGCTGTGTCTCATATGACCTTGTTATTTGTACACGCTGTGACTGCACAAATCACAACATGTAAATAGGAACATGTTGGCATTACTTTGTCACTTATTCAGAGCAGTAGGCTAGTTGGAACCGGTTACCTCCAGGATCTGTGCTAGGCTAAGCTACCGGTGGGGCTGTCAGACAGAGTTACAACACGCACGGAGATGAGAAGGGTATATATGGACTTATCTAACTCTGGGGGATACGGTGAATAAGCTAAAGTCCCAATGAATAAATCTCTGGTGAAAGTGTTTTCCTGCCCAGCACGTACACTTCAGTCATGCTCACAGTTCAGCTTAAGAACATTTATTCACTGCATCCATGTCACTGTTCCCCTCAATCACACATCTCATCCATCTTGCCCCACATGCTAAGCAAGGGAAATTGGAGAAACAGTGGAATTATGCCTATTAGAATAATTAATTTCCCCTGCCGGGCCAAATGAGGATGTATCAGCGTTATTAATAATGCGGTAGCCAGGTCCAAAATAAGCCCTCTGATGACAGAGATGGAGGAGGGCAGTCAAATTAAGCTGAGAAACTCACCATAGGCCTCAAGCTGCTGCTAGGATATAACTGCACTTTACCAATGAGCGGAACAGAGTCCCAAAGATAGTGTATGGAGTTTGTAAGATGCACTATGCAAAAATGATTCACTTGTACTGAATGTGTAGTACACTATGACACCGATGTATGAACTCAATATATTGAGTCACTCCCAAGAATATAGCAGGCAATTCATCATTTCAATAAACTGCTACGCATTTCTCACACAGCTATAAATCCTGGTATGTAACTGCCCACAGGAGGATATTTTTTTTTAATTCACCTATAATACTAGCTGACAGAATATGTTCGTATTGATTCATACTCTTGTTTTTCTATTTGTGCGACAGAGAATAAAGTCCCTTGACTTTTTACCATGGATTTGTAATTAAAACTTTTGACAGCCCCTTTTGTTGTGTTATATCCTTTTTTTTTTTAAATGACACGTCTGAATGGATAATGTGCTTTATGTTCCATGTTTCTGCTTTGACCTGGACTTAATGAACTGTCTGTAAGCTATTTGCTATTGCGTGTTCTACAGTAACAATAGTTTTCATGACTGTCTATTCAGCATATACAATTTCTTTCATTGAAAAGGAAACAAATGACACAAAGACATGTCAGTTACAGTAGCAACACGTCCCGCACACCCAAAGACTGTTTCACTCAAGATAGCCTGATGCACACTGAATATGGCAATGACTCTGTGAACTGTGGGCAGTTCAAACTAACCAGATGTTATGAGCCACTATGTGACTGACCACACCCATCACTTATCTGAAAACACAAACACACTGTCACACATACACGCACACAAACGCTAATTGGCCAACAGATGTTCCTGCCTGCAGTAAATGCACAACAACACAATACTGGCTAACACACAATGTCCTCGTTCATGGTTGTCAGCGTTGGCACAGATTTGTTACAAAACAAACAAACAATCATCCATTTGAAAAGGTCACAGCCACTCTGACTCCAATTTTGTAAATGGAACAAATTATGTTTTTAAGTTTTTAGTGCTGGGATTCTTCAATTATTCTAATTGTTGCCATTTAAAGGCCAAAATAAGAGGACATGAATGTAACAATAATATGTGCATGGCATTTTTTGAGAGATTAGTTCCTGATTTTTCTGTGGGTGCCACAGGACTGACAGAACACAGCATAATCCATTCACGGATATGAAAACACATAACTCAGGCACAATAAAACGCCAGCAAAACAGTGGCTGTGACCAAATCAAGGAAATACTTTTTGTGTAGGCTATTTAAATGGTTTATCCAGCTTGGCCAACGTTTACAGTTTTTCTCAGTTGTTTGGCACAATCTTTATATAAAAATACTGTTATAACCTGTCAAACATACAGCACAAATGTGTGACAGGTTAAAGCCGTCAAGACCAAAATACTTATAGGTCTCTCATGTTTCGTTTTTGTGAATGTGCGCAAGTGCATATGTGCAATTATGTACATATAAATATGTTTCGTCTTTTAGGACATAGGAGTAAGTGAACACGTGTATGTCTGTGTTCAGGTGCGCAGGCAAATGTGTGCATATCTTCTGTTTTGGTTTCTTGTTTTTCCCTTTTTTATGTTTATTTTGTCTCAAAAAGGGCACTACGTGGCTAGCATTTGATCTATATTGTCACATCATATTGCAACCATACTTACTGGTACTCATTGTTTTGCTGCTGCCCATGCTCTGTACAAAAACTTGAAAAAATAAAGTATACAAAAAAGACCAAAATACTTAATAAAAAGGTCCATTTTGAAATTAAATAGTATTATGTTATTAAATTAGTATTATGTTCATCCACACATTTTAGAGTCATTTATCACATGTAGATGAGGTTAATCATTTCCAAAACACCACAGAGGATGAAATGGTCTCACTCACAGAAATGTCTGTTGCTATAGGCCTAATCCAGCAAATTAAGTATGTGTACATGGGCACAATTAATGCAAGAATGTGTATGACTAAAGAAAATAGAACAGAAGTGTAGGGATGAGGGAGAGTGGTAACGTTGCTGTGTGTGAGTGAGTGTTCATTCTAAAGTTTCTAGCCATAGACATAGTCCTTAAAGGGTAACTACCAACCTGGACCCTATTTCCCTGTGTGTTTGTGTCTAAGTGACTGATGAGGAACGATCTTTGAAATTGGTCTAGTATTAAGCAAGAAGGCCGTCTTTGTCAAAGCATGAGGGATTGGAAAATGGCAGCAGGTGAGATGGGCGTGTTAGCAGCAGTTCTCATTTACGCACTTATCACAAACCTTTATTGTTCTTGGAGATCGTTTAACCCCCATTTTAAACCGGAATGTTGCTTTTATGATAATCCGATGTGAACTGAATCTGTTGATCCAACAAAGAAATCAGGAGGATGCAAAAAAACACTGCTCAATACCTTTATCTGGCCAGGTATGGAAAACCGGTCTACAAACAAAACGGATCTCATCCGTGCAGATCGCCAGGAGGGGACCTATACTTAATTGTATTTAGCCTGCTATTAACGGTGACATTCATCAATGCCCAGGCCCATTATCTAGCTCCACAGTTGAAACAGAAACTCCTACGGTCTCCAAACACACCACGGCGGCCGTGTATTCTGTTCTACAGGTACAAACAAACTTCAGCAATAGATTTTAGAATCGGATTACCCACCCAAGTTTGCTGAATGCTCCCCGAGCACCATGTGGACCATGTCCAGCCTGGATGGCAAGGTGGATGTTGCGACGGAGTGCATCGGAGAGTCGCTGACACCCGAACGGCGGCGGAGTGGGGGGGGTCCTACAGAGTGGCGAGTTCCAGAGGCTACCGCAGTGCTACTACGGGAAGGCCTGCAACATGGCGAGCTCCCGAGGCTACCGCGGTGCCAGCTACGGGGAGGCATTCTCGGGGTCGACCACTGTGACTGATCCACGGACCGCTGGGTCCAACTTTGCAGGCTCTATTCATCCCAAACGACAAGTCAACTCCCGTGGCTGGTCAGGTAACCGTTGGCCAACTAACAACACTCTCAGAGTTTTAAATGGTTGTTCAAATATAACTCCAGCAAGTGTCTTCTAATGACAGCTGCAAATCACAGGACTAAATCCAGCAATTAAGAAACTAGAAGACTGAACTTCTTTCAATCTGTGATGCTAAAGTACTGTGGCATCCTGGTGCTAAAGGTCTGCGTGTGGGCAGCAGCATTATCCCCAAAAGTGATCAAATTAAACATCTTCTTACAGATTCTAACCTAGATCTTCTCTATTTGTCGGAGACATGGCTACATAAAACTCCCCCTCTTCAATCTGCCCTGTCTATCCACGGCTATAATGCCTTTAGGAAAGTTAGAGTAGGGGGAAGAGGTGGAGGTTTGTTGTTTTATATTAAAGATCAAATATCATTTAAAGAGATTCAATATTCGGTTGAGAATGACATAGAATGTATTTGTTTTAACGTAACACTCATTTTTTTCTCATTGGTGTATAGACCACCCTCTGCAAAATCTGTATTCTTTGAAAAATGAAATGCTATACTAAGAATGCAGCTCAGAGAACAAAATAATTATAATGGGTGATTTTAATATAAACTGGGATAAGTCAGCTGAAAAGGCACTGACATAAATTTGATGGCAGTTAGTGAAGGGACCGACTAGGATAACTCCATCATCCAGAACACAAATTGATTTAATTTTTAGCAACGAACCAGACAGAGTAATTAAATCCTTCAACATGATCACAGGTCTATCAGATCATAATTTAATCCTCTTAGCTAGAAAACTCACAAAAAAACGGGCATATATGTAATCTAACGCAAAACACAGCCAAGTTAGAATACTTAAGAACATTAATTGGAATGAACTACTGTCTGGCACAAATGTGGATGCCGACACCCATGTGTTTTTATCCACAATTCAAAATACAACAGAACAATTTCTAAAGTAAAGTTAAAGGTGACAGTAAATATACTCTGCGCAGGATAAATGGTGATATACGGAAACTAATGAAGAAGAGAGACCTTGCCCGCTCTTATAGCGTAACTCTCGCAAAAATGCAACCTAGGGTCATTTGAATGTACCCGAGTCAAACTTTAGTTTAAAAGCATAATTAGGACGGAAGCACCACTTTTAAGATTTACCGTATTCTCGTTTTTCGGTCAAATGGCCTTTTTAATGGGAGAGCTAGGGGCACTACTATGATAGCATCAAAATAGCTAGTTTTAAACACTAAGAAGGCTTGACACAACATGAAACTTTGCTGCAAGTATCACCAGGGGCTCTACACATTAACACAAGCATTTACAACATTGTTTGTGTACCCAGAGTTTACTAAAAAAGAGAGGTTTTGAACAACTCACCGTAGCTGCTGTTGTTTTTTCGCTTGCAGCCATTTTTGCCACTCAAAAATAGTCGATCTCCGAATGCGAATGAACGGACTCCATAGGAGGAAATGTCATTCTTATATGAGCCTCCTTTTTCAACTACAAGGTCAATATTGTTTTTCACTAACGACAAAACAAAAAATCATCCGTGCATTTATATGGAACTAAGCTTTAGGAGCTTTCCATCTTTACTCTCCTCCCTGTTACATTGCGTTCTTGGAGAGTCAGACTTGTGAACATTTTTAATATCCTGGTAATTTTATATTACTGTTGTTATCACTGCTGACCTGCAGCTAACGTATTTGATGTCTTGCCCGATATTCTTGGGTATGTATGAAAAAATTAACTATTTTAGCATCTAATTAACCTGTGCTGTATTAACACCTCCCTCATGAGTGATGTAGCCTTCTTTGTATTACTGCTTGTTACTGCTTTGCATGGTTGAATGGTGCAAGAAGATGGCTTGGGTCTGTGTTGCTTGGCTGTGTTTTGATGCATGCATGGCTTCTTATACTGAATGGGGATACTGTTGATGTGTAACTGCGCTAATGTCTTGCTGCTTCCTGTAGTTCTGCATGGCTTACTGAGAAAGCTTATTTGTTGCTCTAGCTGTCTGTATGGTGTCTTGTTGACCTCTGTTTGTATAGTTTAACCTGTACTAATGTCTTGCTGTTTCCTGTTGCTCTGGTCTAAAATCATCTGGCCAAAGGACTACAGTTGAAAATTGGCACTGGCACATTTACAGAAATGTTTATTAATGTGTGTTGTTGTCCTTTTTAAATAAAGAATAAGCATAAGATCGCTGCATTCGGCAGCGGCGAAGTAAGCTTCAATTTGAGTTAATAGGGCAATTGTCCAGCTTACAGTATTTACCTTCACACATGTGTTCGTTTTGCCACTGACAGGCTCAGATTAATATTCTAATTGTCTGATAACATTATGGAAAGGATTTCTAAGGAGATTGACCTTTCTGTTAAAGAGTAAGATCCTTTTTTTAAACATAAAGACATCCGCGAAATTGCGTGCACTAAACCCACCAGGTTACCATGTAAATAAACAGTAATTTTAGCATCGTAAAATACACTTCATTCAAATTCGACAGAAACAAAATATAACAATGAAAAGCCGTTTTGGATTGTCTTTCCACTTTTACAACTATCACAACTCTAGTTTCGATTGAAATAAACACATAGTTAACGATTTACATGTGATAATATGTTGGCTCTATACACGCTAAAAGTATTGCTTTTTTAAATGGAGTCTGGTGGGTTTAGTGCTAGCGACTTCAGAGCTGTTTCTGGTTAAACAGAAAGGTCTCTAATGTTGTCAGACACTTACAATATTAATCTGAGCCTGTCAGTGGTAAAACAAGCACTTATATGAAGGTATAAGCAGGACAATTGCCCTATTAACTTACATTGTAGCTTGTTTTCTGCTGCCGACTGAAGCGATCTTGCTTAAAACTAGACTAATGTCAAAGATTGTTGTTCCAGGTTGAAACAAACAGCAGTTATCCTTTAAAGACTTTGAATGCTGATGCCAAGTGGGCATTCCACTTCACCTCAGCCTTTTAACCACGCCTTTCATGATTCATGACTTCCGCAGAGCTACTTTGACACTTTTTGTAATTTATTCTACAACTGACACTTGCTAGATGACCCAGCTCTCATCCTTACTTCATGTTGTTCAGGGCTACTCTGAGGTGGAAATCAGTACACAATATTTACTAAAAAGTTACAGTCATGTATTGAAAATAAATAACATGAAAGCTCTAGAAGATCTCAATGATATAGTTGTTGTTGTTGTTGTTGTTGTTGTTGTTTGCCTCTCCAATTACACATGATTTAGGGCCACAGACTTCCATGAATAATATAAATAAAAGTGAAACCAAATGCCAATTCAGTCTGATTACCAGCTACAGGATTATCATTTATAAAAAAGAAATCAAACCAAATTCAATCAAAGCACAAAGAAAAACATAAAGAACAATTTATGTATGGATGTGTGTGCTCTACAGATGGAGTGATGTTGAAAAATGAAGACTTCTAAAAACTTAGCCATAAAAGTTTAATTACAGATGCCAGCCTCTTGCCCTTTCTTTCTTATGTTTAGTGCATCACTTTTATTCTTGACGGGCCTTATAAACATGACTGCAAGGAATGGATTATTGTGGAATTATAACTCATTTATATTTCCATGTAATATAAATGCCGGATGACCAGCACATAGCTCTGCAAAGGTTTAGTAATCTGCAACAGAAATACGCTGGCAATGTGTGCATTGTAATATTCATTTACGATAGGAAGGGTCATAGTGCAAAAGAAAAAGCATCATTCACACATTCAATGCCAAAGATTTCACATTTCTGGCTAAATAACGCAGGCCTATGCCACTCTCCTTAGCAGTCATTCAAATCAAACCGGGTGACTAAACATTGAATACCAATATTCAGACCATGTTTACTTTTTCTGCCACAAGGCTGGCTTTCCTCTCCAACTACCAAATCTCAGACAAACCTCAGTGAACTTAACATTTAGTTTTAATAATAAGGCACAAGCAGGTTGAATGGCAGCCAAAATAACCTAAATGTAATGCTAAAGAAAACATAGTCCTACTGTAAAAATCACAGAGTATTTAATTTGCCTTAAACCAGACAAATCCAACAGTGTGAAAGAGCTTATCTGATCAGAAAAGGCTCCACAATTCAGCAGCAGCCACAGAAAAACATGCTGCACAGGAACACATTTAGCTGAAGAGATCACAATAATAAGCTACACATTAAGGGCATGGCGGCCAACAAAACACAACAATGCACAGGCTTACATATCAGAAACTTGCTCTTACTATTTGTAGGTCTAGATTGTGGTAACAATGGCCGCAGCTCACAGTCCAGTCCAACTGTATGTTTCCGTACTTTAAGGTTCACTTTTCTTCAGTAGTATCAAGGTTTCCTCCACAGTTGTTGTTGATGGAAAAACACCAACTATAGCTGACCAGTCCTTCTTTCAAACTTAGCCTAGCAACTTTCAAATCAACTTTTTTTAATTTGTCAACCATCAGACCCCATTAGTTAGCTAGTTCAAGTGCCCTAGCTAGACATTTGTAGTGAAACACTTGTGCTAAATGGAATTTAACTTTGAAAAACGTGACACGTCGGTAAACAAACACTCCTGCGTTTTTTGAAGGTGAAGCATAATCCTGAAAGAGTCTTCTTTTTTGAATTGAAGTTGTTGTGATTTGGCAGTCTTATAACATGTGCTTGTTAAAAACATTGCTGTTATTTTCCACAGGTAGACAAATGCTTATCACATTGAAACGGCCTACATGTATATATTCATCACATGTATATATTTATCACAGTTTAGCAGGTAGTATGTCTCCTGTCCTGTACCTATTAATTATGCTGACATCTATGGGTGTCAGCAATGTAAAAGTGGATAAGTGAGTGAGCCAACCCCCACCCACACTATATAATGTGCACATCTTTCCATTTTAATACAGTAAAATTCAACTGTTTGTTGGTAATTGTCTCATTTCATCATCAAAATAATAGGGATTTCCATTCCTGGATTAACATCTACTGTTTATCCTGATTCACTCTGTAAATGCCCTTAATCCTGTAATATTTTTACATGGATGCATTTAAATACTAACCTTATTTAATCAAAACACCTTTCAGCTGTGTTTACAATAGCCATGTGTTATCAGTCAGAGATGGGGACTCGAGGTTTGAGACTCGGACTCGAGTGCGACTTAAGTCGCACACACAGTGACTTCAGACTTGACTTGAGACTCGTCCTCGAAAGACTTCAGACTCGACTCGGACTCGAGCTGCGGGACTCGTGAACAATGTTTATTTTTAGGAAACGTCTGATGAGCTCGCTGTTATTCCGCTCCCTCCGTTATCTATAACCTGCCCACGACGTAACGTACTATGTATCTGCTGCGCGCGGCCACGCATTAGAGGACAGCGAACAAACATGTTGACTGCACCGGCCGCTGCTGTGCCATTCATCGTAAGCTTTGGGTTTAAAAACTTCCAAAACGACGGCCCAAACAAAAGAAGCGCTCAATGCAAAATATGCGGTCTCAAGATAAAAGATTCTGGCTCAACCACATCTAATTTTATCAGGCATCTGAAAACGCATCCTGAGAGGTCAGTAAACATGTTTAACGTTAGCTCAGCATTGACCATCTAATGTTACCGTTAGCTTGCTTCTTGGTTTATCTACGAGCTAACGTTACAGGAGGTTAACGCCGACTGTCTTCCTTATGAAATATAAATGAGCGTTTGTTTAACCCTTGTATGGTGTTTTCAAAAAGTGGGGAAAAAAAGTTTTTAAAAGTGGGGAAATTTTAGGTCCTGTGTACCTTTACTCTGTCCTCATCCTGTCAGGGCCTGCTGTTAGTGTGTGTGTGTGTGTGTGTGTGTGTGTGTGATGCAACACTTATTTATTTACTTATTACTTATTAAGAGACTTGAGACTTGACTTGGGCTCTAGCCCAAAGACTTGACTTGGACTCGAGCTCAGAGACTTGACTTGGACTCGAGCTCAGAGACTTGACTTGGACTCGAGCTCAGAGACTTGACTTGGACTCGAGCTCAGAGACTTGACTTGGACTCGAGCTCAGAGACTTGTGAGAATCTCTGTTATCAGTGAACACTGTTAATACGAGGAACCAAAGTTATTCAGTGAAAGATATAGTTTTACACCAATCATTTAATATTTGGTTAAACTGATGAGTGTGAATGATAGAAGCTGAATACAATGTTAGATTGAGTCAGTTGCACTGACATGCTGTAAAACAGTACAGATCGGAGAGTTTATTTAGACTGATGAAGAGGACATTATTGATGTTGATATTTCATTTCCATCTGTTCATCTGTTTTTAGCAACAACAAGCCCTCGTTCAGGGATGAAGTCAGGTTGTTTTGTAACAAGAAACATGACGCCTTAAAGAACAACATCAGAGTCAGTACAAACGTCTGTACTTTCAATTTCAAAAGGCTGTGAATAAAAACTAAAGCTTGCTACAAAGAAAAATTAGAGACTAAGCTTCAGGGCAAAGATGTCAAGTGTGTCAAGGCTTGCAGACATCACTGAGCACAGTACCAATCGCCATAGCCTAGTCTAAGCTGCAATGCTTCTTTCCTCGACTGTTGGATTCTACTGCAGACTTGGAACTAAAAACCACCACCCACTAATTCATTTTGTTAATTGGTCACTTTAACTCTTTAAGGTTCCCGTTTGCTCTAAGAATAGGTTCTTATTCAAGTGCTATAGGAAAAATAACATCCCCTCTTCTTCATCTTAATGACAAGAGACATGTTGGTCAGTACAGTAAACTTCTCTCCAGGGTCGTACTTGGCCAGTTTGCATTAAGGCAACTAGTCATGTGGGTGATACATTCAATTAATCTACATAATGAAGTCCACATATGCTTAAGATCTCTTTATTGACATCAGTTCAGAGTTTACCACTATTGTTCTTGTTATGGGCTTCCACACACTGAAACAGTATATAGATAGATATCACATTGCAGTAATTTCCCTTTCTGGTTCAACAGGAAATAAACTGTCAAAATTGGTAATCATGTCTCCGGTGTGCTGCTGACAACCTCCATACTTTTTCAAATGGACAGGTACCTATACTTACCAACAGTATAGGTTGTATTTTACCTTTTAATACTTCACAATGTCAAAACAAAAATAACGAGGAAGAACAAAAGCCCAACCAGAGACAGCTCAACTCCAGTGTTCCCAACAGGCAGGAGGTGCTGGAACATGAAATGCAGAACTTCTCACTTTATCTCTACAGAACCTTAGGCCTCGCTACACTTACATTTTACACTTAGCTAGGTATTAACAATCAATATTCTTGTATACAGTAGTCTGTTTTATGGTCTGTTTTACATGTATTAGTGATAGGGTGACATGGCAATAAACGATTGAACAGTACATGAGTGAGTCAGTGAGTCAATAAGTGATTGGCCAGGAAGTGAGTGATTGAGCAAAGAAAAATGACAGATTGTTTTGCCATTCAAGCTCTAAATAGCAGACAAGTAAACAATGCTTAGCTTTTGTCATCTCAGTGCATTTGTGTACGTACAGTACATGTCTAGGATCTCGAAGAATTGTGTGTATTTGTACGTGATTAAGTGTGTGTGTGTGTGTGTGTGTGTGTGTGTGTGTGTGTGTGTGTGTGTGTGTGTGTGTGTATATCAGGCTGTCCTCCACTCCTAATGGTTTAATGGGCACCCTGTGGTGCCTCTCAAGCCCCCTGGAGTGGGACACACTCGGAGTGTGAGGGAGCACAAAGGCGCAGTCATGTCTCTGGAGAGGAGTGTCTTTGTGACGAGGGGCCACTGCTGTGCTGACTGTTGCTGGCCTCATGGTGATTACCCTCCCCGGGGGGTCTGCTTTGTGGGCCCTGAGACCCAGAACTTCACCTTTACATACCCCCCTGCTGCGCCTCAACAGGGGGCCGAAACGCACCCCTGTCGATCACCTCACTTCGGTAGAACAGCCCGGCCGCCACCACGCTCCATCATTTTTCCCAATCAAGAGTATATGACTGTGCTCAGGAGCTTCACAACCACAGTGATCCCTGCAATACATGCATGCAAATGTATCTAATATATAAAAGTAGTGAAGGTCTTTTGGATATCTTATTGTAAAAAAACAACATTATGATGGTAAAACATACAGTACATGCAGTGTTTATAACCATTCTGTCCTGGCAAGCTCCACAAACAGCATCTGGGTAGTGTAATTAAAACAGATACACGGATACATACAATACATACATACATACATACATACATACATACATACATACATACATACATACATACATACATACATACATACTGTACTAACACCCATAAAGTAAGTGAATACATCCGCAAGCAAATTACATTTTCTCACATTTCATGACCTACTTCTTAATAAATACATATTTATATGTCAAGCAATTTCAACCACATCATGCTCACGCACAGAAACCCAAGTACAGTACAGATCCAATCCCACACATTCTGCCCACTGGCTTCTCCATTCCACACCAAACACCATGCAAGTGCCTATAATTGTGCATTGACTATATTCCTTATTAAAGCAACCCAAGACTTAATGTGCCTTTGACAAGGCTGTAGCTTGGAGCAGAAGAGCGGGCATCCCAGAGCCTGGCTTCAGGTCCAAGGAAACGGAGGAGAGTAACTTAGTTTCTCTGATTTCACTGATCAGGGTCATACTGCGGGGGCCGGTCCCTGGTGAATAGTTCAACACCCACCTTCGGATCTCGCTGTCATGGAGACTGTGGATGACTCCTCACATTTCTTTTTTTTTTGTGTGTGTTTACATACTGTATCTTGAGAATAATGTCTAATGGAAGTATGTTGATATTACAACAAATATACATTTTACACTATGTATAGCATGTGACTCTGATATGTTGCTGTATGTTTTATTTACCTGTGTTTGAAGTATCATGATTCTTGTCGGTACTTTTATTCTACCATAAAGTGCTCATGTTATGCTCATTTTCAGGTTCATAATTGTATTTAGAGGTTATATCAGAATAGCCTCACTCTGCATTTTGCTGGACGATAAATTGTCCCAGAAATGATTGCGATAAACGATAATATTGTCATTCTGAATATAATGATAATGGCATAATAATGCAGGTACACCTTTTCAAAGATCAATAAACTTATTTCTGAAGAGTATTTAACACAGGAACTGGAAGACATTTTAAATATCCACGATATGTCTTTGATCTCCTTTAGTATGTTGTCTTTCACGCTGTTGTACAGTTGTTGAATCGCTGTTTGTGACACGTATGTTCTCCCAGGCAACTCGTACTGGCTGTCAAATGTTTGCAGCATTCCTCAAGTGTTGTGCGATAGACTACAGACTCTGTACTACATGTATTTATTAAACATTAAATATTAAATTTAAATAATAATATGTAATTTATAAATTATATCTATTTGTGGCCATCTGCCACATGGCGAGTAACTGTACCAAAATAGTTGTGTTTTTCAGTCTTCATTTTGGTGAAGCTGCAGCTTCTTTCTTCTGCTGTCTGCAGGTCGAAGCTTCGCGGGGGCGGACACACACACACACACACACACACACCCACACACACACCAAATGCCAGCCACCACGTCACTTCTGTTTACTGATAGCTATCGTTTACCTCAGGCTAATTAATTAGTTAGTAAGCGATTTTTGGCTGCCAGCCTTCCAAAAGAAAGCACAATGAAATTAAATAACCAATCATTAACCTTTGACCGACAAGCAGGTAACAGAGTCTCAGTTCACCTGTCAGGGAGCCTCTGACACTGACAGCGGACAGCTGTAGGCTTGTAGCGGTTAATGCTCTGTGCATTGTCGGACACATGCAGCCACTTTACTGAAACCGCTTTCAGGACCGACACAAGTCCACAGCAGCATTTTTTTATGACGCCCTCCAACTCTCAACCAAGGGGGCAAGCTTCTCTCCACAGAGTGAAGCCTCCTATGGCGCCATTTTAATGCTACCAGACTCTCACCCGGTGTTAGCATTCCATTGACTGCCATTCATTTTGGCGTCACTTTGACAGCGAATAACTTTACATCTGAAGCGTTTAAAGACTTCATTTGACCATTGTTTATTTCTAAAGAAACACCACAATGTATAAAAGGCTCCATTACCTTGTACCTCACGTTATGGCTCTGTAGCAGACGTTTTTGTAAAAATAGGCTAACGATTGTGTCATAACCAAGCGACCTACTGTCGCATAGTAGAGGAATTACCGTATAGTACAGGAGAAGCTTGCAAGCAGTTTCGACGTACATTAGCTGTTTAGTTTAGTTACTAATGTTAACTAGCATTTTAGTTAGCAATAATTAGCCTGTGCCTATGTTATCTCCTTACATATACCTACGCTCTCCGTCTCTGCAAGATTGGGAATGATTGAGATTTCTCTCGGCACAGCTACCAGAAGACTTACAACGTTCAGACACCTTGCTCATGTCACATCTGCGGCAGCAAGCTCAGTTTGCAGCTGCGCAGTAACGCTCGAGCCTCACTGAAAAGTGCTTCTAATAGACTTCACTCGTCTCTGTCCAGAGCAACGGGATCTGTCGGTCCGTTTTATATACTGTCTATGCTCTCAACTAGCGTATCTCTCCGCCAGGAGTCCTGCCTCCCCACACAAAGGCCATGCGACTGACAAGAGGGTTCACTCTTTGCTGAGGGAGAGAGAGAGAGAGAGAGAGAGAGAGCAAAAAAGCATGTAAATGGAAATTATCGCGTCCGGAAAAATTATCGAGCTCATTTTTATTACCGTGCGATTAATTGATTTTTGATTTATTGACTATCGCGACAGGCCTACAGTAATGCGAGGCTAGAGGGTCTATCTGCCTCTCTAATCTGTTTCTCTCTCTCTTTCTCTTATCGGTAGTGCTCAAACCTCTTTGAAACTCAAACTAGAATTAGATAGCCAGCTATCATAAGGACATGTTTAATTTTGCTATTGGTGATTGAGGACGCATCTGTGGTGTCTGGCTGTCCACCACAATCAATAAGCTATCTGAGCAGCTACTGGAAACAATGTTAGTGTAAAGGTCTGCTTAATGTGAAATCAATGACCTGAGTGTTTTGGGGGAAGAAATGCTGACATGAAAATGGTCAATTTCTTTTTTTCTTTCATTTATCAGGCAACCCTTTAAAAATCAGCTTCAAAACCTGAGAACAAATTACTGTTTGCTTTTTTTGTTTTTATATAACTAATGCACAGTGTACATTGTTTTTTCTCAAGCTTGTTTTTGAACCATGAGTCCAGCTGTATTTATCACAGTTAGCAGGGTTGTGACCAATTTGATGCAGAGCTAGCACCCAACACCTAATTTTTTAAGGTGCTGGGACAAAATCAGGGTGAAAGTGGTTTACATATTTGAAATTTGGTCTACCGGTATATGAGTATCTTTCATGTAGATATGTTGATCCTTATCAGTCTATCCATCAATTATATGTTGGTGTCTAGGTTGAGGTGGCAGCATAAAAAGCCAAGTAGCCTAGATGTCTGTCTCTCCAGTCATATGATTCCTGGAGGATTCCAAGGACATCTCAGGCCGGATAGGCTATGTGACGAAGGAACGAGTGGCTGCGCCTTTTCCATCAGGGCTCCCACTCTCTGGAAAACTCCCTGAGGAGATCAGACTGGCAAGCTCCTGATCCTCTTTTAAATCCTTCTTAAAACACATCTTTATTAATGTGCTTTCGCAGGGTTTGTGGCCTAAATTCACTTTTATCTTTGGCCTTACTGGCATTCTTTTATTCTATTGATTATTTTAATTGTTTTATGTTTTTATTTTTATTTTATTTTCTTGTAGCTCATTGCTCAGTGTTGTATAACTTTTAAACTGTTTTTAAATTGTGTTCATCGTTGGTTGCCTGCCATTTTCATTTTTGTCTTGTCAAGAACTTTGTACTTTGAACTTTGTTTTGGAAAGTGCTATATGAATAAATACATTTAAAAAAGATGTTATTATTACAGTATGTATTCCATCATGTTCTGGGTTTGCCCCACATGGTGACATCCAGAAGCCCCCCCAATCAGATGCCCTAACTACCTCAACTGGTGCATGTCAGTGACTATGTTTACTATGTTTCATCTGTTCCAGCTCTTGTGTCACAGTTCTGCGCCAGGTGGTTTTGGGCATCCCAGGTTTTCTTTTGCCAGGTGGTGTCCATCTTTAACCTACTGTTACAGAAACTACAATGAGCAAGAGGCCGTAAACTGCGGTAAAACCCCTTATTGAGACACATATTCTAAATGCGCTGTATAGGCTACATGTCCAAAGAATGCCTCTAAAACCTGAATAATACCAGAATATCCTACATGTCTTAATCGGAAAATGCTATATTCGGAAAAAGGCCGTATTCGGAATATCCAACCGGAATATGCTGTTTACATGACCTGTATCAAATTCGGAATATTGTCATATTTGTAATAATAGTGGAATATTTGGTGTGCATGTAAACATACTCAATGTCAAGAAGCATTCAATTTACTTGAAGGTTCTTCTGGATGTTGGAGCTTTTTTCTCGTGTACCTTAGGGTGAGCCCAGCCACTTTCCAAAGGATACTTATTTTGGTGACTTTTAGGGTTGGAGCATGGATTATCCAGTAAATTGTGTGCTTTAGACTCAGCTGTCTTCATCAAAACTGGTGCAATGCCTGCATCACCGCAGACAATTGTGAACAAGTCCCAGAGATAATAAAAATCCTATCTTCACCAGTCTGTTCCCAGAAGCAAAGGGGGCAATCACTGCTGCAGATTTGGAGGTTCTGACTCTCATCACGACCACTCCTAGTGCACATTTGAGGTCACAGTTTGAACCAGACTGTAAAAGTAAGTCTTGGTGATCGGTCACTTTGAATCAAATTTGATTTGCCTTAACTGGACTGGTTTCATATTACTCTCCTGCTTTCCAGCATCTCAGCAGCATCCCAGAGGCTGTTATGGCCATTCAGTGTTGGCAGCAACAACAAGAGGGGGAAGCAGTGAGTCGTGACAGAGGCAATGCAGTTTCCCAACAACCCTCTCCTTTTCAATTAACTTCTTTCACGCTCAGCTGTGATTCAGCTCTACAATAAGCATTCAGGCAAACATTCAAAAGCACCTCCCAAGTGATTTCTATATAAGGGTTTAATGGAAATATTTAGCCAGGGGATTTCGGGTTACATGCTCACCAGTTGTGTTCCAGCTCAGCCTCCATTGGAGCTTCCTGCTACATACATTTAAGGTTTGTTGTCTGCAGCATAATCAGCTTATGTCTTCCCAGCATACAGAGAGATGACACTTACAGTGAAGTAGGCACTTTGGTTGGGACCACACACAAATATCTATTTCACAAATCAGGATTTATTGGATAGATAAATCCAGATAACCTTCTTTTACTGTCTCACACACAAAAATACACGGCACATTGTAATTTGGACAACATGGGCAGAAGGATTGACCAGCAGAGAGCAGGTCATATTGCTGCAGGAAAATATACTTTACAGCTTACGTAAATGGGCAAAAAAGCAATAAATTAGACCATTTGTATGGTAACCTCTCTATATATGTATATAAATTGTGTACAAATCACGGGGTTTTGTGCAAATAAGAGCGAGAGAGAGATCGCCAATTCCTTGCAATGCAAGTACCACTCACAACGTGTGCCAGCATATTGGCAAACAAAACACACTTATGGTGCATTATGTAATTCTGGAGGAGTTCCCAATGTAAAGCCAAGCATCAATTCACAGGCTGCAAGGTGTGCTGCTGCCTGCAGGAAAGCTGCGATGAACTATTTATGACACTTCCATTACAGCAACAGTGCTCTTTCATGCTTTTCCTACTTTTTTAACAGCTGTGCATCATGGCAGAGGTCAGAAGTGATTAAGATCATTTTTTTGACGTGTGTGTGTGTGTGTGTGTGTGTGTGTGTGTGTGTGTGTGTGTGTGTGTGTGTGTGTGTGTGTGTGTGTGTGTGTGTGTGTGTGTGTGTGTGTGTGTGTGTTAAAAGTTAGATTACCCAGCTCAGAGTTCTGAAAAAGATCCATATAGAAAAGAAACAAACACACATTAAGTCAATACCTACTAGCGTTCCCCCTGGCATTTAACCCAATGTAGGCACTGTACGTATTGTAACAATATACCGTACAGTACTATACCCTGAGCATAAAATTGTAATTTGCACACACTTTTTGCGTTGCGTAAATTGAATTCAGTTGATTTAGCCCAGCCCTTTGTCCCGAGACAATGATTCAAACAGCCTGTAATTAGAGGTTTGGAGCATTTGACAGTGTGATAACCACACAGAGGGAAACAGGAAATTGAATTGTTACGGCTAATCCATTGTTAATGCCCTATCACAGGTTTTCCACAGCTTTAATGGCAGTTTTTAACCGTGAAGCAGGATAATGGGGAGGAGGAGAGGGATAGAAGGAAAGAGAGAGAGAGAGTGAGACAGGGAGATTAAGTTAGAGGGGAATAACACTAAGACAAGAAGTGAGTCAAGAAGGCAGAAGCGAAACAGAGAGAGAAGGGACTTAGAAAGAAATTGACATTGCAAACAATAAAACAAGGACATGAGCCAGAGCCATTTTAACACATGCATGCTTTTTGATGGGTTACTCGTTCATCAATAATCTATGGTATGCTGGGTCAGCACTCTGGTGCCAACATTGCTGCTTTTTTTGTAAAATTCACTTTATTCTGCTCTGTACAATTTAAGATATATGAACTCACTCTTATGTACACTCTCATGGCACATAAAAACCACACGCTGAAATTAAACATTTTAACTTCTCTACCAGACAGCTTCCTGAAGGATACTCTGTGAGGCAACGAATACCATTCTGTTCATTTAACTTCTGAAAGTGCATTGCTACATCCAGTCTACTTTTTGTAATCCCCAATATAAGAGTGCACACATTTTGTTCCATATCAGTGCACTAACTTTGTCCAACATGAGAGGAACAAGGAAAGAGCGCAACAAAACAAAGGCAGGCAGCACGTATGTTTGTTATTCTGCAAGGAGTTACTCAATATTTCATAAGGTTGTTGTGCAGAATGTCCGAGTGAAATGAACAGAAACAGCCTGTATGGGGAAAGCTCTGGTGATGCTTATCTAACAGCCTTGAAACAAAGCCTGTTAAACCAAACACCTCAACAGTGGCTGCCATAAAGCATACTCATCACTTCACAAGTGAGTTTTTCAAATGGGGGGACTATTAGTTCATTATGTTATCTTATTGAGTACACTGTGAGCAGTTCAAATAAGAATTGTATTTTTTTAGGGTGAGCAGAGTTCTGAATACTCTGTTCCCACTTCATGTTGAAAATGATGTCTGCTGCAGTGGGGACAACCTCTGAAAACACAGTTGAAAGTGGATATTATCAAGAATTTGCCAGATTACTTGTTTTTTTAAAGGGTTTTATAACCAAAGAACTCAGTGCCTACTTACCATATCCTGTGTGGCTTTGCAGAAAATATGTAATGAGGGGTCTTCAGGTGCAGAGTGACATTCTGGCCTCCCTAGGGTGGTAAGGCAGATTAATTTATATTAATGATCATGCACAACAGCCTTCAGCTGTCTAATGGCACTGGAGAGATGATGTGCAGATTTGCATCCCTTTAATTAGTAGCAATCCCTATCTGTAACTGCAGAGTAGTACATCCTTATTGTGGAAGTTTTTCTTATTACTTTCAGGAAAGTTGGTGTGAGAAAACATCTCTAAAGAATCAACGTCCACCATCAAATCAGGTTATTTCTTTCTATACTGCAGTGTTCTACTAGCCAAGTTTTGTGTTCAAAAATATACCTTCCACTGCATAGGTTACTGTATGGATAAATACTTGTGACACTTGCCATATGGCTGCATACCCACTGCGCAATATGTTGTGTGCAGAGGCAAACACAGAGGGGATGAGGAAGGAGGGTAAAAAGGGTCAGCTGTGGAAGGTGCGGTACAATATTGTGCATTAAGTGTCAGAAACTGAGTGAATCTGCAGCGGACCTGCCTGGGTTATGTAATGGATGAGCCTCGTCTGTAAAGCCTCTGCTGTTATCATTAATTAATGTCAGCCAGGACAACATGCACAGGAGCTGAGGAGCCACCAGTGGAGACACTGAGAAGGAGCCTGATCCTGTGGGAGGATCAGGCGGCACAGAGGATGGAGGGATGGAGGGATGGAGGTGGAGAGTGGGCGATTGAGGTTTGGGCGTGGTCAGACAGAAGACAACAGCCAGACAAAGACATGCTTTACAAAACTGCGTGAAGAAAGTATTATTTTTAAAGTATTAATGCCTTAATGATGTTTTAGATTATTAGTAGTGTTCTTGCAAATGATAGAGTGAGAGTTTACCTTATGGATTAGTCACACTGTTAAAATTAGTCCATGGGACAGAATAACATGACATCATGTACCTGAAACCTTTTGATCTTCTCCACCTCAGTGTGATAAATCTCTAATCATAAACATGTCTAATGTTCTGTGACAAATAGTGTATGCGTTTTCCCTCTGTAACTGCATTTTAAAAAAAATCAGTGATGTCACAAGGGGAAATGTCGGTAATGTATATTTTATTGTAAAGTGTTTCGGGGGAAAAAAAAGAATAAATGAATTGATGTTGTTATTTCTGAATACTTTGACCCAGTTACAGTATAACAGGGCAGGCATGCTTTCTTTATATTTTTACTTGCTTTACCTTTGTATAACAATTTTATTTTAAACCAAGGTTGCCAATGGTTACAGTTGACCGTCGGCAGAAAGGCAGCTACACAAATATTCTGTGTCACCAATGCTGCCATCACAAACATGTGTAAGTGCATGCTCAGACACACACACAATGTATCAGCTAAATACAGTAATAAAGGCAACCACTTTAGCCACTGGATTAGAGGCAGGGCAGTAGTATAGGGTTATATTGCAGCCAGAACCAGTATATACCACATACAGTATAGCATATTGTTCAAATTGTTCATGTTTAATGTTATGTCCAATCTGGGCCTGCATTTCCACAAGCATTGTGTCTGTATTGCATATGCAAATTACTACTGTACAGTATTTGTGTGTTCAAGTGTGATGGCTTTGATTCAACCTCACGCTTGTTAACTTTCAACAAGAAGCAACCCTCTGTTCATGTAACCATACTGTAGTTGCAGCGAGATTAATGGCCCTGTAGCTGACTTAGAGGCCTTTTAAGTTCCAGAGGGGACGTACCAGGGGTCTGTGTCAGTGCTGTCTGCTCCGCAGTGACACATCAGAAGGCAGTCGTTCTCTGCTCTCCCTGCAGCTGGCCCTCGAAGCTGTTGCAGCACCGATAAACCTTTGGTCACAGAGTTTTACACTTAGCAGAGGAGGCATAAAATGCTTGACTTCCTTCTACACAGATTGGTATTCACTTTCTTTCTGTCTCATTGCTTCCTTCAAGTGATTTACAAGCCCAGTCACGTCACCCATGGCCTTAACCCTAACCTAACCTCTGACAGCACTTAACCCCAACCCCACTGCTCCCAGGAGGACACAACATCATAATAAGATACAGTTAGGCCTATAAACACGACTCCTGGAGGGGCAAATGTGTCATAAACTCTGCTTTTGTGTAAAGATCTAAAGGCATGAAGTTTATCTTCTTTCAGCTCTGGAGCATGGAAAGAACTTAGTTTAAGTAGCTTGTGTTTACATTCGTTCACACAGTATGAACATTTGGCATTTTCACAATTAGCCAAGACAAATTCTCTCCTACAGCAGCATCACAAGCTCATTTTACTTCAGCCAGATGGCAGCTGGCTAAGCTACATGTGAGAGTTATTGTCATCAATCAGTAGAGAGTAAACAAAAATGCATCACTGCTCCACAAAAAAATGAGAAAAATCAGGCCAGAAAATCAATAGTGACCCTCTTTTTTTAAATACAGATAGCTGGGGCTTGATAATACTTGTTCCTCTTACATGTCAAGGTCACATCTCAACTTTGCCTTTGCTCTATTTAAGTACAACTGTGTGAATTTTACACAATAGAAGACTTTGTATTATGATACGAATCATCCACCCCTTGTTTTATTAAGTACACATCCATTATTAACTGATAGTGCAGTCAGATTACATAATGATCATCATTTGATTAGCCATTATTAAAAAAGTCATTACAAATGCTGCAGAGGTGCTACCTTACATTGGCAGAGACTCTTTTAGTATTAGCGGCACCCTCAAAAGAAATCATATCTATTCACCCTTCAAAGAATCTAAAGAAATCTGAATTTGCAGTGCTAGATATCTATCATCAGTACTGTATGTCTGTTCCTTCCTGTCTTCTTTCCCATATTCAGGTTTTGGTTATATAATCACAGCATGCCGGGTCTATGGAGGCTGACAGCGTTGGATGTTAGGCTGCGGATATAGAAATTTCTCTTGTGAACCTGAAAGCCTCTTTGAGCTCTAGAGTGCAGTCTACACCTTCTTCTAAATTAGGTTGGTCATTTGGATCAATTGATGCATAAATATCCTGCAGAAATAATACTGAGGGTGCAGGTGTGAGGAGTGTGTGGGTATCATCATGTCACATCATCATCAAACACTCATTTTTGTCAAGAAAAAAACAATCTGAGTGCAACAGCATGCATGCATAACAGATTAGGTAGAAAAGGAAGTGGGCCGAGGCCGGGGCAATGGGTCAAGACAACTTCTGCTGACAGCGACATGGAAAGACAAGAGGAGTGAAGCGCTGTCTCCTTTAGTGAACAGTGTGAATGAATTTGTCAGAGAAGATAGAAGTCAAAATCTTGTAAGGATTGTGTAGGAAAATGTCTTTTTAAAAGGCGTGCAGTACAATCCTCTGACTGGCCGCAGTGGGTGGGTGGGTTGGGTTGGTGGCTGGAGACGGGCAGTGTGTTTGATTCTACAGTACTTTTTTATCTTCCTCCAGGGCAAAATGAATAGTGACACAGGACGAAATTAAGATAGCATACATCCAGGAGATGTTCAATGTTGTCATTTGCAGTTAACCTTACATGATAGATGGTAGCGACAAGCCATGTGTGTACAGGTGTCTGGGCGTGCATACTGTGTGTGCACCATATGTGTGCACATTGGGGTGGGTGCACACATGCATGCACAACTTACATTGTGCCTAAAAGAGTTATGACCTGTATTGTAGCTAAAAACAACAGGCATCAGAAAAAAAACACCAGAGACATAAAGTTACCTGTCTCTAAGAGTAATTTTGAGCAGTGCTATTGTGGTGTCACTAATAGTGTTATTAAAACATCTGCCAAGTTTTGATTTGCTGCTGTAACCTTTGAAAGAGCAAGACTATCCACATATATCAATATAAGAGCCCCAAAAGCAGAAACGCTGAATAATTGTTTTCATATTATGAACCTAGAAGAAACAGAAAGCCACTTAGAGGTTATCTAAGATGACCCATGTCTCTTTAGTTGTACTATACTTGACTGTCCACACTCATTGTCTCATCTTGTGATATTCTCTGGGCTTCATCCTGGTCAACCTTCTACTGACGGCAGAGGTTCTAGTGTTAATGCCCCCTGTGGTCCAGCTAATCTCACTTTACACAGTTCTTTGCAGAGGGAAAATGCCCTGGGGTCATGTTTCTCTTAACAGCTCCACTCCTCTTCCAGTGGCTCAGTGTGCCAGTACTTCTCCTCCTCCTCAGCCACATTGCATCATCTCATTTTTGCAACAACCTTCTTATTTTGCTCGGCCCCCTATTTCCTTTTTGGTGCATTAGGTGTCCGCAGACAGCAGGCCACAGCCTGTATTAGTGCTTTCACAAAGTGGCTCCAGAGGTTAGCCCTCACAAGTGGAAATATTCCCTGTAGAGGTACGGCCTATCAGGCTGATACATTCACACAGAAGAGTCAATAACCAGCCCTGTGTGATAAGACACAAGAGCAAAGAAAAGGCTCTTCAGGACTATAAGGCTTTAGGGCTCAAGACTCAACAAAGACTATTCAGTTCAAGTGGGAAGATAATATAAAACAGGCAACTGATAAATAGATTAGATTAGATTAGATTCAACTTTTGTGTTGTTTATTCACCAACAACAATTTTGCTGTTGTTTTCTGTGCAACAGGGTACCTCAAACACAACTGAACTTCTTTAAATACATATTTATCTTACATAAATGTTTCAGCTTGCGTATTTGCAGTAATTTCTCAGAAAATTATAGTGAAGTGAGATAATAAGGGGACAGAGGTGCAACAATCCCACGAGAAAATGTCGTAGGTATAAATACATCATGGAGATAGATGAAATCAATCATGGTGCCTGTGACATGTTACTGATTTTTGTCCCTCTTTCTGTGGATTGCATTTCATGTACAATGCTGCCACCTGTCGACTAAAACAAGGAACTGTTTTGTGTGAAACACCTTTACAACACAAACAAAAGGAGATGTGTGACATCTTTGTAAATTTAAAGAAAAAGTGCAGAACTATGTGTCTCACTGTTAAGGTATAGAAATGTAGAAAAAAACGTCATGTAAATTTTGAAATATAAGATGAAATGTGAGGTGTTTTATCTCACTTGGTGCAGATTATATTTGCATAGTAAAACATGGGTTGAGCATGGAGTTGGCATCTCAAAGACACGTCTCACAGCTGTCACATCTCACTAGGATCAAAACAAACAGGAAGATATGTTTGTCTTACAACTGTTCCACTTAGGTTGGGGGAAAGCTTGTTCGTGCTGCAGTTAAGTTTCTATTTTAGGAATGTTAAGTGTCAAGTGAAGTTTGAAATCTTTAATTACATTTCACAGACTGGCTTTGAACAGTGGAAGCTAAAAATATGTGCAAATTTGGTGTCACCTCATTGGCATCTTGTCTCCTCTCCTCTCCTCTCCTCTCCTCTCCTCTCCTCTCCTCTCCTCTCCTCTCCTCTCCTCTCCTCTCCTCTCCTCTCCTCTCCTCTCCACCCCTCTAACCTCTAAAGTGTGCGGCACTTACCTCATTTTCCCATGCTCCCCAGTGAGAACTAAACTCCCGGATAGCTTTGCTCTTGGATAAGCACAGCTAAAGTAAGGCCTCTTTGGTAAGGCTCTTTGATGTAGCAAATGCAATCCAGCAAAGGGATGTGAGACACACCCTACTAGCCACACTGAGGACCAGGCTATTTCCTTCCATCACTCAGACCTTGAGACTCCATGGACCCATAAACAGCCGGTGTAATCCATCAGGTCCCAAACGGCCGGCTTTAGGGCAAAAACAAATAAAGGTCAGGGGAGATTCAGATGCAACGTTGTTGTTAGACATTTAACAGTTTGCAAGCTGGCTAGACTTAGAGTTTGCACCAAGATTAGTCTTAGACTGCATCCTCTTTTCTGGCTGGGCTGGGTTTTCAATGGGATGTTAAAGGAGGGGGGGGGGGGGGGGGCAAGAGACATCAGCTTAAATGTCGTCTTATCCTCTCGTACTAACCTACATTAAATTAAATAAGTGCAGGGCCAGGTCTTGATATGTGTGAAAACCCTGGGAGATTAAAGAGTGGTAATTAATAGGAGTAGTTGAGATTACAAAATTCTTGTATCTCTGTGTGTGTGCATGTGTGCATGTGTGTGCGTGCGTGTGTGTGTGTTACCCCCCACTGACCATGACAGTTCCCTACTGGGAGTAGTCTAGCCAAAGTCCCTATTTTTAGAGCGGTTTCCTACCATTCTATATCGCCAAATTAACACAATGTCACTTTTGTAGATTAAAATGTGTTGCTTGTTACAGTGCATGTTTCTGGTTATAAAACAATTTCTTTTGTTTGAAATGAACTATTATGAGTGACATAAAGCTACAGCAGATACATTGTTATTATCTCTATGAAAGTTCTTCTTTAGCTTTCATCCTCCATTTCAGAACACATGTTGTTATGGAGCTTTCATCAGAGTAGAAGTTATAATTGAAACAGGAGGTAAGTGGTGACAGCTTAAGATCATATGTATTGATCCTGACAGGAACTCATTCACACAGACTTTTGCAGCACTGATGCTCATTGTAAATCTTTTCCAAGTGAATAAATACAGCATTTATAATAATGCAAATGGTAACTCACAGACAGACTTGCGCACACTTGAAAAAGCAATTGCAATAGCACAGGAAGGCACGTAATGAGGATTAGTTAATTCTGTCTGAATCCAGATGTAGTGTATGTGCTCACAGATTTCAGGGAAGGAAAGCAGGACGTGAACAGTGAGGCGTCAACACTTTCATGTCACCCCTTTCCTCACTGTGATCCAACATTTCATCAGCTGTGCCCTCAAAACGCTTTTTTCACCTCAGATCCACTCTGCAATTCACCTAAGCGACTGCATGCAGGGAAGAAGATCAGAGGGCTGAATAGTAGCTGATGCTGCTGCTGCTGCTGCTACACTAGAGCTCCGTCTAGTGGATAAACTGGTGTCACTGCAAAGGAGATGTGGGATTATGATTACTGTAATCTGACTTGGTTTGAAACTGTAAAATAATACTTTGAATGAAGTTTAACATCACACAAAGTCCTCATATCATTTGTCATTCTTTTCTTACATTTTTTGTTGAGTAAAAATGTATTTTTTCATTCTTAAAAACAAAACTATTTACAACAACACTCGACTTTAGTTTGAGGTAGACATGACTTCTCTTTAAGGGGAAAGACGGGAAATTAGGTATTTTTGACCAAGCTTGACTCATTCCATTTTCGGCCAGATGACAGATACAGGAAAAGTGCAGGGGAAAATAAAGGGATGGCCTCCTCTGACCTGCTTCTGCTCATGTTTTAAATAGTTTTTTTCCACACTGTGGTGCTGTTTGATAGATAACTGCCACCAGTTTTCCTTTTTTAGGAGATAAATCAGATGCTTAACATCTTAGGAAGCCAAGGCTGGCCCTCTCTGCTCATCAGACTCCATCCTTAATTACATAAGGGGATGAATTAATTGACTCTATTAATCCAGGTGACCATCTGTTGGCCAGTCTCAGTCCAGACAGTGTCCGGTGAATAGCGTAAGCCGGCCCTCATCCAACCCTTCGTGCCAAACAGCATGGCTAATCTATTATACTGTAGCAGACCTGTCTCGCCGGAAAGTACTTTAAATCATGGAGTGGGCCGTTTGATATATGTCATTTTTCTCTCCTTTGGCTGATTTAAAGGAAACTAAAGGGGTAAAATATGGGTTTTGCAAGGGCTTATTTTGACATGCGTGTCAGAGAGTGGTTGAGTGTACATACGTACTCCAACATACAAATTTCTTATCGCAGCTCAGCTGTCCTATTCTAAAAGGCAAGGAAAAAAGCTGCAACTTTGTATTATGTCATTTATGAATAGAAAAGCTGTGACTTCTCTTTTCTGGAGAATAGCTCTCTCTCTCTCTCTCTCTCTCTCTCTCTCTCTCTCTCTCTCTCTCTCTCTCTCTTCTCTCTCTCACTCCAGGGGCCTCAAGCTGCTATAAACGTTAATACATAGTGTTCAAATAGGTGCAGCTTAGAGCTCTGCACACACACTCAGCAAGCTGCGAACAAAGACCTACCTCTCCTTAGCCTTTCAACTTGAAATCAGCCACCTTATCACTTACCAACAAAAGCACACTGGATTTATATAAGAGTATCTATCATTTTTTCTCTTTTTTTCAGTGAATCTGAATACCCAAATAATTGAAATGGCTTAGACATTTTCTGGAGAAAGACTTAGCATCGAATGTCCGTTGGTGTATAAAAACGATGCAGCCCCCTAATAGCTGTTTTTTGAAGAGGCAACTTGCCAGGAACACTCTCTTGCTAGTCCTTAATGATATCAGTCCACAGAGAAAGGATTAGTGGGGTTTTGGTGTAAATATAACACACGTCCTGTTTACTCTGAGCAGAAGCTACTTGAGCCTGTCTCAGGCTTTATAACGCGTCAGGGTGGATGCAACACAGTTGACACAAAGATGCTATTCTTTCATTTGAAACTGTTTGTAAATGACCTTTTTAATCACATACATTTGAATGAAATAGAAATCAATCAAATATAAATTATGGAAGGAAAATTGTGGTGTTTACATTAGATTCCCTCTACTTGATGTTCATTACCTTACAGTTTTTTACGATTGCTAAATGACAGTGAGCACAACTGGAGCTACATGTTAAAAACTCTAACTCCAGTCTGCACTACCAACAGTCACCTGAGCTAAACAGTTCACATCATCTGCAAAACTCACTCAGAGCAACATAACTCTTCACACACGGCTCAAAACAGGCTCAGTGCTGCCAAACACTATGGACAAGCCTCACTGAGATAACACACACTGTCACTTAGAACACACTGAGAGTAAAAACACTAGCATCAAATACCAATACACAAATTACAAACTTTTAATCTTTACAGTTTGAACAATTTGAGTGACTTCACACCACTCAGTTTATTTAAGGAAAAGATATAGATTTTATAATATACCAATTTTTACATAAGGTAAACAAAAAGGAATGAAAAGCAGCAGTTTGCTTCAATACAGTATTTTGTCTCTATATGGAATTACTGGGGAAAAAAAACTAAAGGTACATAACAGTGACTAATCCTGCCTCTCTCCAGCATCACACTGGATGTCTGCATCATCTCTAAATACAAATGAATGTGGTGTTTCCATGTCTTTCACCTCCATTACTTTATGAAAAACAGTAAGAACGCAGTTTTACTATAGTAAATATATAGTGTTTTTCACTTCTTTTTTTATAGCTGTGTATATAATCTCAGACATCTTACCTGGACATGTTGGTATCTTTGCTCTTTTACCTGTTTCTCTCAAACGGTACAGGGTATAATTGCTTCATTCTTATTTGGTGTTTGTATACAAAAAAAGGCTTTCTGAGCTTTCTCTATATAAATCCGTATATGTTCACTAACTAGTCTACAACAAGACACCTGCTTAGGCTTTCAGCTAAAATTGCGATCAGCAGTGTTTGATAGGCAAAAGACTTACATCTATTCTGTTTTGAATGTGTGGTTAACAGTTTTGACAGCAGTGTGTTAGCATTTGAACAAAGTGCTGTAAATCCACAGTGTTGTGCACATTGTGGTTAAAGTCATGGGATGAGTGTGTAGAGTTTTGAAAACTGTGTACAAGCAATGAAAAACGAACTAGAGTTTGGTCCACATGAACTGCTGTTGTGCAGACTGTAGTCAGAGTTTTGCACACGTGTCTCCAGTTGTGCCCACTGTCGTTTAGCAATTGAAAAAAACTGTAAGTGAAATCTCACAGCAGTGACATAATTGTATGTCTTGTCCAGCAGAGGGCAACACTCAGCCTCTTTGAGAGTCCTAAGAGAAACAGCCTCAGCTGGCAGAATGTTTTCTGTTTAAGACAATTGAAAAGCTGCTTATACTGTAATATCAAGCTGTTTACCTAAGATTTGAAAATAACCTATCAGGAAAGGTTTTGCTCTGTGGGCCACGTCATTTCCGTAACCCTAACACTCAAAATACCCTCGTCCTTCTTATTTTGTGCTTACAGGGATAATAAGGACAAGGTTACGGAAACCAGTTAAGAAAACTAGTGATTTTGTGGTTTGTGTTGACACTTCTATGGCTCTGTAAGCTGCAGGGCAGCATTACATGTGACAGTAACGGCACCAAACACAACCTAGCATGCTCCCCTATGCTGTGCTGAGTTTTTTTGCACTAAATAAATCCTTTTCTTTTAGGGCCATAATAAGCAGGAGGCATATAAAACTGTAAAGAGGAGGCAGAATAGAGACGCAATGAGATGAGAGACATGAGGGGAGAGAAGAGAGAATTGATAGTTTGTGCGTGATCTGTAGTACAGGCAGAGGGAAAGAGGGAGTGAGTGCTCCTCTCGTCTTAGCCCTATTTCAAACAGATGCTGTTTATAACCCAAAACCTTAATGGAGAGCTCTCTGGTCTGGTGCTGCTCTATGATCACATTCCAGCCTAGCTCCAGTGCCCATCTTTTTTTCTTGCATGGGGAAAAATGCCACAGGAAAAAAAAAATATATCTACTCTCCCCCTCCTGTACCAGGGGAAGCTCCTCTGTGAAGCCCTAGATTTATCCAATCAAACCCAGCTCTCTGTGCTCACTTCAAATAACCACCCCCTGACTTCAGCCCTGAACTAAAAGGAGCCCTCATCTTTCCTCTGACCACACAGCAATATGACCAAAGACATGCTTATTATTTTATAGACTGTGATCTCTGAGCACATGTAAAAGCATAACCTAAAAGTGTGGATTTTCAGGTTACACGTGATCCCTTAATAAAACTGCACCTGGCTGGCTGGCACTGCATTGCAAATGAGGACGCCAGAAAAACACCAGGTTATATGAGTTTGAGACAGCTGTTGGTATTTCCATTGTGTGCACTTGCCCCTTATGTTTTGCATAAAGCAAATTTTTGTAATCAAACACCCCACTAAAAACCAATTCAAGCTTTATTTTGATTTCACAAACCTTTTAATCTACCTCTTTCTGGTGAGTGCACAAGATCAAAGAGGGAGCCGACCACATCTCATCACGCAAGAAATAACACAATATCTAATACATTACTTGAAAACATTGCCACGATTACGATGATTACTCATGTGTATGCTATTTCAAGCAGGGAATGAACTGGTGTTTAGTTTTTGCCCACTGGTCACAGTGAGAAAGTGGAATTGCAATTTTGGAAGGGTATTCATAATAGCTCCATGTAGGTAGGAACACTGTTTGTTTTCACTGTGGCTGTGTTGTGTGTTGTTTGAATGATGGAATCGGTGGACTTCAGTATATCGTCATCATGCTATTTTGTGTCTTGTGCTTTGTTTAGTTTCATTGTATTTTGTTTGTTTACATTCTGTAATGCATCATTTTGATTGTTAGAATATTAACTACAGGCCTGGTTCTCCGTAATTGGGAATTTAAAGATAAGGGAGAATAGAGGTATAGACTGCTTAATTTACCACCATAATCAATAACTGCTGAGATTGATTGACAATTTTATTGCTTAAACCAAACATTTGTCAATCAATGTGAGAGCTAAGATAAAACATGTCATCCAACATGCACAGTATTGATTAAGTGTTTTTTGTAGAGAGATGACACTGCAGTGGAAAATATGCATCCATCCATCTGGATTAGAGGGTCAGACTATACAGATTCAAACAGTGTAGAGGCCTCCATTAGTCAGTGTTTGTGATTTAGGATATCTGCAGGGTCAGAATGAACATGGGGTTACAGACATGAGCTGACATACAAGTGTAAATGTTCTCCACGCAGTCCAAGGGCGCATGCTGATTTATAGCAAACACTGCAAGAAAATGGGGCATTGAAGAAAGTATACACGTATTCCTCGGCTTGAACATGAAACCACTTTTCATTTAAATAAAGAGTAAACTTTTCTACTACTGTTATTTTGCAGGCTGTGAAATCTTTGCTCAGAGTTTGAGCTTGAATACTTTTGGGGCTCTGTTAAAGAAGAGTAGGGGGGGTCGGTGCTACGGTGGATTACTTCACTGGAATTGGGAAAAAAAAGATCTAAACAACATCTCACTGTTTAGCCTATTCTTTGTGACAGGAAAAGAGACACAGACATAGAAGTAGATTGTAGAGGCATTGATGTAAACTTCCTTCTTTATAGTCTGAAACAATTCCTGTGTCATTGTTGTGGTGTGCTGTGTGAGGTTTAAGAGGTATTTTAAGGTCATGTCATTTTTCTTCTTGTATGTCTTCCTGAGTAGAGCTGCTCTGTTGCACAAACTGCAATTATCTTGCTGTAATTAAATGTCAGTGGTGATAGATCCATATTCCAAATGCTCACTGATCCAACCTGTTGATTTTCACATTTTTTGTGTTCCACAGACTTTTTTAATCTATAAAAAAAAACAGCGGCGTTCAAACATTTTGATGCCCCTCTCCCCATAATTTACAATATAATTGACTGTTATTGCCCATGCATTAGCCTGGGATCACAGGCCCCCGAGGTTCAGACATCTCTTTTCTCTGCACAGATCAAATGGAGCCAGCAAACCAACACATTGAATTCCCTCGCAAGGAAAATTGGGCTGCATAAATATGGATTTTAATCACTGCCCAGTGTTTATCTTTCTTCTCCACTCATCTTTTTGATGTTGCCATATTTTCAGGCTAAAATATGAGTAACATCTTAATCAGGGTATGACAGGAAATCGCTGTATTTCTTCTACTTCCTTTAATTGTTGTTTCACTGGAATAGAGATCTCCATCTTGAATTAGTTACGCAAACAGTATCTTGGTTTTGGCTTAATACTGGGGAACTAACTGCTTTAAAAGAAGGGAAACCAAGAATCTACAGCCAAGTGTCTGTGATTGACTTTTCTCATGGACCCAGAGCACAGACAAAGACTCAAAAGGGGGTCCAAGTGGGAAAGGCCTAAAAAATGTGCCCAGCAAGCTCCTTAGTATTTTCCAGCCGTCTTTTGTGGCCACAGCCACATTTCTTGAATTGTCAGTGACTCTCCGGCACCATCTATACACATCAGTCACAGGGGCTGTCTTATTTATTTTATCTGTTGTTCCGCCTTTTTCTCTTTGTTTTTGTTTCTTTTCTCACTGTCAGGTATTTAAGCAGCCTGCCGGTTTTATAGAGCCCGCTGAATGGTCTTGATGGACCGGAGACTCAATGGACAGCATGTGACCCATCTGACCAAAGCTCCTTTATGTACCGCCTCTCTTTGTTGTTTTGTTTTTGTTTGTCTGTGAGTAAAGAGAAAAAAAGACCACTTCATTGGGTAGGAGGTTACCAACTTGCTCTATCAAGGCACTGGGGATTTCATTAGCCACAACGAAACAAGGTAATAAATAATAACTTGTGACCTTTGAAGTCTTACAGAGTAGTGGGAAGAGCGAGCTTCTCTCTGGCAAGTCTAAATAAAAGCTCACAAAGACACTCCTATGGAAACTGTTTGCAGGGCAAAGGGCAGACCTGTATTTCTTATTGTTATATCAAAATCTCACCCTGGCCATTTTTTTCTCCCTCCAATGATTGCAGGCAATAACAAAAAAGCAATCTCTGGTTTGGCTGTGTTGGCCGGTGTGGACAGTGGAGCAGTGGACTAAAACAAGGTTCATTGTGAAGTGTGCGAGAAATAGTGCCTTTCACGCACCAGTACACACGTTTGCTCAGGGGTGATTAACTGCCCCCCAAAGAGGAAATGCTGTATTACTTTAGCTACTGTGTTTCCGAGAGGGGAGTTTTATAGTGAGTTGTAGACTAAGAAGCTCAACCTGAGACTGAGCCTGTCGGGTATTATTTAAAAGCCCCAAAACTGCAGTGTCGTCCCACTTATGTACTTCCCATTTAAATAACACCACTGTTTTTTATTGTTTTGTTTTAAATCTGTTGAGGCAAAGTGCGAGAGCTGTTTAATTAAAGATTAAGAGAGCACGACCCCCCATCAGACCTAAATTTCATTGGGTCCTAAATTTGCGTGACCTGGCCAGGATGGGGCTTTTGCTGAGTTGCCCTGTACAATGGCCTCTGGGAATTCACTGCCTCTGTTCCCCAACTGAGTCCCTCACACCCACCCCCAAAGTCCTGACGTCCCCTGCAACTCTGCACTACTTCCTGTAATCATCCCCACATGTGGTGGTGGCATTTAGCCTCCTCTACCATGGCACACGTCATTAGGCCGAGCTTTAAGCAGGTCTACCTTGCTCCAGGCCAAATGAGAAACTTTCTTTATGGAGGTAGGGGGTAGAGGGGGTGGCCGGAGGTTGGGGTTAATGAACCACTGACTGAATCATACCACCTAGAGAGGTTTTGACATGCTGAGGTAGCAGTAGCAGCCTACACATCGGCCCGCAGTAGCTCTTGTCCAGCTTTGGGGCTGGATTCATGTGAAGGAAGTGTCTGTAGGAGTGTTGGGTGGCAAAGGTCAAGCCAGTGAAAGCTGTAAATCCCAGAAGGGGACCGGCCTAAAGGTCAGCCAGTCATGGCGATTAGAGGAGCAATCTACAAGATGCGAGAGAATCGGGGGTGGCACAGAAAAATCCCCCCATTGGACCCCCTGCATTCGAGGACAGACACTATTGTTTCCCAGAAAGCCACTTTGACGACATGCCTGGTTTATATTTCAGCATAATAGCGAGCGCTTCCTCAAAAGAGAAAGGAGCACTTAAGCAAACATATGAATAATGTGACAATGCCTGTTCTGTTGACTGAAAGTGTTTGATTGTTTTTTTCCTATGTGTCTGCATGTGCACATGTCTGTGTTTGGTTAGTTTTGTCTGGTTAGAACCATAACAGTCTATGGTTAGAACATGATCATGGCTTAGTGGGGTTTCTAGTTTAGTGAACGATGCATTTAAATGTGATGCCTTCTACGTTTTTCCTCTGGTTGTAGGAGACCCGTGGTGCTCTAGCTCTGTCTAAGTCACTTTTGGGTTGATTAGTTTAATATTGCATGTTTGTCCCACATTATCAGGGCGCCGTGTTTTGTCAAGACCGCCCCTTCTGGGAAAAAATGCTGAGGAATAACCGTTTCTTTAGTGGAGTCTACTTCTTTATCAGCAAATAATCGGAAAAGACTTGATTAATCATTTCGTGTAATTCAGGTGTTCACTTTACAGTTGCATAGAGAAACTGGACAAAATGAGTGTTTTCTTTAACAAAATGTCATTTTCAAGCTATCAAAACATAGTTAGATCAGGAAGTTTTATGTTTGTAAATGTCTTAGAGTGTGAGCCTGTAGTTGAGATACAAACCACACACAGCTTTCAAACGTCTGTGTGTGTTTTCCGCTGGTGTGCAGCTGGCCAGTAAGACAGACTATTTTCTCTCAGCAACCACTTAAAAACTCATCGCTCTCATTTATGCCGAACCACATTTGTGGGAGTTCTACGTGCTCCAGAGACTCGCTGATGTGATGCTGCACACAATATCTGTCAAACTGAGATATAGTTCTCTGCTATTGTCGGCTTACTCTGCATCCATCCATGCTCACAAGATATACCTACAAAATTGTAGTTATTTTCAGCCTTGTTTTTCCAGTTTTTGCCATTATCCTGATCAACCCCATGAAGATTGTATAAATACATTCACAGAAAAGGGACAGTTTGGATTGTGCACTGCTCTCTGAAAACAATTCAACATGCTACAGTTTATAATTGAACCCAAATGCAGGGCCCACACTTAACTTATCAATAACCTTAATGCAAGCCATGTCCATTTTAACATATTGATTCTCACACTGCAGTTACATTATCTGGATTTACTGTCACAATAAATATGTTATTTTAACCCTCATGTTCTGTTTGGGTCCTGGAGACCTCATTCTCTGTGCCGTAGCTCAAAAAACATAGCAGTTGCTTATAAACCTGATTTTGAACATGTTTCCGATAATTACGCATTATCTCTGTTTGGGGGTCAACTGTAAAACATTGTTAAATACAATGGATTTTCATCTGCTTCACATCTGTGATTGGTGCTGACAGAACTCTTTAAGCAGCACTAACCTTCCCATTCCCAATTAAGTCTATTTGGATTTCTGTTATTCAAGTTGTATAAGAGGTAACATCACTATGTACGATAACATACTGTGCATCTCTTTTTCTGCGAACGACTGATAAACTGAGTATACATTTGTTTGCTCATAGCGCATTTAACATGTAAAACCTTTCCTTATTTGGTGTAATAACAGTACTTTATGGTAATTTCTGTATTTTGTCACCTTCAACAAATGTGCAAGTCTAGCTTGTGTTGAAGGGAAGGGTTACTACTTCAATACTTTTCTACATATTGGGTTTAATAAGGTCAGAGAAAAGGGTATCTGGCAGAACAAAATGTGTAGTCGTCATTATTTTTACACACACAGTGGAGTCTGGGAGACCACAAACATTTCGGATGGAAAGCCATTGTTAACAAAACACAAGGGTTATTTACTCTGTTGGCTCTTCTAAAAAAACTGCAATGATGTGCTTAGATCATATCACATTTCTGTAGAATGTCACCTGGGAAAATACTTCAATTATGAGTAGGGAACTTTTTTTCTTCGGTGTATCATCATAAGACATACACATAGCTGAGAATCTACTGATATCAGCAGTTTATAATTTAAAAATTATTATTCATCAGTTATACGATACAATAAACCCCAGTTTGTGTACGGTACGGTACATTTAAACCCAATTATTTTGGATGCAAACATTTCACTGAATGAAATACAAACACTTTGAGGTGTTTAGCTGTGAGTTAAGTCTTTGCTTTTGTCCAGACTGTTAATTCTTCATCCTCTATCTAGTAAGTCTGTGCTCCTCTTCACACTTACATCGTGACCTCATTCACCTCCAGACAAGTTAACTATAATTACACCCCCCCCCCCCCCCCCAACCTCACCCTTGGTCCAATCTGAGGGAGGATGAGTGGTGCACCACTTAAAACGAGCCGAAATAGAGGCGTAGCCATCACCTCCCCACATTCACAAATACCCCCTTAAACGAGAAGAAGTCAATGACAGAAATTCTAATCACTTGCCTTCCCCTCCTTTTTTGTTGAGGGAGATAAATAGAGAATAAAATTCGACTTGAAGTGAGGCCAAAGACAGGGGAGGCACTCAAAGTATTGTTTGATGATCTCCACTTAGTTGAGGCAGGGGCTGAAAAGAGTGCTGTCTTCTTAGATAGTCTGTAATGAACTACTTTCACAATAGGAATCACAATGTGTGCTCTTAGAAAATTCACATTGAGGATCGCTGGCACTTAACTGCCTTGTTTTTAAAGAAATAATGAATGAATTAATCCTAATATCGTGATAAACAATTCATTTTTATGTGGTATGTTTGTCTCATATCCGCCACCAGAGACCTGAGCTTCATCTTTCAGTAGCTGGTTAAAAGGAACGACAGTGGAGGCGTACAGAGGCTAAAAAAGGACCGCCTCTGTTTGGTAATCGTTCTCTCTCTCTATCTTTTCATATGACCAGACCTTTCATTTCATCCTTTTCACCACAAAAGAAAAAGAAAAAAGTTTGTCAGTCCCCTGTTTCTTTTGTTGTGTGCTTTCTTCTCCATGCTCTTTCTACTTTTATCCTAATCCCAGCCATGCATGAGCGATCAGTTGTGTCCTGTTGTTTCACTGTTCTGCTAGTTTTCAATCAGTAGGGTTCCTGCTTTGTTCCTTTTCTTTGCCAAACACAGTAAAGGTAAGGAGAGGAACGAGTAATGAAATCTCTTCTGTAGACTTAGGCCTTTGTATCCCTCATCAGGATTTTTAGATATAGCTCTGACTGTAATTAAGGGGGATTGTTGCTGTGATGCTGCTCTCTGCTGCCTTTCCTGTTGGTCTTTGGAGAGTTAGAGGAAGGCTGCATCAAAGCTGATATCTGACGTCCAGCAATCACAGAAACTGCACTGTTTTGATGTGTGACTCCAATAAAAAAGATCAGCGGACATCAGAACTTGTCGAAAACCGGTACCTGACAGGCCAAGACAGGACTGTTGTTGTCTTCAATACACAGACGGCTGAGCAACTAAAAATCTACCTGAAACAAACTGAATTATGAACAGACCTGCTGCAGGAAACCACTCTGGGTTGTCCTTAAGACACCTCAGAAGAAGCTTTGAGCTTCCTTTGAAAATCTAGATAAAGAAAAAAACTAAATTAAATTATTTGTCTTTTATACGTTTACCCAAATGAAAGTTTAGTTAAATAAGATTGAGTCAGACTGCTGACATCATTATATTTTTCAAAATTCACATTTGCATACAGAGAGATGTCCAGAGTGGTTCAGTGTGGCGGCAACTGCTGTGTGCTATTGCTGAGGTGATTGTTATTAGCGTGATCATGGCACTATGCTCTCCATATGGGCTCAGTGGGGACAGAGGCTGAGGCCCGTTCAAAGGGACAGTCATTGTTACAGGCTGATCTCTAATCTCTGTGGTTGTCTGCCCTAATTAAAAGTCTTGTGGGTGTGTAGGGTGCAGGGGCCTCTGCTCTGCAGGAAATTATGATCGCAAACGTCTTCCTGTCGAGTCCTGCACTTGGCACTACAAAGTGATGTGGGCCGCCATTACCTGAATGGGCTGGAATCAGAGCAGACAGCCGCATCATCCCAGCTCTTCGTCTATCAGGCCGTGCACAAGTGGCCATTGTTGACGCCAAAAACGGGATTAAGGAGGGTCTTCAAGGGAATTGATTTTCATGTGAGAACAATAGTGGGGCGCAGAACACTGGGGCCTTGGTCTGAATCACACGGCCAAAGAGCTTTATGAAAAGGGGTGCGCCGCGAGCACTGAGATTAAAGCAATCAGTTTCTTTACCCCCACTCTTTTTGGATAACCCTCCTCCTCCCTCCTTCTGTCCTCGTCCGCTCGGCACAGTAATTTCAGCCCAAATAATGACCACAGAGGAAAGCCTGTTCAAAGAGTGTGAAGGAAAAAAGGCACAAGTTGTTTACTTTTCCCCACATTTCCTTTTTCACTTTGGTTTAACAAAGGTTCAAGTGCCATCGACAGGGTGGAGGTATGTGAATCACGATGCAGAATGTCTGAGCAGATTCTGGACACTCTGTCCAACGCTCCTAACAGCCAGGCCAAAGGCTCATCTGTGTGTATAGAGAAAAGCTGTTGGGAGTGCGTATCTGGGCTGGGAGGCGACATGGTTCTTTGGCGGGGACCAGTGTTGGGGTGAACATGATGTGTCACTGAGAGGGGATCAGGGGTTACGGATGAAAGGGACGGCCGCCTTGTCCTCTGTCTTTGGCCGACTGCGTGCAGCTGTGGGCACCATTGTGGACATGCTCATTAGCATACGTTTGGCAGGAGCTCCGGGAGGCAGCACAGGCCAAGAGGAGCGGCCCTGTTTAAAATGGAGGCGAAAGGGCGGGCAAGTAAACACCCAGTGTATGCAGATACATACCCATACATTATCTGCACTACAGTACACACAACAGCAGTGGCCAAGAGAGACAAAAGGCTTGTTATTCCAGTGTCAACATGTAAATATAAACAGTAGCGAGAGAGAGTGTACGTTGTATTTCAGTGGGTGATAAGGCCATGCCACCCTGATGTCATAATGACAAAGTGATCGACTGAAGGAGTGTGCTGCGTGGGGCTCTTGGCTGGCAGCGGAGGGGTGTGTCCTGCCCGGAATAGAGACAGGTTTATTGGGCCTGATGAGTGCTAAGCTCCTGTGCCTAGCCACAATGGAGCCTGTGATCTCCCTTTGTGGCTCATTGGGAAGCACTGGTGCGCTCGGCAGCCCCCTCTCTGTCATTAGACAGATTGTGAACAGGCTGCACAAGGCCCAGCCAGGGATGACGGAGCCACCAGCCACTTCATTAGGGGCATTATGAAGAGGACTGGAGCTTTCTTCTCTCCGCCTGTGTCCAGAATTCACAGGTCTGTTTAATCACATAATTCTCCTCAAGTGCCCCGAGGAGGCTGCAGCACAGCAAGAGCCCTTTAGACCCATGACAACTTGGAGAGATTAATTATATTCATCTTTTGGAATATCTGCAGAATAAGAGGGAACTTGATATTGGCCTGCTTTTTCTTTTCGTCCTCTTGTCTATTTCCAACCAGCTCTTTGATGTCCTCCTGTTATTGTTGGGGGACGTCTGTGCAACCCTCTGCTGCTGGAGCTTTGATATGCTCCAGCAGGGGTTAAGGGTTAGCATCCAGAGGTCCAGGGCCAGGACGTCCTAACTTCTGTCTTGGAGAGGGCTGTCCCCTGGACCTTAGGGTTGGTCAGAGAGTCTCCAAAATTCCGCCTCCCTTTGATGCACACTCTTTCACAGCAGTTAATTAGCCAGGGTGGCTAAACGTTTAGCCTGGGCGTGAAAGAGTCTGGGATAGCATGTGTGTCCAAGACCTTGCCCGCTTTTTTTGTGTGTCACAAGGTCTTTTGAAACAATGTGGTTCTTGGACAACTTGTTTGCATAGGATAGTGGGTGAATGCTGCAGTCTATTCACAAAAGCTCATTCACCAGGAAGGAGTTTTGAGAAGGCCTTTCTGGTAATGAAGACAAGTCTTTGACATTTCACTCATTTCCTCTAATCAACTACATGATTTCCCTTTTTTCCGTGTCTTTGTTTGCTATATGCTACATGAATCTATACTAAGGAGAAGTGAAATAGAAGACCCTCTTATCTGATATATGGCAGCTGCATCCTGTGAATCATTTCAAGCCACTGCTACATATCTTCCCCTAATCTTCTTACAGTCTTTAGGGGGGCATTAATACACATTTCTGAGGATATGGCTTTCATCAAGTATTCAGTGTTTCAGGCAGGATCCAATTTTCTCTTCCTTCTATTTTAACAACTGCTATACGCAGTCATGAGCAGCACTGGTAGCCTCAGCTGTAACATACTGGATTCATCACCACTTTATCAGTTCTTCACTGCTGCACGTCAGGGAAAATAATTTCCCTGTGTGCCAGTAGGAAAGTTGAAAGTTGTTCGTTCAATTTCGGAGAGGCAGAAAAACTCCTTTTTGAATCCTGGCCTTGGGCACACAGGCCTACAAGGTAAAATATTGTGTTACAGGCAGCAACAGCAACGGCAATCTTTGTGATACAGCTGTGCTTCTCACTGCACTACCTGTAAGTACAGTAAGTCATTAAGCACCGGTGACGTGTTTAAGTTTTCTTTTCCTCCCAAATCTTCTTTAGCCTAAGGCAACCTTCAATCATTTGACCACAGAGCAACATCAAATAAAATTTCATGTCATGTTGTTTGTTTGGATAGTGGGAGGAGGGAGACAGTTTGGGTCTGCTTGATACTGTAGAGATATTGATCTGCTATTGAATGCACACTGTGTCCAGACAGTTTCCATCCCAAGGGGCCCAAACACTAAATCATTCTCTCATTTTAAGCTAACTTGTATGTCTGCAGAGCTGGCAAAGCTCTCAGGGTAGACAAACTTTAAAGTGAAATCTCTCATTCTTCCCGCCTGACTCTCTCTTTGTCCTGTGTTCTGACTCCAGCTTTGCATCCATCTCTTACACCATTGTACCTTATATTGATTCAAACGTAGCCGCTGCCACTACAAACTATGATCTTAAAGACGCGTTCCCATGAAGGGATTTTAGGAGATTTACACTCTGCCTGTGATTTAATATGTATCTTACTGTCTGTGTATGATCAACCACAATGTTTCTAATGTATGATGGTGCTGTAGTGTGGCCTGTTAAAGAGGAAGTTCAATCTCCAACCACAATGTTCATCCATTATGGGAAGAGGGGCATTTTCTGAGCTTTTAATAACACATTAACAAATAGAATAGAACTGTACTATGAATCACAGGCTGAGCCAAGGAAGATCATTTACTTGACTCATCAAATGCTGAAGCATTATGAGGATCATAATGACTATTGAATCATACAACTCTCATACTCTAAACTATTTTCTCAAGTCAGTACATCTGTCTGATCCGATGATTGCTGGAGCGTATGGTCCCTCCATACTGTAGGCCTATGTGCTGTTTTGTTTGTGTGTATGTGCCTGCGTATGCGGTTTGCTTGGGAGTCAGGACAGGTTTTGGAGAGCTCGGCGTCTGTTCTCCAGCTCAGCCACCTGCAGCTGGGGATCGATCAGCTCTCTTGCACCCCATACTAACCACCCCAACAACCGGCCCCCACCTCTAGAATCCCACCCCACCCCTGGCTGTATCAACCAGACCAACAAGCCCTGTTTCTTCATGTCTCTGGTCTGAGTGGAAAGTCAAAGGACACAAATACCAACATAAGTCGACACAAAACTCACAAAACATAAACCACAGTCTGACCAAAGCTGTAATATCTCATGTAGAAAAATCTGTGAAATAGCCACAGAAGGATAATGTAGACACTTTCAGGCATATCCTATTTTGTCTATTTTCTATTGTGCATTTTATCTGTAACACTTTACTATACCTCACCATCTAGCATTAAGCTGTAAAAAACATTTATTATAAATATATTATAACACATAATGTAGTTATACGCAGACATATATGTTTATTAAGGTATTTGTCAACAACTAGAACTACAAACTTCTGTAGGGCACTAATAAGTGGATGCTAGTGCATGAACAGATAATGAATGATAAAACACAGTTTAATAGTAATATAGAATATGTCTTTAGGAGAAGTTAGAATGATTGAAACATATTGTACATCAATACACAAAAATGTATAAATGTTTTATATAGTGCTCATTACCCTCTAAAGTCGGCCATGACTTATACGACATAAAACTTGGTATACGTGGTATAATGTAATACTGAATATCTCCAGATCAATATAGTGTGACTTACTTTTTTTTTTTGTCGAAGCAGAGAAATGTGCTGTTTTAACGATATCAGCTAACAATTGTAGGCCAACCAGAAGCTTTTTTAAATCATTGTGGAATTACAGTGTCTTTGTAACATAAATAAATAATTATAAATCCAAAAATCAACACACAAATTTCTGGTTTGCTCCATGATCTTTTCAACCCAGTGTCTTGTTTTTAGCTGTGTAGCCGTTAGCTCCAGCTTTCCAGAACTATGTTTGGCATCTTTGTAGCCCTCCGAGAAGCTTAGTAATCTGACCGGAAAGAGAGTCACTTTTTGGAGAGTTTTTGGAGACTCTGACGATCAATCCATCTGAACGGCTATTTAGTCATTATTCTGTATGAAAATAATAAGAATACTTCGCTCCAAGATGGCACTGACTAACTGGTCTATGAACCAATTGCATGCAGTTTGTCAGCTCAATGTGGCATTTAGTCTGCCAATAGAAACCCCTAGTAGGATGGACTTGTATTCAGCGTATGTGCATTGGTGAAATAGACACAGACAGGCCCCGAGGCCGCCTGGAGGCCAGGAGGCTGAAATGAGTGTGATTTGGCCTATTGATGTCTAATAGCAGATAGAAAATGAATTAGAGAGGACACAACTAACATTTTTGGATAAAAGCGTATGGACTTTTCTGGGAAAAAACCTAAACAGTTTTATATTTTTGTTAGTTACAGAGTTTATTTTTGTTTCCCTTGATTGCCAACACTGTGAAGAACACTTTTCAAAAGCCAAAAGTAATTGTCATTTTTCTTCTCTGTGTGATTTCAATACATTTCTTTGATGTTACATTTCCGTCTTTTCTTTTGTCTTTACAGTCATATGACAATTTATACATGTATGTGGCATCCCTGCCGCATGCATTGCCTGATAGCCCAGGTTCTCCTGAAATAAATGATGTCTATAACTTGATTGTGCATCACAGGGTTGAGGTAATACAAGCATTATTACACAAGGAGACCAGGCAAACCAAATATTGGAAAAAATGGCTTAGACCTCAAAGGGTTAATGCTAAATTGGGGTGTGTGTGTGTACATTAAGGCATGCAATTGCTTACAGTCAGACACAAACTAAGACACTCATTACTCATAGCCTATCAACAGAGCACAGGTTGAACTCTGCCCATCCTTCATTCCAAACACTGAAACTAAGAAGGAGATTTGGAGGGCTGCTGACTCAAATCCCTCTTAGTTTAGAACTCCTACACCTCGTCAGCCTCGTCATGGCACATAGGATTTGACAAGAACAAACTGGTCCTGCTGGAGAAGTGGAGGTTGTGCCAGACCCTTACAAGGTACTCCCTGCTGCAGATCCAGAGGAGTGAAGTTTTCTACTTTCAAGGACTCTCCCTTAATGATGAAAGTAAACAACATGAACAAGAGTGTTTAATATGTCATGGCCCACCCACAGGTGTAGCAGTGTGCTGGGAATAACACATACATCCACACATGCCAATGTGGATCTGATTAAGACGAGGGTATTGTCCCTGTTGTAATTGGCCAGATATCCTGTGTGTGTGTGTGTGTGTGTGTGTGTGTGTGTGTGTGTGTGTTGGGTCTTGAATGTATTTGCTGCCTCAGTCTTTTTTTCCCTCTCTCCTCCGCCCTCTCTCTGTGGTGATATATGGAACATATGGGAAATTATTGTGGGGTTATAAAGGGCTGTTGACTTCAGCAGACATGCAATAAATTAAGCTGTTTGTGCAGGGGAGGAAAAACACGAGCTCTTTAGGAACACTTAGTGCAGATTTCCTGTACAGACTTAACTCTCCTTCTCCTTCTCTCCTTCATTCTTTCTCCCTCTCTTCCTTTATAACTCCTCCTCTTACCCTTATAGCCCATTCCCTCTGTCTCTTCCTGACTCCCTCTCACTGTTGTAACACAGGCCACAGCACAATCTGATTCTGTTCTCCTAGTTGGTGGTAACACAGTGGGATATATCCACACAAATTACACACATAAAACTCGTAAAGCCTGGAAAATATTTTAATAGTTTCCGCACCCCCTTAGCGGCAACAAGCTGCATGTACAGAGCTGGTGAGCTCCACCAACATTATTGGTGCAATTAAATGTGAAACACAAGAGAGGAACATGGGGGAGTGGGAGCCCAAAATGGCTGTAAACAAGAAAAATGACACTTGACAAGTTGTAATTTATGGACGTCGTTTCAAAGGCAAGAGACTCACCGTTCCTACACTGGCAGAGAAGGAAGAATAAGGCACAAGGATCCAGGCATTAGAGGAACTATGCACCGAATGTTAGAGAATCAAAGCCACACAGAGACAAAAAGGGGAAGAGAAAGCTGCGACTTCAAAGTCATAGGATGATGAGCAATGCACAGAGAGAGAGAGGAGAGAGTGAGAGAGAGAGAGAGCCTTGCAGGATGATAGTACCCAAAGCAAGCACGGGATGGTGGGGGGAGGCCCCTGGATACAGGCGTACTCTCCTCATCTCAAAGAATGCTAAATCACACACACACACACACACACACACACACACACACACACACACACACACACACACACACACACACACACACACACACACACACACACACACACACACACACACACACACAGACACACAGACTGTCTAGGGAAGAGATGCCATTAAACAGAATAAAATAGGACTTGAGCTCTCAAACCCTAAACACATCCAGAAACAAATCAGCGTCACCATTTACGTGTTTATTCTCTTTTCAGAAATGAGGACAAAACTGAACCAAAACAGTCACCACAAATAAGCATGCTATGGAAATTGAAGACGTTTGTCATGCTTGATGAAGGCCTCCAACGTTTCCTTCAACAACAGCAGCCGAAGCCAGATGTTTACTGTGATGGTTACACTTTGTGTTTTCACTGCAAATACGCTTATACTCAGCATACAGTATACTGGTGTCATTTTAGATTGCACTGCCAATACAGTGATTCAAAATGGTCTAATTTGTTTATTGTATTCTTATAAGAAAGTTAAGATAAGTGCCACGTTCTTCGAAAGTTTATCTCAATAATTTTCTACCACTTTCAATTGTATCCACAATACAGAAAGGTTTTTTTAAAACTTGTCTTTAAGTTATTTGTCATTTTTAGTCACTTCATCATGACTAAGGCCCTTTTTCCACACAGCACCCAACCCCGCTATTTAACAGCTCTCCAGTTTCTTATCTGCTTTTCAAGAATTACATTTAAAACCAAATGAAAAAAGGATCTAATGCATGTAGAGCCCAGCATACGCTTATTCTTCAAAGTTGTTGGACCTGCTAAAGGCATTGAATAGTGAAAATTGTTTAATTTGGGCAAACTGTAATCACTTTACTTGAAAGTGCTTCTTCTATCAAATGTGATCCATTTGCATGCACTAAATTCCACAGTGGACCTAAGGAAGTAATAAAGATTAACCAAAATGTGGAAGTCTTTACAGCATATATTGAAGCCTCTTTGCTACATGAATACACAAGTTAGATTCGCAGTGTAGATGTCCTTTAATTTGCAAAATGACAAGATGCTTGTATGATGCACCAAGCACCTCCAATTGCAGCGCATTAACTCAGTCAGGGGGAAGCGTTCTACAAGCACACAGAGAAACTATTAAAATACTTCCATTAACTGGAAAGAAAATACCCCGGTTGCAGCCCAAAGTGTCTTCATTTGGGCTCAAATGTGAGATATGCCGTTGCTATGGTAATATGGCAATGGCTGTAGCCCTCCTCCCAGCTGTTGTTGGGTTTTGTATGTAAGAGAGAGAGAGAGAAAAGGAAAGAGAGAGAGACTGTGTGACTGTGTGTTTGTGTGCGTGCACGCATGCATTGATGCTGCCTCCGTGCTGTGTTCCCCCTTTCAGTCTTCAGAATAGTGTCTCTACTAATCCGTCAAAGTTGCGGCGCTCTGAACCAGTGGCCAAGCCTTTTCCCACTGAACCAAGTCCCAGGGTCTGCGCTCTGCTTTACACTTGATTGGTCCCTCCCGTGGCAGGACTCCCCTCCCTGCTGGGCGTGGGCCCGTCCCCCTCGCTGGGCAGCTCAGCACTGCCTAATCGCCTTCTCCCCACCATAATTACCAGAGCCCAGGACTCACCAACACACCATTAAAGTCTGGGCAGCCAGTCCTCACTAGCCCTCACACATCCAGCACTTAGCACAGGCCCAGACACAGGCCTAAGACCAGGCCCAACTCCACCAACAGAGCACCTGTTCATGCCTGGGATGCCCCGCAGCACTGTGGACTTGGCTGGTGCTGCTGCTGGGTAGGAAAAAGAAAGGGGCCGGCAGCTGTGCTGTTGTCCTCCTCCCCCTGCAGTGGAGGTGATGTGTTTATTTGGGTTGGGATGCTGCAGTGAGAAGCTGTCAGAGGTAACTATCTCCTTGTGCTCTACAGTGTAGCAGATAATCCACCCTGCAGAGACAGAGCCCTTTGATATGTGACCACTTCAAACACACACATACAATGGAAGCAGTCAGTTGTGGAAATAGCCCAAGTTGATGTTGTGTGGGCAAGGTGAGACAAATTTGCTTTGCTCAAAACCAACCCCTGCACTTTATTTTTCCATCCGTATGTATTTTCAGCAGAGCAAATACGAAACATATTGTACACTCTGAACATTGACAATCGTGCAATGTTGTAAAATCAGAAATAGAAATGCTCCCACTTTCAATTTTGTTGTACCCACAAGGTTCCAAATTTCAGACTATTGCACCATTGGTGAGAGCATATGGGACAGGCCAGGTGAAACGCAGTGACCTGGCAAACAGTCCAAAGACTGATGAGAGTCGGGTACACGTCAGAAGGCACTGGGTGTGCTGGCACAAACACTACCCAGAATGTGGATCAGACACACACCAAGCACTCGTTAGCTTATTACTCTCTTATTAGGAACATTTTTGCCTTGCATGGATTGGCAGAATCCTGCTAGCCACCCTCTTCACATGGCCCAGGCTCTGTCAGAGCTGATCAAAAGACATTTCTTCA